>VXAC01001325.1:109415-391469 GCA_013399225.1 Rhipidura dahli
CTATTTTCTGCCTCAGCGCTACAACTGAGTCATTCTGGTGCCCATGGCTCGTGGGTATAGCGGGCTCCCACTGCGCTCGGCTTTATTCCCCACTTCAGCTGGCAGCCTTTTCGGCTGATGCAGATGTGGGGCTCGCTCGCCGGCGCTTTGTAGCCACTTGTCGAGAAGCATTCGGAAAGCCTTAACTATGCATGAATCTGCAGAGTGAATGTTTTCTTTCATTCACTTGCTCCTATTATTTGATTTCTTGTAGGCCTCTGCGGCAGAAATGGAGAAAATAAGGTAAGTGAGACAGTTTATTTAAATCTCATTGTAGAGAAGAAACGTTCTGTTGCACAATGCTCGATACAGGCTCTTGGAAAATATTTTGCTTAATACGATCAGAGTAGAATACTGGATTGCATGATGATGCAAGGCAAGCTGTGCTTTAGAGACAAAAGAAAAGGAATGTGGTCGTTCCAGTAAATCTATTTTGCAGGGATGTCAATTCAGAAAGCGTGTTTTACACACAAATGTTTTATTGCCAGATGCAGAGTATATTTGATTATATAAATGTTGTAGCCACTTGTCCATTTACTGCAAGAGCCTGCCATTCCATTTAATGAGGAAAGTGGATCAATAATTCATGAAAAAGCTGAAGAAAATATAGGCTTGACTTCAAAGCATCTAATTAATGTGGTTTGTTTCAATATAGCGCTGTAACATTGGTGTTCGATTTTTGTTTTATATTGTATACCAGCCAGATAAATCTTGTCTCCTCTGTGTTTAAAATGTTGTCATACTGTACCAGTTTCTCAGCACATCTCTCTGCTTTAAGCAAAAGGAGATGGGTTTTGTAACATAAGTTTTCCATCTCATGTCCTAGTGCAAGTCTGCTTTGGGGGGTATTGCTTTTGTGTATGTTGTTGAGAGAGAAAAAGAAAGAAGAAAGCATTCTTGACCTTTTAAATAAATGAATTAAAAATTAGTAAAATCTTGTCTACTAACACATCAATGTGATAGGGAAGAGATGAACTTTTTATTACCCTTTAAATACTTTATGAAACTTCTTTCATAACCAAATACACTGACCATGATCTTGGTGTTATTGGACAAGCCTCAATTCGTTCTCTGAACCTGGTAACTCCAGTTAGTGACAACTGTTGTCCAAGAGCAACTTTTTAGATTCCTTCAGTTTGGAATTATTAGAGTTATTAGAAATGCAGAAAAGTTTTAAAATTCTATAAATAACTGGGGAAGAAATAGCAAATGCAAAACAACAGAAATTTGATCAAGTGTTTAATGAATTCTGGGCTGGAAATAGACTCCTGTTTTTCCTTTGAGGCAAAAGAGTTAAGTCTCTTACAGTGGACTTGAAGATGCATGTCCAAAAGTTACTAAGAATATATTTTTAAAGCACTTACACTCATGACAATAGAGCCTCATGACAATAGAAGTATTGTAACTTTTGTGTTGAAAGAAAAACACTGTGCAATGTACTATGGATTTGCATGTGTATAAGCATTATCATGTTAAAGCTGTGAGTTTTTCCTGAGTAATGCCTGAGAAAGTGCCTCGGTATGTGGACTGGTGTCTAATAAAAATTCCAAACAATCACCTACGGCGTATGCACGCTCCTGTCATGAATCACTCTCTTAGAAGATGCAAGAAAATATATATTTACATGTTTGCTTGATAAGCATGTGTGCATAAATGCAATTTAATATTTGTACCACTTTCCTGAGCATACCTTGGCCTCTGGTATTAGTCCTGCCTCTTGTGCAATTATGGGCTGCAGAGCCCAGGAGAACGAGCACAACATATTGAAAAAGAAAGAATTTTCTATGATGAGAATAAACATTTGTAAAGTTCCATTTTCCAAACACCACGATTTTGCAGCTGTCTTGCTTGCCAGTCCTTATGTCCCTACTCTCTGAGTGCTACATTGATGGAAAAGCTCACCCTGCCCACTGAATGAAGTAGGAGCTCCACTATTAACCACACAAAGAGAAGGATCAGGCTCTCTCAGGAGTTTGATAAAGAAATTTTCTGCTAAAAATTCTTGTGTGCCAAAGCTGATTTTGGCAGATGTTTGTCCCTATCACCCCAGCAGGTGCAAGGCCAGTTCCAGAGCTCTGCGTGCTCCCCAGTAGAGCAGCGAGCCGGGCTCGGGGCACTCCAGTGGGACACGGGGCAGAAGCTGCACTGCTCCATCACAAACTTTTCCAGGCTTCCCATAGACAGTCATTCTCTAGGATGCAAGCTGACAGAATCCTTGGTAGTTTAAGGAAACTATCTGGAGCTGTTATCTTAAATAGCTGGTAAACTCACAGCCTGGAGAGAACTGGATTTTTCTAAACTTAACAAAGTCTGGTACTCAGGTAAAAAACAAATTACCCTGTGTTTTAACCACAGTGGCTTCAGAGAGGTCATGAAGAGAGATAACCTGAAGCTAGGAGAAGAAAGAAAGAAACAAGAGGAAAATGGCAGGCTGGGAGGAAAGAGGTATTTTTTGTTATATGTAGAAACCAGTGTAACATGGAAAAGCCATTCATTCCCACGATACTTCATTGTGTTCTGCCCTATCTCCTGTGCCCAGCTCCTTCCTCACTCTTTTTTTGTTACTAGCTGATGATATGTCTCTCCACATCACCTGGGGCAGTGTTGGCCCAAGGACTAGAGGGTGAGCCCACCCTCTGTGAAGCTGGGGTGCACGGAGGGTACAAGGCTCCCGCAACAGAGGGACGAGAAAGGGGTTTTGTAACAAGCAAAAATGAAACAAATCTTGTTAGAGAAACAGGGCAAGAGGAGAGGCACAGGGCAGTGAATACAGGTTGAAAACCCTCAGGGTTAGAGAAATAGATGTTTGCATTCCATTGTGCTCTTCAATAGAAGAAAGTCCTTTAAATAAGAAGAATGGGAGACAGTCCTTGGGAGCTCACAGGGCCAAGCATTTTAAGAGGGCAGCTCTGTAAGTCTTTGGGTGAACTTTGCACATCCTCCAGCCCAGGAGAGTGGGGATCCATCCGGGGCGTCCCCAAGGACTGGGGCAGCCATGCCCATTCAGAAAGAGGGGTGAATGCAGGAGCCTGAAAAATCGATCCACTGGTGGATCATGCTTTATTCAGCCATAAAATTCATTGAGCCAGGCAGCACAAGCAGTAGTGCAGCAAACTAATACAATTCTTATTGTTACATTCCTTCACTGAGAATCTGTCTACAGCAATGTGATTCGTCTCATGTAATGCAGCAATAATTCCCTTTGCAGACCAAGGAGCTGCTGTGACTTGCACTGTCACAAGCAGGGGCTTGCTGTGACAGAGTTATGTGTGCAAGGAGCAGTAGGAAGCAGAGGTGGGAGGTTGTCAGTATTTAGCCTGACACGGGGACACCTTCCTCTAGAAGTGGAAACATGCAATTTTGTGCTAAAACTTTTTACTGAAAAGAATCAGTTTTTGAAGTGAAGTCTTCTCACTGTGAATGATTCTTAGCAGTACAGTGTTTATTACATCTCAGGGTACCAATATATTAGGCAGAAGTAAGGCTAACTACTAATCACAAACCTCTTGAGGAGCTGCACTTATGTAGGTTGGCTGTGTATGGTTATAGAGTCACTTTAAGCATTAATTACTTCTGACTCCAACCTTTTAAATACAGTTTTTTGGATGTGGTTCTATTTCATGTCTATAAACACGGACTGAAAATCTTAGTTAATTAAAGTGAATTTCAAATATACCTATGCTATCTTATTTTGACTCAGCAGTGTGCTATCTTTGCTGCATATATGCAAGAGAAGCACAAGCCTTCCAAGCCTTGTAGATCTGTGGTAGCTGGCATACAAAATTGCCAGTACACTGGAAACTACTCCTTTAAGTAAGATTGAACCCCTAGAATGGTTACATGTGCAAATGAAAGACCAGTTCCACTGAAACTCCACTACAGACTCCTGGCAGGATTCCTTTGCTTCCATTTCATCCTGCTTGAAATGCAGGTTGTAATAATCAAAGTTACTAATGAGGATAAAGTATGGTTTGTCAGAAAAGAACTCTAAATATATTTTATACACAAATATTGACCGGATTCTCAGGGTTCCTTACACTGAAGGGTGTCTCACTCTACAGGAAATGTCACTTAAAAAGAGACAGATACTGTTCAATAAAAGCTTTTTCTCTTTTTTTTTTTTTAATACACTCCTAAAATTTCAGTGACAATTCAGAAACTCTATAAATCAATATTTTTAGTTCTAAGCTTTCAAGATCCACAACAGGCTGAACTGTATATCTAAAAGTACACAAAACAGGACACATCATCACCATCACTAATTGCCAGGCTCACAGTGCCTCTAAGGAGGTTGAGTTTCCACTTTACAATAAAATTATGGTATTCCTCAACTGAGGATTACTTACTTTTGGTACCATCAGTAGGGGAACTTTGCTAATTACCCCGGAATCTCTGATGAAAGTGACCCGTGTCTCAAGGAACCCATGAGGTAACAACTTCATTTCACTGTAGTCCTTGTTTCAGAACATATGAAAGCAAAGTGGTTTGTTTTGCACACACAGCTGGTAGTAAGTCAGCAGCTTGATCCAAGTCTCTTGAATTTTTAGACTTGGACTTTTCTCAAGCATGTTTGAGTTCATCTGTGGTAAGGAAGGAATATGGGTTTCCTCAAAAGGAACATCAGAGGCACATGCAGTTCTAGGGAAAAGCCTCTCCCATGCTTTGCTGGAAATGTAAATACCTTTCTAAATGCCCACCTGATCCTGCTGCCTTCCTTGCACTTGGTATAAATATAGCCCTCTTCAAATGCTAATGAGCACACTGCAATTTCCTGCCATCCCCCCACCTTGTCCTTATTCCTCTCTCAGCCTGTATCTACATTAATTTTACCATATACTTGAACACAAGGGGAGGAATTTTTTTCCCAGAAGGTTAACCAACAAACATTATTTACTTTACCCTAGGTCTGGTCTTCACATCCACAGCTGATATGCTGGGAGCCACTGCCTTGTACAGAAGCAAAATGCCACAGGACAGCAGCAGGGCTGTGCAAGAAGCAGCTCCACCATCTGCTCAGCAGTGTCTTCAGGCTCTAGTTGATGCTGGGATGTGAAACCCCAGCTGCAGACACAGGCAAAGAGATGGAACAGGGCAAGCTCGGCAGAAATAGAGCATAGGGAAATGCTAGCATGAAAGGGCCATGAGTTTGGGGTCATTAGAGGCAATGGCAAAAAGTCACCAAACTGGGTGAATTTTGGGTCCATTCTGAAGGACAGAAAAGAGAAAGAAAAGGATAGAAAAGCTGCCTAACATATATTCAAACAGGTAAAACAGGTTTTCACTTTTCCTCTCTTTTGCAAGCTGTTTTTATCTGTCAGGCAGTCCCAGACCTGCAGTGCTGTTTTCAGCACATCTGGTTTGTTCATGCTGCCATCCAAGGTGTGACTGCTGCTAAAGCACATCTCTCTCTCTCCCCCTGAGACTACACTGAGCTTTGAGTTTGGTGGTTGTCAAACATAGCAAGGGTAACAATGGACACATACAGATACATTCACAGTCCCAGGAGAACCATATTCCTGGAACTGGTATTGGTTGAGGCACAGAGCCATGCTGATCTACCTATCCCAGTTCCTCTGAGAGTTTTGTTAGTGCTGTCAGAGGCACAGTATGCTTGTGCAGCTTATCACATCACCTAATATCCACTGTTGCTATTCCCCGTGCTAGTCAGTCAAACCTGCACTACCTCAGCTGAGGAAGGAGTGGTGCTGCTATGCTGTCCTATAGTCCTGTGCCCTGAGCTTCTGTCTGCTGCTTGAAGAATGATGGAAAAGGTGGTGATGTCAGTATGCATGGAACCATCCCCAGTCAGCTGATGTAACAGGTGTTGTGTTATAGCATCCTTCATTTCTAGATAAATACTGAGAGAAGCAAAAGCACCAAACAAGAAACAAGACAGAAACAGAGGGCAGAACAGATTCAAGTTGAATTAAACCAGGTATAGCTGTGTAAAGTGGCCTGCAGGGACAAATGGGAGATGAGCAAACATCTGAAGAGACCAAGGAAGTAGGTAGGAGTAGATGAGCCATGCCATCAGCCAGGAGCTGCAGTGAGTCATGGGGAAGAGGCTGGACCTAAGTGATGCCTAGCTTACAAATAATGTTCTGCCTACCCCTTTCTTGCAAGGCAAAATGCATCACTGAGCAATGCCATGAGCTTCTCAGAAAAGAAAAATAAATAAAAGGAGGCATTTTTGACAAATCTTTAAGAAAAAACAAATAAAACTCTGTTTTGTATTGTGCTTGTGATTAGTTCAGAACTTTGTACCATAGGAAGCAGAACTTACAGAACAGTTTATTTTTGTGGTTGGGTTCTCCCCATTCAAGCTCCAAAACCACAATTATCCATGATTATAAGAAATTCAAAGGTGGGAAAATCGGATGCATCCCCTTTATTGCTAATAGGTTTCAGTTTATGTAAGCACTTTGACCACAGCTACTGGAGGGTATGTGCTGAGCACTGAAAGCAGCAACTTGCAAAGCAAACAGTGGCAGCCACTGCAACAGTAACAAAACAATCTTATAAGCTGAAGAATATAAGAGGTTTCATGCTATGAACCCCAGATAGTTCAAGGACAGTACAGTTTGTGAACTGCACTTGAGTGTGCTCTGTGGTGAAATCAAGTAGATTTTGAATGCTTGTTGCTGCTACAGCTCACAGACTGGTGAAAGAAAGGAGATAACTTGTCTGCAACACTTTATTACAGGCTTTTTGCAATTTCCAGCTCTGCTGCTTCTGGCATGGCTTAGGCAATTTAATTTACCAATCAGTTCTTGATTTACACACAAGTGACTTTAGAATGCATTCAAATAAAAATTGTATTGCCACATTTGATTCAGCGTTCTTTAAAAATCAAAAGCATCTGAAGTATATCAAAACTATTAAGCTTTTCACATTAAAAATCTGAAAATACTGAATTGTCTTAATGTTTTAGTGATGACCTAAAGCCAGCTTAGCATGAAGTACAATGTGCTGAAAAATAGGAAGGAGATAGTGAGGCGTAATCATGCTTTTTGGAATTCATGAATGTGAGGGTTGTATACAGAGCCCTCCAGCAGAACAGCAGGATCATAAGTGCCTGTAGCTCCTTGAAGGATTTTTCTCGTGTGTTTGACTGTCCTACTGCTCACGTGAACTGCTCAACTATTGTCACTCAACTCTTCCAGGAGAAACAAGATCCCCCTCACTGAACAGTGCAGAATCACTGCTCATTGCTTGGTCTGGGATAAAAGTGAGAGCCTTCATGTCACATGCAGTTATACCATTCCTTACAGCATGAGTTTCTTCATATATGCATTTGTTAAGCTCTGAAAACTATTGAAAAATCAAATTGTCATCCTGAACTTGCCCAGCTGTCATCGCGTCAGCAAAGCCATCACCGAGAAGTTGTGTTCAACGATCGCTCACACAGCTCATGCAGCAGACTTGCATCTAAGAGGGCAAACAGTGTTGGAGCAGAATGTTGTTGGCAATGCAGTGGTTGACTGACTTACTAGGACATCATGACTACACAAATGCCATTTCAGCTGTTCAGAGCAAAATGCAAATCTTTACCACCTTGCCTTGATTTTTCCCATTTTCAAAAGAAAGAGGAGAAAGAGGAGGAGGGTGTCCTAGACCAAAAGAGGAGCTTCAAATTTTTTGGAAACCACTGAGCTCTTCAGGGGGTCTCTACTGTTCTACAAAGACCCTCATGTTCACAAGAAACTCTCATGACTCAGCAGCTCCAGACTGCTGCCTTCTGTTCAGGACCATGTCAGAGCAAAGGGCCTTAACTCTGAAGCTTCCACACAAATCAGGTCAAGCAAATGAGCTCATTTTATGTTTCTGTTATCTGTAACTGCCATTCAGACAAAAGGATCAGTTTAAGAAACTGCTCTATTTTCAAGGCATTCCAAGAACTATACTGGAATTCTCAGCAATGAGTGGCTACTTAATCTTTTCCTTTGACATCGCCCAAGAGCTCATTCTTGCAGCAGGCAATATGAAGAGATAAGCAATCAGCACTCCTCTTTTCTGTGCTTTCCAGTTTAAAATGTGTTAAATCTTTCTGCTGCTATTTAACTCAGGGATGGTGGCTTAACCAAGATATTGCACAAACTAACAGAGTATTCAATGCTTCACCTGTACGGAGTAGTCTACAGATAAAAAAAGAACTTGCCTATACATCTGTATAATTGGTCGTACTGCTAAGAAGTTCTACAGATGTAGGTGTTTGAAATTACATTTTAGTAGCACTAAATGTGTGGTACATGACTATGCACGTGCAGATTTAACTAAGTTTGTAACTGCTGGGTCATTTGCCCTTTTGACATATGATTTCCTCATGTTATAAATCCTATCTCTGTCCTGTAACAAGAAGGAAATATTTCCGAGAAGTTAATTTCCAAGTTGATGAAGGTGTACCAAGTACATTCCAAGATTTAAAGCAGATCCATGAGTTGCTGTAAAATACATATTTTCCAACTCTACCCAATATTCTTAACAATTCAATGTGAAACTAGTAACAATGTACATTCATGGACAGAAGCTCATCCCTAATGATGAGGCAAGTGCTGCTTTCTATAGGGAAATAGAGATTTTTGGCAACTACATACAAACAATCTATAGCATTGAAACAGTTCTGTTCTAATTCAAAATAAACTGTATATTTCTTTTTGATCCTCAGCTTATGAATAACAATGATGCTTTTATTTGTATTTGCATTCTGATTAAGATTGATAAGAGACCAACAAATAAAGAAGGAAAGATTGAGTCAAATACTCTGAAGACTGGATAAAAATGAGAAACACAGCAAACTAGCCCAAAGCAATGCAAGTAGAGTGATAAAAGACAGAGCAGAAATAATATTTAAGTATTGTTGGAAAGCAACAGCACAGCTCAACACACAGAAAAATTTGGTTGTTCCAATCACAAAACTGGCCATGAAGTTTTTACACAAGTCCAAATGCTCCTCTGTCCTACTCCTTTCCAGTGCTGAATTCACAGACGGGCTGTTGCTAAAAGAGGTGCATGACTAGCCTGGGTTATTTTTGTCTAAATCTGCACAGCAGCTGGCCCTCAAATCCCACTTTGCCATCTCCTTGCAGCCCTGCAAACACAGTGCTGGGCAGAGCAAGGAAACACCTGGTGTCTCAACCCACATCAGTAGCGTGACCCTGGCAGGGCTGAACCTCAGCACTTCCACTTCAGTCCTGAGCCTTCACAAGCCTTTTGGAAAAGAAAAACATTTCCTGGCTAATCCCAGTCCTCACTGTACCAATGCCACCAAGTGTGATGGGCACGAGGGGCAGGTTCCAAGTAGATTTTCAGCCCACACTTTGAAATGTAGTCTAGAATAACCAGTTAATGCCAGTCTTTGCTCTGGAGCCCCTAGAAATCTGACAAGCTTGCAGAGGTGCCCAGGTAAATAGGGCTGATGAAGGTAGTGTGAATGATGGAATTTTCTGTTTTCCTACTTGTGGAAGGCAAAGCAGTACCCTTGCTCTGCAGCTGGAGCTGCTGTGGTAAGTGCTGCAGCCCCCTTGCTAAAATGACATTCCCAGCAGTGGAGTCTCCTCAAGAAGGTTTTCATGTTTCTTTGGTCCTGTTTTATTTCTTCACTAGATGCTGGCAGTGTCTTTTCTTTACATCAAATGTTCTTTATTAAACTCTTTCACTCCTGAAGGGACCAAGAGCAGGAAGCCTCTAGGAGACACACAGCAGTCCCGCAGTTCTATGTGAAGGAAGGACCAAACTCAAGAGTCTTGGCTTTTCCATGAAGAAGGTTAATTAGGCCTTTGTATAAGTCAAGGGGTAGCTCTGGCAACAGACCATATGAGCAGGAGAAGGAAGAAATGAGTCATAGGTAGAGGAGACTGACGTGAGTTCCTTTGGGCCAAATTTAGCTGACCTATACAGTTTAGTAACAAAGCAACATCCCTCCCTGCCCGCCCTATTTCCCTCCTTCTAGATCTACAAGAAAAATCACAACCTAAAAGTCATGATTTTTTTTCTGAGAAATTAAAATTACATTAAATTATATCACTAAACTGGTACTCTGCTAACAAATGTCAGTTCAGAGGACTAAAGCTGTCTTGTCCACTGAATATGATGCAAAAAGTCCTGGATAATGGTAACTTCTGAAAACAAGAACATTTTTTGCTTAACCTTGACAAAGCTGCTGATGCAGAATTTTACAGTAACTGTAGACTTCAACTTGCTTTCCTATAACTGTGTTATGCTTTTTAAATTGATAAAGCCTCAGCAGATTCAGTTACTAGAACTGACAGGCTTCACATACTGTGAGCTTCTGGAGGATTTTCTTTACAAACTAGAACTGAATATCATATAAATGTAAAGGAAACAATCTCCAAGAGAGATGTTCCATTAATTCCAGCACACAGTGACTTGGAGCTGTTTGAGAAAAACAGTGTTAATCTAGCCAGTTTGGCTCAATATACTTTGCTTTTAAGAACATTTATTTTCATCTAAAAGCTTTTTTTTTTTTTTAAGCAGTGACAACTGTCCACTGTGGAAAACACCTTTTATTATAACCTAAGAATGTGTAGCAAATAAGCATCATTTTACTTGGACTCAATGAACATGGAAGGTTTGAGTTACACTTTTCATAGTAAAATTTTAATGAATGCTTTTTAGTAACACAGTGTGGACTGGACTTCTCTGCTGTGGCTTTGCAGTTACTTTGCATTCTCATCTCCATCCCTCAAAGAGATCTCCAAATCCTACTGCACAGTAAAAACAAAGTCTACTAGGATTTTCATCTCAAGGTTCCTATAGCACTGCACTACTAATTATCATGGCAGGCAGAGCAGACAGTTCTGATTAAATTGCCAGCCTGGATTTGTAGACCATCCCATCTCCTTATTCATCATCTCTATAGGCACAATATTGGGAAACATCTTAAGATATAAATAGACATAGATATGGTTGCATGGTGAATTCTAAGTAACTGAATGAATCCATTACTGCATCCTTGGAGGACTCCAATTTTTTTCCCAGAACTGCAACTCCTTTTTGAGTGTTATCAACCTCATTATGCATAGATTAGTTACATGGTGTATTGGTTTGCACAGACCACACAGAAGCTGAAAAGAGTTCACTACAGTTTTTCCGAGAGATTAATTTAATTAGAAAGAGACTCAAGAAAACTACATACTCTTTTCTCTAAAAGGCAATGCTGTTTATACTTTTTTACTTTCATATAAACAACAAAGCACTCACATGATGCTGCCAATTATATCCAGAGTGTTTCCAGCTATAAGTCTGTATTCATGCACCCATAGTTGGCATACAGCTGCAGCATGGATTCATGGCACAAATTGTTTCCTTATACTTTTGTTGTGAGCCACTGAATTGGAGACTACAACTTTCACAATGACAGAAGGCATTGTTATTAACAGAAGAATCAGAAAAATGAACTAAAACTCTTATGCCTTTACTAGTGGCAGCTCTTCTGTAGAAAGCTCTTAGCTGCATTTTCTATTCTTACCCTGGCTACTTTCTTCAGCACTAGAAATTAGGGCATTGGCTTGCAGAGTCATTGCCAAATTTAAGGGCAATTATGCAATGAAAAGAGAGAGTAAGAGAGGTCAGAAATTGTACATCTGTTTGAAATGCAGGTGGTGAAGGTGCTGCCATGACTGAGTTGAAAATATGGACTGCGGTCCAAAGATCTGAAACCTCTGATGGTCCCACTCTGCAGACACAGGCTGCAGCCACAGTCATTAGGAGGCTCCCTGAAGCATTGTCAAAGTTCAAACGATTTCTTTCTTTTTTTTTTTCTTTTCATTTTTTGAGCACTAAGTCACAAATTACCATCTCCTCACAGAACACTCACCACTCTTTCCAGAGTAATGAAGAGTTGCAGTTAGAGCTGGCAATCTTTCACGGGCGACGTGTCAGACTGTATTTTTTGTTCCTAATTTAGTTTAAACATGATGGTAGACAACACTGAGAAGCTGGGAGCCACTGCCTCTCACAGATGCTTCTATCAAGATGCTGTGGATCCCAAATCCCAGCCCTGTGTTGACCCTGCCAGACTAGCAGAAATCCCCCGATGTCTGCAGACCACTGGGAGTCCTTTAGAAGGAAAATTTTATAAATGTGCAGAATACTGCTTCTATTTTTTTTTCCCCTGACTCACTCATTCTGCATTGCTTGACATTTTAACATATTGCCATATTAACCACCAAAAGTCTGATCTATCAGCATGACTTCAAACGTGTATTTACAAGAGCAGAGATGCAGCGGCATATGGACCGCCAGCTGGTGAGAAGTAAGAATGGTACTTTGTGGAGCTTGAGTCACTAAGTAAATTTAAAAAAAACCCAAAACATTTCTACAGTCAAAAAGTTTGAGAAAAGCTTGGTTTTTTTGAATGGGAGTACTTCGAAAGGATAGCTGCATCAAGGCCAGTACTAAGAAAGCACAAATTCTGGAGGCATTAAGTAAACTAGAAGCTATGTTTTTTATTATAAGAGGTATATGCAAACAAGATGCTTCCTGCTAAGGCTGTAAGAAATAGTACCACAGAGGGAGTGATGTGAGACAGAAAAAAGAGTGATGACAGTCTGTTCCTCTGGAAAAGAGGAATAAAAATCACTTTGAGAGCGAGGACGACACTGGGGGAAGTGTCTTTTTTATTGAGGTCATAACCACCTACATTCAAATGCAGAAGTCTCCAGCCTTTCTTCCCACCTCTCCCTAGACTTGTGTGTTTTTCTCATGTGTTTCCCACCCTTTTGCCTTCTGGAGGGATTCTCCTCCTGCTCACCAACAGCTTCACCTTTTCCCTCCCCAAATGTTGAGTTAGGTCTACAGAACATTAACTCCTGATATTTCCCACTCCAGCAGTTTTTAAGACATTATTGTCTTATTTAAATCACCTAAGCTTGAGTAATTCCAGGAAGTAGTTTGCTCCTTCTCATCCTGGTTTCAGCCCTCAGACTGTTGTTTTTCACCATATTACTCCAGAAACAGCTGAAAACTCCATGCCTAAGCATGCAAGTTTAACAATTATTTTTCATCTGACTTCAGAGATCAAAGTTTACTATTCTGCTTAATGCCAGTCTGTTTCATTTTTAGCCTTTTCACTTTTCCTATTTCCCTTGAAGCCCAGGTGAGGAGGAAACCAGGTTTCATAGGACAGTTCTGCAGTCTCTTTTTGCAGTGCTGCCAACCACTGGTCTCCCTCACCTGTGTTCCCTTGCCAGCCCAGGAGTGGTTTTCTCAGAGAGATGCAAGAAGAAGAAGTGTCCTGCAGCTCCATCAATGCAGTTGCTGAGCAGATGCTCTTTTTCAATAACTGGGAACTTTTTGGAAAAAGTAGTAAACACACATACACACACACACAAAAAAAAGGTGATTTGGGAAGGGCAAAGATTCACAGATAAACATTTATTTGTAATGGGGAAGGAAGACAGAGAAGGAAAGGCCTATTCCTTGAAAAAAAAAATAGAATATTGTCTGGGGACGATTAAATAACAATATAACTAATTACAAAGACAATTTTCTTCATGCTGGAGCACCAAATAGCTGAAATACAGAAGCTGCTGAGAGCACTTACTATAGTAAATTACTGAAATGCTTCTCATGGTTTATTTTGCTGAATTAGGGTACTAAAAGGAGTGTGTTACATTATTTCTCTATTGACTCTTCCACATGTGATTATTTATTATTAGATGCATAAGTACAAATCAGACAGGAAGGTCAAATTACTAATAGTTCTCATCAGCTGTAGAGTATTATTGTCCCTGTAAAGGTAGACACATTGTTTACCTGCATAAAAAGAATGATGGGAGTGATCATTAGAGTGCTTGAACATCAGTCACATTAAAAAAACCCCTCTAAACCAGCATGCAAAGCATTCACATTGTAAATGTTGTATTGGAGTTGTAATGTAAAGGAAATAAAAAACATGCCTTTTTGCCTACCCTTTCCTGAACAAAGAGCAGAAGCTCAGCAGCGAGCGAGAGAAATTGGAAATCATTGCTTTCCCTGTGTAGGTTTGTTTGGCCAACAAAGGAACTTTTGCATTTCTAGATGTCAGCCCTGTTTCAGGAACCCTCTGTGGCTCCTGCAAGTACTGCTGCCTTCTTAAAGTCAAGGCTGAGAACAGCTAAGTGACTTCTCTAAGTTCTTTGAGGGACTTCAGTGACAGCCAAGAGACCACATGAAGGGGTTTTTTTTGCAATAAGACAAAGAGGTCAGAGAACATAGAACAAGAGAACAAAGTTCTTGCTCCAGGAGGAGAATAACCATTTCTGAAATGAGTAGATTCAATTTGCCAAGGAGCAGGGACGAGTTCCAAAGCAGAACATCCCTCAGCCAAATCAAAATGCTCATAGAACTGCAGAGTCCTTACCTGTCTCATAAATTATTTCAAAAATTCATTTGTGACTGTTTTTCTTCCATTTCCTCTCCACAGCAGAGAACCCTTGTGAAGAAGGATCCAGATACAAAGACTTGTTAACTTGACCCCAAGAACAAATAATCCCCACAAAATCAGTGCTACCCATTGCACAGATACAGGCTCCTAACATCACTTAGGGGTACTGGCTAAGTATCATTGCATATATTCTTGCGAGAAAAGTACTACTAGCAGGATATTTAAGAGCTAAATCCACTACCAGTGTGAGCAGGCTCAGCTGCATTCAGATCTAAATAGTTACTGCCGCTGCTACAGGTAATCTTCAGAATGATTTATTGGAATGTTTTTCTGTGCATTAAAAAAGGTCATCCAATAAGGAATAAGAAACAGTATGAGATGAAGGCAATTACCATGACTTCAGTTTCAATAGTGGAGTTTCCCCACCCCCCTTCCTGACACCTTTCAACTTCAGGGAGATAAGCCCAATTCTAGCTACCATTTCTATGCCCTTTTCAGTTTATGGTAATTGCTGTTGTGTAGCATCACAATATTGGGGCCTCTGCTCTGTCCTTCTCCCATTTTGTGCAGGCAATAGGAAAATTTTCTTTTGATTTATTCTTCTAATAGCTTCAGCGATGTCAGAATATTAGAACTGTCTATTATCTAAAGGTTGCTTTGCAAATTCACTTTAAATGAAAATGTAACTTTTCAGTCATTAATGCACTGAAAGAAGTTGTGGTTAAAAGAGGAGATGGATGGTTTGGAAGCTTATCCATTACATTTAAAAGCAAATTATCAGTGACACAATCTAGGTGAAACAGGCAGCAGGAGAAATGAAATGACAGATTGAGATATCAATCAAAGAGACTTTCAGATCCTTTTGTTTTTGCAGAGATCACTAAAGTAGGCATTTAGAGAGATGTAACAAAGCAAAGAGAGTCTTCTGCCATGTGGGAAACCCATGGCATTTTTGCTGTCCGGCCACTGAGGGCAATGTATCCTGCATCCAGGCAGGAGAGGCAGGAAAGCAGAAGTGGATGTTGGCAGAAACCTGGGGATGCCATGGGAGACACCACACACATTCCTTACAGGTCTGAAAGGCAATGGTTAAAGAAATCAAGAGCGTTGTTTAGTAAAAGGGAACTTTGTACCCAAGCTGGAAGCATCTTTGCAGGGAAATTTTTGAGGACAAGTTTAAGAAAAATACTTCATTTCTCAAAATAAATAAAAAAAAAAAAAAGCAAAGAGATACTGTAAACATCGCAGAGAGGATTTAAGATTACAAAGACTATGTGGATCTCACCTTTAATATTTTCAGGTCTCAGTTTTCATCTGTAAAATGGGAATGGTGGAGAGCTCTTTTCGAGACCAAAAGGACAACATGAAGTAAGGAAATAGAAAGCTATGAGGCACCTCCATCAAGTGGTTATCTAATTCAAATATACCAGGTGCAGATAGGACAAGAGAGTTTATTGATTAGTAGGACACCAGAGGAAGATTCAGATCTACAGATGACTCATTGCACAAGAGTTAATATTTGCTATTTGATTCTACGTCATTAAAAGCTCATGAGTTACATCAGTCTTCATTAGATAAAAAAGGTACTGCAGTAGTTTCTGTGTGGTTCTTCACATTTGAAGTTGTACTCTTTGCTTTGACTTGGAAAGAAACTGCATTTTATTTTTTTCTGACCCTTGTTATCTTTTGCTCCCATTCTCAGAAATACTGTTTGGACTCTAAGTTCTGCATTATAAACTGAATTCTTGATATGGATCTCCCATATTTAGGTGCTATGATTGTTCAAAGGACTCTCCAGCTGGGTAGCAAGACTATTTGAGTGCTAATACAGTGATTGTAAAGAATGGGACATCAGTTCCTATTTTAGGACATAAATCTTGGCAAGTTTGAATGGAGCATATTCAAACGGGAACAAATGGACATTTTCAGCATGTAATTTGAAACAAAACATTTGGCACTTACATGAATAAGCTCAGCAACTGCAGCACCACTAGCCCAGTGTCTAAGAGCCCTAAAAGCCTGTGGGTGACAGTTCCAAGCCCAAAGCCATCAAGCAGCACAGGAGACCACTTGGTCCTGGGGTTCTGCAGTAGGAATCCTGCTCTCCACATCCCCTTTCTGTGGGTTTCAGCTAAGGCATTCACCTCCTTCCTTCTTTATCTGTGGCTCCCAGACAGACAACCCCAGCTTCTTATGGCTTCCAAGAGGAAACTGCACCAGCACTTCATTTATTCAAGTGTCAGGCTTGGGTACATTGCACATATGTCCATGTGCTTATAGGCACATCCATTTCCAGTTGCTGAGTCTTTCTAAAACTCACTTGGAAAAGTTTTCCCTTAAATCAGTGTTAAGCAGAGCTGCTTACACTCTGCAATACTAGAAGTAAGCTTTACATTTCCAACCGAGAGAGTAAAACAAAAAAAAATTAAAAATCTGTGTGGGGTTGAAAAAAGTGACTTGCAGATCAGGCTGCTTTTCCTCAGAAGTGAGCACCTTGCCTGCTTGTGGTATTTTGCTCCAGCAGAGAAGGTGTCATGCATCAAATTAAAAGGGTATTGAAAGAGACAAGACTGGAATGAGAATGAACAAACCCTGCAGCTGCACTGGGAAGACCTATAAAACACACAGGTGGAAGAATAATTGTCTTCTGACCACTCCTGCAGTACGCCAGTGATGGTGCTAAAGCACAAGAACTAAACTGGATTGCCTACTGCATGCTACAGATATGCTTCCTCTTTAATCCTGTTTAGTTATATTGAGTTCAGTAAGGAAATTTTACATTAAAGGAAAAAGCAAGGATGCCCAACCTTTCACTGTGCAGCAGCTATTAAAGGCACTGAGAGGACAAGAATACAGTGATTTTTTTTTTCCTGATTCTCATTCCAGCAGTGCCACCATCAATGTCTGCACAGTCAGATCCCAGAAATCACCTCTGTCATGCAATGGGAGGGCCAACTGCACCGAGATTCCATGATAAGAGAGTTGCCCCCTCCCTTCAGCAGGAAAAAAGAGCTACAAGACAGGCAAAAACTATTAATAATGTCAGTGGAGAAAACAAGAAGCAAGCTAAACACCAGATAAACTCTTCTGGAAGGCTCAATTTTGGAATCTGCTCAATTAGTCATAGGCTAAGCATGTCCTCTTGGAGAGAAAAAGGCTGAGAGAGCTGGGGTTGTTCAACCTGGAAAAGAGAAGGTTCCAGGCAGACATTATTGCAGCCTTCCAGTAACTAAAGGGGGCTTATAAGAAAGAGGGGAACACACTGTTTAGTAAGACTTGTTGCAAGAAGACAAGGAGAAGTGATTTCAATCTAAAAGAGGGTATATTTAGGCTAAAAAAATTAAATTGTTCCTTAAAGGATTTTTTTACGGTCTTTTTTACAATGAGATTGGTGAAACAGTGGCAGAGGTTTCCCAGAGAGGTGGTATATATCTCATCCCTGGAAACATTCAAGGTCAGGTTGGGCAGGGCTCTGAACAAACTGATCTAGTTGAAGATGTTCCTTCCCATTGCAGGGGGGTTGGTTTGACTAGATGACCTTTAAAAGTCCCTTCCCAACCAAACTTTTCTGAGATTCTATGTTCACATGAAAGGCTAAGCAAGAATTACTTGACTAAAAGTTTCCACTAGAAATTTCAAGACAGCCCTGACAGTGTGAAATTCTCTAAGAGATCCAGCGCTGTGCTATCAAATCCTCTCCTCCCTTCAGTAGTATTCACTAATGGTTTTCCTAACAGATGAAAATTTTGTGGTACCACTGGTTTTGGTTTTCTCTAAAGGGGATATTTTTCTTGATGTGCATTTTGGTCAGATTTAAGTCTGGTTTTAGCAATGGCTTGGGAACAAACAATAGGAGAGAAGAAGGGTAATGTAGAATGCTTAGAGAGATTATAAAATTTCCATCCTTGAAGATATTCAGAATTTGACTGGGCAAGGCCCTAAGCATCCTGGTCAGACTGAGTCTGCTTTGAACAAGAGGTTTGACCACAACTGACCTTCAGAAGAACACTCCAAGCTAATTTTTTCAATGATTCTACAGACTCCCAGTCTAGGTCCTTTATACACTGGGATTCCTATTGGAGGGAATGGGAGTTTAAAGGGCAACATCTCTGTCTACTGCAGACATTTTTAATTTCAGTATGGTTTTCCTTTTATGTGGTTCAGCTGAAGGACGGAAGTATTTATTTTCTCACCCCTGTGACAGATGCCATCCAGCAGAATAATTTCTGATAAATATCAAGCTCAATCAGTTATAATTATACAGGTCTGCATCTCTATTTCATTTAAAGAAAAGCATTTACCAGAAAACGTGTTTTATACAGAAATGACAAAATGACTGGGGCAAGTTCCTTATTTCCCTTTAGGAATTTTAAGCTGTGGACAGAGGTAGGCAGACACCAACCTACACAAAAGCTCACTTCTCTTGTGTAAATATCATCCTTGTGCTTGTAGCCGTGGCCAGCTGGGTAACCCATTCCATGTCTGCACACAGCAGTGTTAGATTTCTTCATGTCCTTATGTTCAGGCATGAAATACAATGTGCACTCACATGGGAGAAGAAAAAACCCAACCTTTGAGAGCCACTGCCCAGGGGAAAATGATTTTCCGTCTGCAAGTAAAGCATCACAGCGGTTTCCACAGAGCCAGGGAAGCCAGGGTCCACATTTCCTGTGAACATGCAGAAAACTTTCTCAGGGCCTAAATGGAACAGAGTTGTGGAAGTCACTTGTATGAAACATCAGGGTGCACTTTCCAGCCCATTACAAACCACTACATACTTGCTGAAATCACAGCTTGCACTGACCGGTAGGGAACAGTTTTTCTTGAACACAGTTACTCAGCAGGAAGAACAGAGCATAATTAATGTTTGTGTAGAACTCCATTTTAACTTGTGTCATCTAGGACTTCAGAATAACATGGTTACTCTTCGATTCACTTTTGTTCTTTTATTTATGAAACTAGATAGTCTTTATTTTCCCCAATTAGTTAAATAAACATCAAACACTTCTAAACAGCAAATCTGAAAATGTCTACATGGTGCAGTAATAGGTGTGCTGCAAACACATACATTAGCTACAGCTCACAGAAAGGAAGAAAATTAATTGATGTGTGATGTGCTGTTGTGTAAAATTGTTTTCTGCTTGAAATTGAACAGTGGCATTTATCATATTAACACAGACACCTTTTCCAATCATCTCTGCTAGTGCTGCTGAGGCACTGCCATTACCACTAGCAAATAGATGACAGTCATGTTTTGAAAAAGCATGTGAACAGTGTGGGTTCAGGCACAGTGTCTAAGTGTCTGCTACTCAAAAATGAAATAACAATTAAAACCAAGCAAACAAAGAAACAAAACCAACACTACCAAACTGTACACACCTAACCAGTACAGAACAGATTATTACTTGTAGTACATGTTGTTTCTTCAAGTTCAAGAACTGCTCAGAAGATTTGCTTGTATTCCATCACCCTGATGTACAGGAAAGAACTGTGCCAACTCAGGGCAATAAGCAGCCTGTGCAAAGTGGAAAATTATTAAGCATGCTGAACTGGATGCACTCCCCAATCAATAGGTCTTCCAGCACAGTGTAATCAGCCTGTCCATCACTGTGCCTTCTTACCCTCTTCTCATTATAAGTTTTTCATATGAATTTCAGTTTGTAAGAAGCACCTATTTGGAAAGCCTCTGACTTTAAACTCCTCCTAAAAAAATCTTACAGTAACCCATATTCATTCAGGAAATCTTATAAATCCCTGTTCAAGATCCTATGAGCCAGGCAGCATATTTCAGGCTGATTTAGAGGACGTAGGTTCTTAGTTTGAATTTTGTTTAATGAAGATTCTTTTCCACTTTTTGACCTCACAAAAATGCTGTTTCCCCAACATGAAAAGCTGAACATTTTCAGTCTGTGAACATCTCATTACTGGGCTCAGCTCACAAGAGGAAAAAAGGTTACTTGGCTTCAGCACTATAAAAACACCTGCCAGAGGACCAAGTGGGCTATTAAAAACAAAACTTAATGAACATCAGAGAGCAACCATGAAAAAAAAATCAATGGCACAAATAGGAAGGAGATTTGTGTGACTGAGTTGTACGAAGGAGAGTTGTGTGACCCAGAACAAAGAAGTACAGCCCACCACTGCCAAAAGTTTGAACCTGCCCTGGAGGCCTTCACTTGACCAGCAAAGGCAATGGACTTAACACTAGGAAAGGTTAAAACACCGAAAATCTATTTGAGATTATTTTGTGCAGCTCATGAGAATACATGAGAAGATCAAAGCTTTTGCTTAGGACTGGAAGGGATTAAGTTGCAGAGAAAGTATCTGCAAGGTAGAAAAAAAAACCCCTAAATCTCAGACACTCCTTATCAACTTCCCAGCCAAGATGTATTATTTGAATGAAAACCAGTTGTAGCCTGTGCTACAAACAACATCAAAATACAAATCTTGCAGTGATTTGACATTTACAATACATGTGCTTCTGCTACAAGGAAGAGCAGGCTTCTTCCTTGGAACCACTTTAGCTTAAGTCAAGGGATTCCTTTCTTCTTAGGGAGCATGCAGACATCTATGCAGGAAATATGCTACTGTTTCAGAGAAATTACTTCTGCTGAAACCTTTTTAATTTCACAGCCACCTCCCTATGCCTTGCCTGCACAGCATGGCAAAACCGTGGGCAGCTGGGCCATGGGCCACACCACCACTGCACACAGCATTCAGGAGCAGGAAAATCTTAGCTATGACACTGGACTTTGAGACTGCGTGTCTCTGGCTCAATGCTTTCATCTTTACTGGAGAAATGAGGTATTAAAAACCTCATTGCATTGTTATTGTGGCGAGAAAGGTGCTCTGAAGTCGGGAACAGTAAACAAACACGCC
This sequence comes from Rhipidura dahli, assembly GCA_013399225.1. Lineage (NCBI taxonomy): Eukaryota > Metazoa > Chordata > Aves > Passeriformes > Rhipiduridae > Rhipidura > Rhipidura dahli. Next base: position 130,720 of record VXAC01001325.1, read on the forward strand.
GTTCTTTTGCAGAACACAGGGAGCAGGGTGCCAACAGCAGCTATCAGCAAGTCCTGTTTAAAAACCTACCAAAATAACTATCCAATCTTTACTGAAATTATGAAACTGCTTTATGACAAGAGCAAAAACATCCAGAGTTCAAGTAGAAGAGATCAGTCCTTGAGATAGGAACAGAGCAAAATTGTTCTTTGCCTCAAATATCTCTTGGTCAGACCCTTCTGCCCAGCCCCATCCTGACCTCCTCAGTCCCCTCTAACCTCACCCCTGAGGTATTAGGGTGTTCTTGCAGGTTGTCCCTATGTTTCCCTTGGCTGGATTTATGAAATTTCTTTTCTTTGGAGCCAAATCTCACAAATCAGTTGATGCAACTGACTTAAGCCAACAGGGAGGACAAAGGAGAAGAAAAGGTCAATCTTCAAATTCACCAAACATCTCAATTACAAGGAGATTTCTTCTTAAACCTGTTACTCACAAGCAATTTTTCTGACTATCTCCTCTCCCCCCCACCCAGTTCCATCTTGTTCTTTATAAGTAGACAAAAGTTATAGTGATCAGAGAGGTACATAAATTTAAGCTACAGGGTGTCACAGGTACAAAAACAAATGAGCACAAATTGAGCAGGAAAACATTTAGTCTTGCAGTTGAAAGACTATTTGTTACTATAAAGATGGGGCTAAAGACTAAAACTAAATCAATTTTAAGAAAAATCCTGATCAGTTGATTAAATGGAATATGGAGCACAATGGGGAGTGGCCCAAAGTACTTTTTTCAGTCCTGTATTACCATAAAATTTGTGATACCTTCTTTAACTGTTTCTTTGTGCCTTGTTTGCTGTTTAGATTGTATGGGAGATTTGATTAGGTAAGAAGGTGAATGAAGAGAAACAGGCATATAAAGTGCAGTGGCCCAACAGCTTTGGAGAGCACATAATCTAGCCCAGAGGGAGATAAAATGTATAGCCTACAGTCTATTCACACTACTCAATAAAAAGCAGATCTGATTTACCTTCAAGCATGATGATTCTTTACTCCTGAACAATAAGAAAAAGGGAGATGAGGGCAATAAGCCATTTACCTTTAGCACTGACAGCAGTACCTAAGTAATTCACTACCAAGTACCCATTACACCTTCATTGCTGTGCCTCATTTCTGTAAAACAGCAGGTCAGACAGCACTCATAATTTAGGGTCCAAATATTTGCCTTCCTTGCTTTGGTTATGAAAGGTCAAAGATGGTAGAGATTGGAAAGATTAAGCACCTCTCTTGCATTTTGCAAGTATTTTCTGTGACAGTGTATCTCATTTGTAAGGTACAAGAATGAGACATATCCTTCCTGTAGCAGAAATTTAAATTTCTTCTATAAATTATTATAGAGAAGTGACCATAATCTGTCCTTCAGTGAATATAAGATTCTCCTATGGTTGAAAAATGGGTAAACACACTGTACTGCATTTGTTTTTAATAGCAACAATGTACTCATTCACTGGCTGACATGGCAGTGCTCATTTGGCCCAAAAATGATGTTTGCAGCTTGTTCACTACAGAACATATCTGAAAATGCTTCATGGGGCTCATTTGGCATTTGCAAACACCCAAAGTGCTTCAGGGCCACAGGAGAGAACCAGAAACACTGCATCAATCTTGTTAAATACAGAGGTTTCCTCGCCAACAGTGTGATGACACAAGTATAGTTTCCAAGTAGAGTAAAAAAAGCACATGAAGTGGAAAAATAAAAGGTCCAAAGTACATTACTTAATTAAAACCTTCATGTCTGGCATGTACCACAAGAGAAGTATTTTTGGTCTGCCACCAATACTTCTGTATCAAACCTACAGATTTTACCCAAGGTTCTGCACAGCACCCTAACCTGAAGCATCCAAGTTCTAACACAGCTTTACATCTAAATTAGCAAACTGGAGTATTTCACACCAGTGATGCTTCACTGTAGAGTTATTGTTCCAAGCCTGCAGATGCCTAAAATATCTCTATCTCGGATTTTTCTCAGTACTTCCAGTCACACTAAATAAATGGAATGAGGAGAAAAACCTAAATTTGTAACACAGTTCTTTAAGACAGTATGAAATACCACCAGCCAAAAGCTGTCCTGGTACAAGTCACTGAGGGTTCAGTGATGTCAGTCCTTTGAGCTGAGGGTTCATCCTGAAGTTTCTCTGCAGGTGACCTTGGGTTTTACTGACTGTGTCAGGCTCATCAGGGGTAGAGGTCTCTGCTTTAGGAGGGATGGAGTGACTGACAGAGCTCACTCACTGCTCCTACCCAGGCTGCAGATGAAAGGTGAGGATACAACTGCCCCAGGTGAGAAACACCTCAGCTGTGGTGTCCAAGGAGGCACGAGTACCTAGCAAATTGTTGGAGGAAGGAGTGTGTACTCTGTTTCTCTGTCTGTATCCTGTCTCCCACCCCTAAACCTTTCTGCTTCAGTCCAGGGTCTCCAAATGGGGATTACTCTGACCTTTCCCCATGCCAGTTCATCTAGAGCAGCACAGGCTGCCAATAGCTTGCTCAGAAGCTCTCTCAGGCACCTCCTTCTGCAGCCTTTTGAAATCCTAATGGTATCTCTCAAGAACTTTTCAGACAATCCCCTGGAAATGCTACAGGGAGTCAGTGCTGGGAGGGGGTTTCCTTTCCTTGGGGTCATTCCCCATAGCCCACATGTACCAAGTAACCTGCAAGTCAAAGCTCCCAGGAAAAGCACTCCCATGGCCCATTGCCACCAGCACAGTCTGTGGATTTGGTTGCCATGTGTGCTGCTGGGACCATACCCCAAGAAGAACATTTGGACTATGTTCTACCACCCCAAACCTCAGGGTGGTTCACCTGCCAGCTCCTTATTTGTCTTTCCTGAGGCTACCCATGTTTTTCCATCTTCTAAATTAGTGGGACTGTCCATTCTAAGTAAAAGCTGCTATATTTCTTATTGATAGTTAAATTCAATTTACATAAAAGGGAACAAATTGTTCTCTATTTATTATTCTGAGCTGCAGCAGACACACTAATTCTAGAGTACATAGTTTTCATTGACACATAAGGCTTATTTCTTTATTCATTTATGAGTAAGAAAGGTTTGTTTCTTTATTCATTTATGTTGTGTTTGACATGCACTAGCAGGTCTGAACAAAATGAATGACTATAAAAATAAGAAAAAATAATTTCAACACCATCAGCTGGGCTCAATAAATCCAGACAACTGCATTTGCTTTACATCTACTTTTTCTTTTTCACTATTATTACTCATTTACCTTGTCAGGTCAAAATGAACAGAAAAGCATTGGGATACGTACAAAAATTGCTGCCTACCATAAAAGAATGAACCTTGTATTCATAGAAATCTAGAGAGACCTCAGCTTATTTTAAATCCTTTTTCTGGCTTGTACTGCCATCATTCAACTTCATTTCAAAGTGGGAAATGGAATGTATTGTTAATTGTATTCAGATTGACATCAACTTGTTAAGAATGTTTTCCACAAATTACTGTCCTCTAAAAAAGTGCAGAGTTGGAAAAAACTTGTGACTGAACATCGGCTAGGTGAGGACTGAAAAACCTATCAATACTTTTACACTACACATGGGAGTTAATCAGAAAGCAAGACTTGACTGAAATGAAAGCCCTTCTCACACCAGGATGTGAAACCCTTATAGATGGAAATTGTTTGTTTATTTTATCTTCCATAACATTTAATGAAGTATCTAGCAAAGGTTAAAATGGTCACACAACTTTCTACAGGGTGCACAGAACTCACATTTGTTTTAGTCACTTATTCCCACATTTACTACTGATACTCCATGTACCAACTCTTTATAACTCATGCTATAAACCAGAAATGTGCACAGCTAGCTGAATGCATCACTAGATAACCTTAATTTTTTTTGTTTTTCTTACTCAGTTTCCCATTTCTTTAGCCTTATCTTGTTCTAGTTGTCCAAGACAAATTGGTTGCAGTGGTTCTGAAATAAGTTGAGAGTGATAAACAATCAAAAGGGGCCAACTGTCAGAACTTTCTAATATGTGAGGGTTTTCTGCTAACTCAGGTCTGATTAAAGAGGTGATAGATCTGATCATCTGCCTGGATTAGTCTTCAGGAGCCAGAAGATAGCAATCATAGCTCTGCCAGGTTATAAATACATCATCCATTAGTAACCAGTCATCTAAGAGCATAAAAATCCTGTCTTATCATGAGATATGACTACTAAAGTTTAACTTTGGCCGCAGGTTTGGCCAGAGAATTCACATGAAATCAAAGCAGAAACTCATCCCCAAATTCCTATTGGCTCTTCAATATTAGACACACCAGGGCAAAAGCTAATCCTAAGGTATCAAAATGTGCCTTTAAGACAAAGCCCATGTAAGAGAAATTGTGGAGTTTTATTGCTAGGCTCCTACAGAGCTCTCCCAGATGTCAGCCACTAATGCAGACACAGGACACTGCTGGCCCCATACCCCTCCACCCTATTGCTGTCCAGACAGTTGCCTGTACTCCCCAGGGTGCAGGAGCTGCCATTCCTGTTGCAGTGGAACTCAGCAAGGAAGAAAAAGAATAAGATTTTGAATTCTCCTTCCATACTCATATAAGGGTCCACAGGGAACAGAACAAGTCTAAGTTTTATCAGAAAAAGGCCAAGAAATACAGGTAGTGAGTGTGCTTTGGCCCTCCTGACAAGATGTCTGGAGCTGTTAAAAGTAGATTACATGTAAACAAAACAGGAACAAGATGCTGGGCATTAGACCGTGAAGGGCTGTCACTTCTCAGCAAAGAGGTAGTTGCCAGTAGGAGGTTCAGGGATGATGCCAAAACACATTTTGCAAAGGAAAAAGAGAGTGAGAAAAGAAAGATTCTGTTACAACAAGCAATCCACTTGTAAGTGGATATTCCTGTAAGTATTCAAGAAGATTGCTAATCTAAATGTGTAATGCAGCTGCCAGAGCCAAGCCTAAGCATTCCAGTAGCAATGGAGGAGTGCAGTTTCTTTCCAAAGGACAATAGATTGAGAGAAAGTGACTAGCAGGTGCTGAAATAAGTAACGAAACACACTGTTTATCTATGGTCAGAGGCAAAGAAATAGGAAAAAATACATTGTAAATACTTCTGAATTCCAACACCAAGAGCTCAGATGTTCACTAGGTGCAGTAGTGCAGTGGTTAGCAGAGAGTTAGAGCAGGCTCTGCTGATGGTTGAGGTTGTCAGCCTTCCTGCAGAATGGCTACTGCTCAGGCAGTACAGCAATTCCAGTCCTTTCTGTGATCTCGTCCTGCATAAATGCAATGTAACGACCTGAGAAAGTTAAATCTCTTGATTTTATATTCTCAGTTCTCATTATGCAGAGGAAATCAAAGGGATGTTAGGAATGAGTAATGTACAAGCAAGACCAGTGAAGCTGAGGGGAGGTAGCCCTTCAGCTCCCAAAATTCTCTTTCTATAAAGAAAGGAGAACATGTCAGATCAAAAAGAAAACACAAACTGTTCCAAATAATCTATCTTGATAATTGAGGACTTGCTGTTTTCTCACATGAGCTATCTTTATTTAGTGCTTCTTTCTCCCACAAACACTTCCTCTCTCATCTCACATTCCCAGAGGTCCCTTGCAGACTGTAACATTATTAAGGAGTCACCAGCTTCTGCAAATACCACCCAGCAGATGGGGGCTGGGGAGGACTGCTTATCTCATCATCAAGTGCTACCCAACTGCTGGCATCTGCATGAGCTCAGCTGTGGTGTCTGTTTGTCAGGCTTGATGCTTTCCCCAGTTCACAAGTCGAGCAAGAGACAATCCCTTAATCTACCCTGCTTTAATGCAATAACTTCCACACTTGCAGGAGCCAAGAGGCTGCAGCTCTGGTCTGGCAGGATGGTAAAGCTGTTCTTTTGCAGAGACAAACCCCATTACTCAGCTACTAAACAGTAGCATATTTCTGGCAAAGGAGATGATGATACCTTTTAGCAGGGACCAGGGAGAGTTACAGACTCCAAAATTACATGAGATTGAAGCAAGTACAATCTGCTATTTACAGACTCACTTGACATCTGCAGCCCTAAAAGATTTGGCTGTATGGGTCACATCACAATCTTCCAACTCCTTGAGGAGTGGCCCAGAGTTTCAGTATCCTTTAGGGAGGTATTAAAATGCCACACTTTGACTGAGCTGGTAATTTGACTCTAATTGCTATTGACCAGCAAGGCTCACACAAGTGGGAACCAGATTTCTCTGTGTCTTGGCCCCACAACCAGACTGGAAATTCTGCTTCCCTGGCTTCCTGTGTATTTGGGTATTCTTGTGTGAGGGGATCAGCTCCCAGGCCAGACCTTCTGGTTTCCATGTTTGTACCATAACAAGCTAACACTGTTGCAAACCTCAGGCCCAATCAACCATCAGTTGCAGTTGGCATCCAAGTCCAAAGGAATGTGCAAAAATTTAAATTGCTTGTACAGCCTAGCTAGCATTAGTGTGCTGCACCTAAAGTACACTTGCTTGCTCTTTCTGCTGTCTGAGCCATATCATATCCTGGGCACAAAATACAGGCATGGTACTGCCTCTAGAACTGACCCCTGGTCCAGAGGGGACTTTCAGACCTCCTGAAAAAGGGACCCTGAGTCCTTAAACACCTGAAGAGAGAAAAGGGAAAGGAGAAAATATAGGGAAATTAGGGAAAGGAGAAATATAGAGTTTTGTTTTGTTTTATTTTTTTGATTGCTTTCTTTCTTACTGGCTTTGTGATTTTTGTATTCCTGGTTATCCAGTGCCAAGTCTCGGTGAAGGGCATGGAAATCTGTGCTGATAGCCACCTAGCAAGAGTATATCCTGAGAAAAAGTAGAAACAAGACTGAGGTCTTCAATTTGAAATAAAACAAATTTGCTGCCTGCTCAAATCTCTGGAAATGTGGGATATATACCACTACCACTGGGTTTTTAAATAAGAGATCACAGCTGCTGGGCTCCATGCTAACTCTGCACTGCCCATCCCTGTGGGGTAGGGGGATTTGCAGCACCATGAATGGGTCAAGCTCCACCTCTTGCCTTTCAGAGGAATCCCAGTAGTTCTGGGGAGCCTGGTCACTCGTCCTCAGGCAGATCAGTGTCTGCACAGCCTCCCAGGGCACTCCAGAACCCCAGATACTGCATGTCTGTGAGACTGGTTAGAGAGAATAATTTTTCTGTCCTCATGCCTTGAAAACAGGACATGCACTTCAGCCAAGTGTTGCTTCTGAGCCTGTCCCCACTCTTAGTGCTCTGTGCCCTCCCTTTGAGGGTGTGTTCCATGTGCTGGGATTCTCAGTGTTACACGTTCTGCATTTCTTTTTCTGCAGGTTTAACAGTATCCATTAGTTAGCTGATATCCCAGTTAGACACTGTCTGCACTGAATAAAGCAGTCTCATGCCCGTGACTCACTGATGTACATCAGGATGAAAACTGAGTCTGCTTTCTGCCACACAGCCTATTCTGGCAAGAAAAAGTTTGAAGAAGCACATGACAGGAGTTAGCTGGGCAGTAATAAGACTCACCTGAACACATATATCTTTTAATTGCTAAATGAGACATGTTCCACAACAGCTTTTTTTTTTAAGGAGGTAATTCATTACATTCATAATAGATTTAATTGTGTTCTGACTGCTCACACCTGGAATTTTGTTTTGAGGCATGTTTTTGTGTTTTTTTTTTTTTCCCAAAGCACTTTCAAAGCATAGGATGGGCCTCGTGCCAGGTATAGTACATGTTTCAAGTCCTGAAATAAATGGAATGGGATTTGCAGAGCCAGCTTTAGACATAGACAAAGTATGCAGTTGCTGGGGCAGCTGCCTGCTTTGCCTCTGCCAGAGGCCTGCCACTGCTACTGCCAAAGGAAAGGATGCTCTGAGTAGACTAAAAACTCTTGCTCATCCTTCTTGCAAGAAGCAGCGGTCATGGCCCTTAGTTCTGGCAACAGCAGGAGCACCACGCCTACTTCTCCACAGCCCTGCCACCTTCCTTGGCAGCACTCATCCATGGGGTAGTGAAATCCTGCCTTTTCTTTGCCTCTGAGTCAGCTCTGTTTCCTGCATTATTCTGGATTCAGATGTTTCATCGATATTTGTCTGGTTTAAACTGGTATGCAGGGTAATGAAATAATATTGAAGTCTTCCCATTAGCTATTCTGAAATTCAGCCCTGGACGGATCTGAGTGTTGGGATGTTTATAATAAATCTTAAGGCTGCCATCCCTCACGTGATTTCTTAGTCTTTTTCTTGTTTTCTCAAAAGATCCTCCACTCAAGTGACGCCCCCAGAATCTTGAGGTCCCATTCTGAGATGAGGATTTGTTACTCTGCGTGCTCTTCTCCCACAGGCCTAAGAGATTTGCTCTCCCTTGATAAACTCCTACTGTAAGTGGAGAAGGAAAAGGGTAGGAGAGGAAGTCAAGCAACAGAAAAGGGAGCTGACTGTCTCTGCATTGGGAGCTGTATTGTTTATTTGACATACCCAGGAGTCCAGTATAACAGTGCCTGGCATAGAGAAGTGCCTGCAAAATGAGTGTAGTGTACCCTAAGACAACAGAAAATCTGTCTGTATAATGGAAGGCACATAAAGCTAGAAAGAATCAATTCAAATAGCCCCACAGAGTGCAAGATGGACTGAGACAACCTGCAAGGGTTTACAAGGGATAAACTTCGTGCCAGCTAGCCCAGGCAATTTCACTGAATCATTTCACCAGAGATACAGTCAGTGCTGAATAAATTAGTCAATAAAATCAGAATTTAGCAAAAATAATCTAAATCTGTGGTGGCAAGAAGAAGAGGAGACCTTGACTGGCTTTCTGAGGAGACAGAAAAACAATTTCTGAAGTCTATTCTCTCTTGTTTTAATTAATTCTTTTTTCTAACCTACCAAACTGTAACATAAAAATAGCTCCGATTATACTCTAGGGCAGTTGTTTACATGCATATTTACCAATTCTCCAGTGAGCAGATTTCTGAAGCAGATCACTCACTGCTTAATTTTCTCAGCAAAAGGAACACAGAAATCTATCCACAGTGGAAACACCCATGCTCTTCAGGGGTAAAAGATAAGAGTTGTAATAGTCAAACCAGAAGCAAAATCTGAACAGATGTAAAATACTCATCATGTCTATTGATTTTAAGCTGCCTGGAAGCATCTGGGAACCTTTCTCTAGATATTATCTCTGTAATCATAGAATTCTCAATTGTAAATTCAACTGCTCTGTAGCAGAGAATTCGTATTGTAAACACGTAAGAGTGTTCAACTGATAAATGCATTGCTAACAGAGATCAAATGACAAATTCATTAGCTGCACCAGGTTCTGAAAGGTAGGACTGTTTTTTCAATGACATTTCTTCCATTTCTGACTCCACTCATTGGCAGTACTGATGTGGTGCCTGGTTCTGTTCTCCCACAAGTACCAATTACTGAAGGGAGTGACATGTTGAAGGGCTGAGATCCATTGTTAGAAAATATCTATAGACAATAACCTTTTTGTGAAAAATCAGTTTAGGAAAAAAGACATTTAGGAACCTGGACATGTGGGGACAGTGAGCTGCATTTACAGGTATCCAGATGCTCCATCTTCTAAGTGGTTCTCTATCTGCTACTCTTATTAAAAGGCTGTTTCAGACCCATGTTCTGTCATTAGAAATCTTCTCAATTCCAGTAGAAAATGCTTTCTAAGTCACCTCTGGTCCCAGAAAAACCCTTTTCTGTGCATGTGTTCCAGATTGAATCCCTCTCTTGAAAAAGGGTGACTGAGACGCCACTGCCCTTTCCCCAGCATGCCAACATTCCTTCTCTTGCTGGAACACCTCACAGTTTACTGGAGCTGCTTAGAAAACAGATCTTTAGCCTAAAAGCCTTTTTAGCAGTGCATTCAATGACTAAATGAAAGTTACTGAGCCACCAGATGTAATATAGGATACCTCTTTATAGTTAAAGGGGTATTGTTAGCCTTATTCTAGTTACCATGTAAAACGTGTGTAATTTTAAAGGTATGCCTTGTAATTATTAGATTCTCTGGAGGCACCAGGCATGGATTGCTGAAACTTTGAAAGCACAGACCAGTCTTTGCACAAAAGAGCTGCTATTCTCAGTAAAGATAATCTTACTCTATATTCTGTATGATTTTATTCACACATTCACATCCCCCTGTTTAAAATATTCACAGCAGATTTTGGAAAAGGTATGAAATATAAATACAAGCACAGTTGATGTATGCAGTAAATACATCCATATATTTAGAAAAGACCTCTCACATAGTACATTCCTAGATGACAAAATGAGTCAGTGATTATCTAAAGCTCCTGAACTTAGAGGCTCCAAGGAAGACTGTTGAAAGGAAAAATTACACTGGCAACAGAGGATTTAGAAGGCAGCTTTTAATACATTACTAATTTATGCAGCTGATACCTTAAGCATCTTAATATTCCAAACTAGGATACCAAAATATCTTTCCAAATTTGACTCCTTAAGATTGATAAAAATTAAGATGTAGACAGAGAATTCTTCTCAACCTGATACTTGTTGACAGCTACCCCATAATGTTCTCCACATTGAAACAAAGCTTTAAGTGTACTCAGAGAGGACAGCTGGAGTGTTGTAAAGATTGCCTGAAGTAAAACCATAAAAAAGGGGTGGAAAAAAATACAGATCTGCTGCTGGGACACTGGAACAAAGCATGATAGAGGGAAAGTAAGGGGGGAATTATTCGTGATGTCCTAATTGCATTAGAAACAACTCTTATTCAGCTAGATGAAGGAAAAAACCCAATGGGAATGGAGGAAAGAACAGCCCTTAGGTCAATCTGATATTTGTTTTCCAGCATGTGGAAAATCATTCCTCATGAAAACTGTTTCCTGCCATTATGCAAAAACTCATCATAAGAACAAATGCCTCAGAGAAGCTGTTGTGCATTGTCATTGGCAGCTCTGGAGAGCCACTGCTGACGCTGACCCTTCAGGAGACATATAAAACACTCCAGCAGGTATAGTTCCCATGGGAAATGTCCACAAACAACAGGCATATTTTGGCACGTATACAATGCATTTATGGCCATTGCTTCCCACTGGAAATAACAAAATGTGTTTAAGGAGTGTACAAACTATCACCTGTCACTGAGTTGTATTGCAAGGATGATCTCTAACCCTTAAAAGAATGATTGTTTTTATTTTAAAGCAGTAGTTTATGAATTGTAGGACAGTAAAGATAGCTGATGTTTTTCACAATATGCAGATGATCAGCTTCTCTAGCAGGAGACTCAAAATGAAATATTATTAACAATTTATGACTATTTCCATGCAGATACTGAATAACTAATTCCTATCATATTTTTCTGCAGTTGCAGGAGGGTGTGTTTCTGCACCTGTTTCTCTTTTTCTCCTGCAAATCTAATAATCAGTAAAATTGTACTCAGCCAGCTATTAAATTTCAGACCTGTTCATATATTTCATGCATTTAAGGACTGACAAAATGTGAAGTCATATAGGCAAAATGTAATGCCACATTAAAGAAAAGTGATCACCAAGAATGAAAGCTTCAAAATCTTGGATTTTGTTGCAATAACCCACTAGATTACAGCCAATATTGGATATTCATATACAAACCAGAGTAACCACTTAATGCAATAAAGCAAAAGTTTGGGAAAATGTGATCTGTTTCCACAGATACTTTTGAGAGTGTAAATCTGTTGTTAAATACCAGAAATTTATGGAAAACTGATTAGTTTATGTTATCATACACAGAGTAAGGTATCTTCGCATTTTGAGAACAGAAAGCTCATTAATTCATTAGTCATGAATCCCTTTATTTTGTTCATACACCTCTATTGAACTGACTGCCTTGTGTCTGAATGAAATGTAATTTGTATTTTGGCAACACAATTATTTGAAGGCATCAACAAACAAAATCAAACATTGCAAATAGCTTCAATTTTACCACAACTGCTCTGTCACCCCGCCTAATAGAGTGATAATTATTCATTCACAAATTTATAGCATAAGAATGGCATTTTAAAGCCTTTGTGTACTATTTTTGTCATATATTTCTGGAAAATAGTGGATTTAAAGTACGTACATACATATACATACACATTTGTGTATGCATATTCATATGTGTTTACCTCATTGAAGGCCACCCACATGGTTTGACACATATAGGTGGATAAATAGGTAGGTAGGGGAGGTGTGATGACCCGGCAGCATTGCTGATCACAGAGGCTACCCAAAAATTTTCCACTGACAGATTTCTTAATGCTTTGCAAAATTTTGACTGTATCAATTGGAATGTTGTATGCCACATTTTTGTGTTAAAATGCCTCAGCTATTTCAGAAAATATAACGAAGAAAAAAAAAGTGGGTTTACTCATAGCAATTACTTTTTTCATTAAGGAGACCTCAACCAGCCTGCTTTGCATCTGGGACCTGAAATATTCCAAGGAGCTTCCCAGAGTGTCAAGAATTTTTTATGGTTAGCATAGGCTTGGCAAGTTTGTGAAAAGAGCTTTAAACTAAAGTTGTGAAGGGGTGGGAATCTCAATGCATCCCAGTCACACCAGTTTGATATCAGTGCCTTTAATAAAGCCTGAAGAGGGATCACAGGTCAGTAGGAGGTCACCTGAAAAGCAGCCCAAAGGAATTCCAGACCCTCTGGCCAGTAGCTTGGCTTTAACAGCTTAAATGCTTCTGTGAGGAATGAAAAAGATACTATTTTACATCTTTGCCATCAACAAGGACAGTGGGATTCAGAGCATCCTCAGTAATGTGCTGACAACACCAAGCTGGGTGGTGGAGTTGGCACATTTGAGGGAAGGGATGCCATCCAGAGGGATCTGGACAGGCTGCAGAGGTGGGAGTTGGGCCCTTGCAAACCTCATGAAGTACAACAAGGCCAAGAGCAAGATCCCGTGTATGGGTGAGGGCAATCCCAAGCACAAATACAGCCTGGGCAGAGAACAGATTGAGAACAGCCCTGAGGAGAAGGACCCGGGGGACTTGCAGTATCTAAAATGGGCTTACAGAAGAGGAACATCTGAGAGGGGCATGTGGTGATACAACAAGGAAGAATGGCTTTCAACTGGAAAAACATCAATTTAGATTAAATATTAGGAATATATTCTTTGCTGTCAGGTTGTCCAAAGAAGTTATGGATGCCTTATCCCTGGAATTGCTCAGGCCAGGCTGGATGGGCCTTTGAGCAACCTTGTCTAGTGGAAGGTGTTCCCAGACCATGGCAGGGGAGTTGAAACTAGATTATAGTTAAGGTCCATTCCAAACAAAATTGTTCTCTGTTTCTGATTTTTAAATTTGTGAAGTTGTGCACTTCAAAAGCATTAGTTCCTAAACTAGATCTCACCTAGGTTCAATCTCAGTCAAGTGTACTTCATCCTAGAGTTTCAAGATTAAGACTTCCTCCCCAATTCTTTATGGCAGGTGAAGTTTTTGTAGTGTCTGGCTTCCTAAGAGGGCACATGGATGTGATCTCTCACCAGGTGCAGCAGGTGAGGAACCAAGAGGAGCCAGTGGCCATACAAGAAACATCTAATTTGGGGATTGAACTGATTCACAAAGCTGGAGATGAAGAGATGCCATAGCAGGAGCTTGTTAGAAGAGTGAGGCAAAAAAAAGACAAGAAATAGGATGAGGAAAAAAAGTGTGGAGGGGTTGTGACTGGTCAGAAAGTTACTGAGAGGTAGGGAAGAGAGCAGGCCTTTTTCAGGGAAACACCCTCTCCTGAAATGCATTAAACTGAGCTGGCAGAGAAACATCCACACTGTCATAAAACAGGTATTAACTTCACTGATTACAGGGGTCCTCCTCTTCCTCCCTTTTCCTCTTCGTGGACATTCCCAGCCTCCTTACAATCTCACACACTCCATTAGCATCTGTGTCTGCACTTCAGAGCTGTCAGTCCAGACCCAGCAGATTACCCCAGCTGGTGGGGTGCATGGTTCCATAGGACCCTGCCTTCCAGCTAGGGAATTACACTTCAAATGTTCATTAAGATATATTGTTGCAGTCCCTGCAGCAGTTTTACACTATTTAGTGCTGTGGTCATGGATAGTTCTGGTAACTCCAGGAATAGAACTGCCACCCCCTCACAGAAAATGGATTGTTTGACATTTTTATTAGCTCCAACCTTTGTTCCATGGAGATGACAGCCAGATACCTACACTGGCATGACTGGTAGGAAAGTAGGAAGAAGGAAAGCACAGCTGACAGCATCTTGCAAGCCTGTGGTGCTAAATCAGCATCAGTGCCACGTGCCTTCTCAATGAGGACGGGATGTAGAGGTAGAGTCGTGACAGTACGTTCCAAGGTGTGGTTCTCCCAGCTTGCTCTGTCAATGTTTCATCTCAGGTTATTAGTATTTATAAAAGCATGCCCTTAAAATAGCTTTATGGTGTTAATAGAAGCAAAAATAGCGGTTCTTGTGCTTAAGTTGTTCATAGAAGGGTAAAATAGGTCTAAATAGGGCAAGTACAGAAATCATAATAGCACAACCCATTTTAAGGGTGACTTTCAAATCCCCTTCATGTCTTAAAAATCACTGACTTTAAGCTAAAATTTAGACCAGGATACATTCCTTCCTGCTTTACAGAAAGTCCTTCTCCCATTAACAGATGTGATATTTAGGCTGACTTTTGCTTGAAAACTGCTTAAATCTACTCACTAAGTCTTCCACTCACAAGTGGAACAACTACAAAATTCTCCGACTTCTGAAAAACACATTATTTCAAAAAAATCTTTCAGATTTGCATTTGACATTTGCAAAATAGATATGTGGATCCACCTGTTGTGGGTTGACCCTGGCTGGACACCAGGTACCCAGCAAAGCTGCCCTGCAACTTACCTTCTCAACTAGACAGGGAGAGGAGAGAAAATATTATGAAAGGCTCATGTGCTGAGAGATCACACACCAATTGCCATCACAAGCCAAACAGACCCCACTTGGGGAAATCAGTTTATCACCAATAAAATCAGAGAAAAACAATGAAAAAATAAAATCTAAATCTTAAACCACCTTCCCACCACCCCTCCTTCCTTCACTCTCATCTATCTCCTCCCCTCAAGTGTCACAGGAGGACAAGAAATGGGGGCTGTGGTCAGTTCATCCTTCTTCTCTGCCACTCCTTCCTCCTCAGTTGGATGACTCTTCACGTTCCCCACTCCAGTGTGGAGCCCCTCCCGTGGGAGACAGCAGGGGCACAGTTCTCTCACCATGGGCTGCCCATGCTCCAGCAGCATCTCCTGACACTCCTGCCCTGACCTTGGTGTCTGAGGAATGGCTTCTCTCACAGATTCTCACTCCCCTCTTCAGCTGCAACTCCAGAGAGAACTGGAAAAAAATTTTATTCACCACCTACAGAATATGGAGAAGGGAGCATACAGGACACTGCATTTACTTTTCTTATCTTAAATAGGCCCAGTGGTCTGTATACATCTATTCCAGGCACAGTGGCTCAATGACCTTCTGGCACCAAAACTGATGAATTGTTAGCTGTTCTTCTCCAGACAGTGTTGATCACATTTCACTGAGATACCCACACCTTTTTTTTTTTTTCCCCAAATTTGCTTTATGTCTGTAAGTATCCTCTGTGATTATTGCCAAATGAGCCACTGACAATATTTGAAGCAACACACTGCATGTTCTGGGACAAGACAAGGAAACACAGACTGTTACAGTAGTGTGCACACATACCAACCTCACTTGACACTGGAGTCAATCTCAAGCCCATCACATGAAGTATAAGAGAAGATCTGGAGAAAGAAGAGGAAAATTTTTTACTTTATCATGACTTGGCATCATAAAAAGTAGTTTTAATATTTGAAAATCTGAAAAACTTTATCATTAGGTTTTTGGGACTGATATTTTTCCTGTAGTAAACTGCTAATTATCTGAAGTGCCTATACAACTTTTTTTCAAATAGGCTGGTTTCTTAATTTGCAATACTTACAGACTTGTAAATGTTGTTTCAGAAAGGAAACAAACATTCCAGTAACAAAACTGGAGCTTCTCCCATTTAGTTTCCTTTAAAATTTGAAGTTGTTTAAGACAAAAATGTTTGTCTGTTTTGCTGATTTCTTTTTTTGCCAGTGCTAAAACAATATCCCAAGTAAACTGCAGAGGCTGACAAATTAATTTTTGTGGTTTATTATCAGGCAAATAAATCTTACCATTACTAATTATTTTTCGACCTTGCATATGAGAATAGGATTAGACTGACTACGACTGACACTGATTATATGAGACAGGATGTTATTAAATCTCTTTGGGGAGCTTTTGAAAGATCCACTACATTTAGAGAAGAGAGCTTTTCTCTGTATTAGCTCATTTATGGAGCAATTACATGGGACTTACTACAAAAACCATGTCAGGAAAAACACTGAACAAACAGCTAAAGTGGAACTTACATCACTCCCATCTCTGTCAAAACATCTCACAACCTCACAGCCTTAAAATATTTTATCAAGGTTACCTATGGCAAAGCCATTTTTTGAATGTCAGTAAAAGATATGAGATAGATTAGATTAAGACTAAATGGAGGAGAACTCGTTCTGGATCTGAAGACAGCAGAGATTTCTCCTTGCTCAAATGGCTTCTTTGCACCAAGAGCCCAAATTTAAATAATTTTGCAGGCTTGAAAATCCAAATGTTTTCATTTAAGCAATCTCAGGATTCTCAAGTTTTGTTATTTCATCAGAACATTCTTATAGAGGGTTTCTCAGTGAAGTGCAGAGAAATATGCAAAATGTACCCCTGCTCATTCTGGAAAAACCTGTGGCTAGATTCCCTGTTTTGTTTGGTTGGGTTTTTTTCAAAATTAAGGCTCCTCAGAGGATTTTTAGGAGCAGTTTACAATTTTTTACATAAAAGTATGCAAATACAAAATGGGGAGATAGGTAAAGACCGTTTCCAAAACTGTGCCTACAACTGGCTGTTTTCCTAATACCCATAGCAGAGAATGAAAAGGCATAGTGAAGTGCCACAGAACTGTGTGCATTAAATATGTACACACCTATTGATTATGACATCTGCAGTTCAAGAACATCAAAAAAGCTGTGAAAGATGCATAATCCAAATACTGACAGTTCACTGAAGAACCAACAGCTGAAGAGCCAACCAGACTGCAGAGATTTATTCTCACTCCCAGTTTGATTTCAAAGTTGATATTGCTGTATATTCATGTGATGGTAGTGCTTAGTACTTGGGCCCTCACAATTTTTTATGTCTTCCCTGGGTGTCTTCTCATACTTAATCCAAGTCCAGTATGGAAGAAGTTAAAAGATACTTAAATGTTCTTTCCTTAGGTACAACTCAGTAAGACTAAAGTAACAGACTGGAATTCACTTACAGCTTTTCCTCAGACTATCTCAAAGACCATCATCTTGCTGCCAGTAGTCCTTGACATGAAGCCAAACCCAGGGCAGACTTAGAGCAGTGGCAAGTGCCTCAGCAGGGTTCTCCTTTCCCACAGACACTGAGATTCTCTTCTGCTCTCTGTAGCACTCCTGAAATACATCGTGTATGTAAAGATGTGTTAGTGGTCCAGAACATCCTTACATTGTGGCACCTGCTGGTAATTGATGGGTAGGATTTGCTGCATGTGTAGTGATCACTGACCAGAGGGAAAGTATGCAAAAGTTCTGGTTCATAAATATGGATATGCTTGTGTGAGGAAAAACTGATTTTTTTATTGAGTTTCTCCTTCCAGGCATGTTATGTTGCATTTCTGACATTGCAAAGGAATAAAGAAATACTGTCTGAGGAATTCTGCATGGCCAAGTATTGTAGTCCTTACTCAGAATTACTCAGGAAAAATCACCTTTGACTTCTGTGAGGATTTGCTTGACTAACAACTGCACAGACTGTTTTGAATCTTACCAGCATTGCTTGATGCTAATGTTGGGCAACAGTTCTCATTGCCAATTTGCCTGCCTCGTCCTTCTACTGGGCTCGGGATCTGCTTTTGCTGTGTGTTATTCATAGCTTCTATTGCTAGTTTAGATTGCTTCTCTTTGTGCTTTTCTCTCCCAGCAAACATTTTACAGTTCCTGCTCTGCTGCTGGTAGATGAGCACAGAACCTGATATGCAGGACTTGAACCTCAGCCCAGATTCAATTAACACTGTTAAACATGTTCTCACTATGGTGCTCAGAAGGCATTTTGATGACCCTCTTTCAAGGAAGCAAAAATTTGTTTAAGCTGCTGTTTTTACAATGCAAAAATATAAGGGCTTGATTCACAAATCTTAAGACCAAGTGCTTCTCCAGTAAAATAGGTGGAGTAGCACCCATTTAGAACTGTCACAAGGTCAATTGTAAATGCTTATTCTGACCTACAGTAGTCACACAAGAAAGCTTCTAAACGTGTGTGCTGTATCATCACTCTGTTTTCTAGTTTTAATACTGCTTTAAAGTAAGATATCCTGAATAATAATAATTATTACCAAATTATGCCATAGCCTTCTAATATGCAGCAAATCTAGCTAGGTTATCACTCGTATGTCTTATGAGCCACACCTAGCCATGGTTTATCCTCTATTCATGCTACAGGGTACGAAATTCCTGGGTGCCAACCTGCCTATGGCAACCTAGAATTCTCCAGGGCAGGCTCGCAAAATCTTCACCTACTCTCTGGGACAGGTAACTAAAAAGTGATGTTTTGTGAAGTTATGCTTTCTTTCTAACTTTCTGATGTCCATAAAAATGTTTCATTTCTTCATGTCAGTCTGTGGTCTCTCATTGTTCAGTTTCACTATGTTTTCTGGACTAGGAGAGGTACAGCACACCTGTCTGTTGCAGTACTCTAGGTGCTTGCCTCAGCCAAGCCTGTAATAAGTATTATTAACGTGAATAAAGACTGAAAGTTGTTTAAGAAGCTGCAAAATCCACAGCTGCCTACTACCAGTTAATCTCTTTTTCTGATGAAGTAGTTTGACAACACAGGTACATTGCATTTCACTGTTGATACCACAATTATCTGGGCAGTTCACCCACCTTTCTTAATTGCTGGTATGTATAAATATTCTTTCTTTATCAGGTTTATAATAATCTTGGGTCTCCTGAACTAATGCTATAGGTACAGAATATTGAAAGGATGGGGGAGTTATGACTGATTCTGCTTTATATTTCTATGCAGCATGTAGTATAAGTTTAAGTAATGACTAGGTTTTCCATATTTTGCTGAAATTCTCTTCTACTTTTCTCCTGAATGCACTGTCTATTCTTTTTTGCCTGACTTTATTTCAAGTGGCAGATATGTAGAAGAAATATCATTCACCAATCCTATAGCTTTCAGTGACATATGAGATATTGTAATATATTTCAAAGTAAGAAGTAATTAGGTTTAAAAATAAAGGAAGACTAAGCTTCAGACTGGTTCTTGCACTCTATTGATTTTCTCTGAATAAAGTGTGAGAATTTTCATCTTAAGAGTGCTGCTAGTGTAAGGGAGACATAAGTGAGATTCTTTTTGGTATTTTTTCCCACGGTCTACATTCTGTGGAGTAAAAAATGCAGCAATCTTGGGAAAGTGGTTTGAATTCCTGCTTTTAAATCCCCTAGGATTCTGTAGGTACACTCTACTCTTACCTGGAGCTTGATGCAAAAATAGCTTTGCTCTACTGCTTGTTCTTGCTAAAAAGCAAGAGATGATCAGTGAAGTCAAACATAATCCAGGCATACAAACTCTTTTACAAAATGTTTGACCCTAATTCCAACTTGGTTGAATATCTGGAAATCATTTAAAATCAGAACAAATTCACACATCCACTGTGTAATCACTGAGTTTGTCATTGCATTCTCTTTTTAAATGGATGTCCACATGGAAGTGCTGAGTCTTGGGATGATACCTAGTGACCTTTCTGTAGAGCTCACTAAGAAAATATCTTTTTTTCCTACCACCACTGTCTACTTGTAGTTGTTACTTACAAAATAAAAACCCAAGCTTACTGTTGTAGAGGACAATACCACAGTTTATCTCCATGTGTACTACAACTTAAAATACAAAAATCCAGGATTTTAGCTCAGGCTTTTTAGCCATTTCATAAAAAATAAAAATAAACAACTGCTGAAAGACAATTTTCATTTTCCTGCCTGCTTTTTGGAAAGCTCATAAGGATCTAAATTTTTTGAGAAATTTTTGTATTTACTGAAAGCCAGCTTGTTTCTTTCCTGTTGATTAACTCTCATCTTAATCACACTGTATCAACATATCTAGCCTGCAAAAAAATGTCTGGAATCTTGCTTTCCAGTTATATTGAAAAATACCACCTTGCTGAAGGAACTAATAAAAAACCCAAACATTTGTTTGGTAAAATGAAAGGTGGTGAGTATGACAAATGTCAGCATTTACAAAGTGAGGATAAGTTCTGTTTTATACAGCCTGATGCACCTTAACCTTTAAAAAGTAATGAGAAGGCAGTAACAGTATCAGCAAGAGAGTTAAAGCAAAACCCTAAGTTTTGATTAACCAGAATGCTGAGGTAGTTCTGTTATTAGGCACCAAAAACCCAAAAAATGTATGGCCTTTGTTTAGGTAGGTTTTCACCTACATCTCAAGCCACAGGAGGAATTTTTGGGAAAGTCTGGGTTAGTGAATCTACTTCCTCCCTCTGCAGTTCTCTGGGGTGCTCTGGCCCCAGGGGAGGTGCAATCAGAGCCCTCCTGGGTCTCCTCTGAAGGAGCACACTGTGCACTGCTTTTCACTTGGACAGTGTGAGCAGATTTTCAGATGGACACCTGCTGCCTGATTTGATTCTTCCCCATTTGCAGAGAGCTCCTTCATTTGCTGGCTCACTCCAAAAACTACCCAAGAGCCAGAGTCAAGGTGCAGGACTGGTAACAAGGGTTTGGAGGAATGCTGTTCCCTCTCCTCTCCCAGGCAGCCACAAAAGAGGTGACAAAACAGAATCTTACACTGAAAAGCCAGGGGAGCAGGATAAAATACTGAACTAATAAATTATGACATTCAGCTGGGAGGAAGGTTGTGTGAAATGATGGCTCAACATGCTGAGCAGTGGGGAACTTGCTAGAGGTGAACTCATTTATACTCTTGCAGAGTAGAAGCCTTCTCAGTTAACAAGTCCCAAAATAGTGTTGCAGTGTATAAAACAAGGTAGGGCTCAAAATAATTAGCCACAGATGACAGATGGCAACTCCTTTCTCTTTTGTTCCTTCTTTTCTTTTGCTGGAATATAAAGTTGATCAAAGAGCTGAGGATCATTTGTTATTGTAGGAAAACTAAAAATATCTTGAAATATTCAGGCAAAATAAGTTCATTCAGGTACAAGCCAGTAGCTCTCATTCTTCCTGTTCAACAGCTTATACATGAGTCCATGTGTAGTAATTGTTTCCCTCAGAATCTGAATTACATGCACACAGCTGAGAGTTTGGGTGTGCCCAGGCTTAGGAGTATTATTTAATCAATTTATCAAATCATATTATTAATTTATTTAATTTGATTGTTTGCTTATGTTAACAAACCAGTGATCTACTCTCCTGCCAGAAAGCCTTCCCAAAAGTGCCCAGAGCTCTCCTCTCTGGCATGTCACTTGAGCAATGTCATAGAGCTGTGTGTGAGGGGAAACAAATGTTAAAGAACAGAGACTGCAGTGGAACTGACTGCACTGATGACCAGTGAAGGTGTCTGAAGGGTCAGGAAAGAGCAGCATTACCTCCCATGCTCTTTAGGAATAATATCTGGCAGGTATGGACACTTTTTTAAAGGCAAGCACCTGTGGATTCAAATTAGAGATACAACAGGAGCTTCTGTCTTGTATGACTTCTGTCACAAAAGAGGATCAGGACTCAACTGTAACAGATATAGTTAAAAGGAAAATTCAGTAATTTGCTCAAATAATGTAGTCTTTAGTGTTTGTAATGGAAGAAAAAACAATAGCATGTGCAGTTCCTCCCCTCCCCTACCACCAGTCCCAGTAGTAATTCTGTCTGACTGGTTCCAGAGCCAAAAGAGTATATTTATTTTTTCTAGCAGTTTAACATAACCTTTCTGATGGAAGTGTTAAGCCAACCCACCTAAATGTGTCCCTTGAGCCAGACAAAGATGAATTTCAAATCAGAGAGATTGGGAAAAGAAGAAAATTGAAAGGAATGAAATAGTTAAGGTGAGAACAGAGATTATAACCTCTGTCCATTAACCTATGTCTGGGTGTTTTATACCAAATAAAACAGGAACAAAATTCAATCCCTACTGCTAAAGCACATTTCTCTAGTACTCCCCTACCACACTTTCAACCTCACTCCTTTAATAGAAAGAGTAAGAGCAATTTCAGATTGCTTCTGGGCAGTGGGCTTCACCCATTCTCATTATATTCCTATTACAGATAAACTGCACAATTCAGGAGGAACCACGCTTCTGTTTCAGCACAGCTTGATCCAGATGAATCGGGGAAATAAACAGACAAAAATAAAAGTGAGAAAGGTTTAATAACACAATTAAAATATAACTTTATAAGCTTGTGAGCTGATGTGGCAGGCTGCTTTCAGTAATTTCCAGAGGGAGTGCTTATCCGTGACTACAAACCAAAGCAATCTAAGAGCTGGCCACTCGAAGCTGTAAGGAGAGCTACTGCAACTGAAGGCAGCCTGCTTAATTACCTGGAGAACTCTCTTTAGCTTTCTAATCACATATTGAAGTCTACTTGTAATTTTGCTTCCTCAATTTTTCAATACCTTGCTATATTTTCCCCTTTCTTATCACCTCTCAGTAGTCGGGATTCCCTAGGGAGATGCAGCGCAGACTGGTAGGATTCTGACAGACATTAGAAAGCAGACAACTGTTCAACAGCTTCAAATAAGTTTCTGTCTGAGGCAACTCCTATCTCAATGGCCTGTGTTCAATCAAGGCATATTTGTTGCATTCTGCCTTTGCTGCTGGTTTTTCTATCCTTTCCAACCCTGCAACTTCACACTGTAACTCACCATTTCTGTTAGGCAAATATTTTATGCAAACACATCAGCCTCTGGGAAGCCAGGAAATATTGGCTCTTACAGAGGTGAATCTTCTTCCAGAGTCCTGTGCAGAGCAGAGTCTGGGCAGCAAGCAGTGAAGATCCCTTAATCCCTAGGAAGGGTCAGGGTCATTATGACTCTGCTCTCTTGGACGAATGCTGCCCAGAGTTTGTCATGCCACAAGTCACCTCCCTTCTCTCCCAGTTTCACCAGCTGATTCATTCCAGATGTGTTCCAAGCACTAGGCAGTATTTGGACAATGCAGACAAAATGAAGTAAGGCATGAGCATGAACAGAGTCCTTCATTATGGAAAGGAAATAAACAGGTGCTTCCTACCTCTAGAGAATGAGCCAGAAAGCATGTATTACTCCTGGAATCACATGCTGGTTTTCTTCTTTTGGAACCATTTTTTCCAGCTCTCCATCCCTTCATTTTCTAGCAATAAAGAGAAACAAATTGAACAGGAACAGTGCTTATTCACAATTCTGTAGGATCACTTACTGAGCCTAAAGGTTTGCATTTGAGCCGCTATCACCACTCTAAGGAGAGCCTAAAAAAGGTACTAGGAGGCATCTTGGAAGAAGGCAGAGATTGCTGTAACAACTTCTGCTGCTTCAACTCTTTCCCTCTGCTTCAGTCACCTTTGAATTTGGGCACAGGACTCCTGCTGTTTCACTATGCATTGCATTCATTTCTCACATACTCAGGTATTCAACCTCAGAAGTGTCTCATAAGCAAAAAATGGTCATCTCATTAATGGGAGACAGAAACGTGTCTGAAAGATTCCAGTTCCAAATCAAGTTAGCTGAAGTACTAAATCAGTCCTCAGAGAGCTGGCTCAGCCCTTCAGTCTCTGCTGAGCCCTGCACCAAGCACCAAGCTGAGGTTCCCAGTGACAGTGCACATCCTGGTTTGTGAGTCCACATTCTTCCTTCTCCATGAGCTGCTCTGTGCCCTTGCTTAGTGCTCTGCACAATAACGCTCTCCCTGTCACTGGTCTGGATTCTCACAGTTCATTTTCATTTGCCCTTTGTATTTTTCTTTACACTGGGGGAATCAAAATTGTCTGCTGAAGAGACTTCATTTAAAATAATTGCCTTCTGAAGAAACTTCATTTAAAATAATCAAAACACCTTTAGTGTCTATTTTCGAAAGCTGTAATTTTACTCATGGTATTTCTATTCAATCCATTCAGAGCCTTAGGTTATGGATAGCACCTTTAAATAAAGGAAAACTTGTATGTCTTTATTATGAGCATATTTTAAAAACCTTGTCACGTTTCACTGACAATAATGGCATTCATTTAAGACAACTCACTGCTGACAGATGGTCCTCTAAGGGTTTTTTGCATGTCAACATGTAACTGAATTTTCATATCTTCATCATCTCATATTATTTTTAAGGCTGAGTGCTCTTGTTGGATAGATGTGTCTGTGGGCTTCTGATATTTATTATAGAAGTCACCCTTCTGCAATGAAAGACTGTAAGGTCATTATAACCAAAACATAATTCATTTTTATTTTTAAGAGAGATCACTCTTTTCTACCTCTTGTGAATAAGGCCAGTGCAGTTTAGATACATGTACCATATGATATATCTTGTCAGGTCTGAATTTTTAATTGTGGGAATTATGAAAGAAGGAGGTACTCACTTCCAAAGTTAAGAAAAGCTACCTTCCAAAATCCAGTGATATATCTGCTTTAAAGTAGCTGTACCAAATCTGCAGGTCCCTCAAGTAGACTTTCATGCTACAGATCTATCCCACAGCACTTGGCACTCCAAGTGCTAAACATCTCTTTCTTTTCCCCACTTCCCTTCCAAATGACTCTCTAATTTTTCTGGTAAAGGATCCCTCTTCTCTTGTTTAAATTCTGCCAGAATACCTGGAACATAAGAAAAGAACTCTGCTACTTGTATTATGGGTCCATCAGTCATTTGGAAACTATCTGAGCTCCAGATTTGGATCACCCACACATTTGTTCTGAAACATATGTACATGCCTTCCTTCTTATAATCCAAACCCAGCTTCAAGTTGTTTATTTTGAAAACAAGTACTGCAAAGAAAATTCAAATGGTTTAATAGTTGCAATAAACTCCTCCAAAAGCTATCTCTTCTATATACTGTGTATATATATCTACAGGAAAGAGAGTTTGCCTGCAATTTGACAGTCAAACTCTTCATACTCCATAGTTTCTAATAGTTAACATTCTTCAAAAGTAATGCAGAAGTTTGGTGGATATGCTGTAATGAAAAAAAAAAATCCTGACAGACCTTGGTAAAAATTTGAAATCAAAAAAAAATAAGCTGAGCAAAGTCTGTGTGAGCCTGAATTTATAGGAAAATGCCAATTGTAGAACTTGGATACAAATTTGCCAAAGCAAATTTCTTAAAAGTACAAATGAAGCTGCTGAATAAATAGTACAAGAGAATTGGGATTTGTGGGCTTGACTCTGGGTCTGAGCTGCAGCATGTAATCTTTTTCCCCAATAAAGTTTATAATTTCAAGTCTGTAGTTGGATTCTCAGGCTCTGAATCTTGACTTTGTAATTTGATGCCATCCCCCTCCTAATTAGAGAAAGCAAGAGCAAGGTTAGACACAAAAACTGCAGACAAGGAAGATTTGGCATTAACCTTTTGAAACGGTGACCCTGAGCATGTAACACATAATCAAAACTTGATTAACATAGAAATCCAATTACTGCTTCATTAAAAATCTTTCATTAATCTAGAAAACACTTGTAAAATGCCTGAGTCTCATTTCCCAACAACTACAACTTGAAAAAATGTGGTTGAGGGGTCATATTCAATGTCACAACTGTCATCGCAAAGCTATTCCTTCTAAGCTGGGGTTTGGGTGACTTTCTTGCAGCATGTCCACCTTGGGCAGCCTCCAGATCCATTCCAGAGTTATACCCAGCAAAGATGTTCTGGAATAAAACTCCTGTGTAATCCAGACCATGAGATATGGATCATCAAGAGCTGCTGGAGCCAAAATTCCTTGGTAGTCTCAAGAACAAGTCGGCAGTGCAGTCTGGCTCCACTGAGTAGTAACGCAGTAGCACTGAGGACTTGCTGGTACCTCTGCCAGCTGTGAACATCCCCAGAGGTCTCTGTCCCCACCTTCTGCTCGCTGGGGTGACAGCTACAGGTCAGGTCTCCCAGAGCCTTGCCTCTTGCCTGACTGATGATCTTCATCACTGTGATCCAAAAATCAGAAACAAAACCAGGGGTGTGGATGGCTGCCTTCCTGGAGCCAAAGAGCCCATCTGTTTGCAGAGATCCACAGCAGACTGACAGTGTTGGGAAAGTGCTTCCAAGCAAGGGCACAAGGCTGCCCCAGTCCCCCTGGCTGCCTGCCATGTCTGTCATCAGTGGTTAAAGCTGACATGGCACAACTGGGTGCACAGGTTCTCCATGGGACTCTCTCCTGATCTCTAAACTCTTTCACGGGAAGCACCTCTACAGGGTTGACTGTTATTGACCTTTCCCTAGACAAAAACCCCACAGGGTAAAAGAAGAAAACATCGTTTTTGAAATTCTGTTCAGAATACATTTTTAAACTTTTCCTCAGTGCTCCCAAATTCCTGATCCTATGAAGTTTTATTTTAGAATGTGACACATCGCAGACATGAAGCAGATCTGATAAACACTTTAAAAGCATTTAGTGGTTCATTTCTGTGGGCCCCCATGCCATCTAAGCAAACAAGAAAGGAAATACTATTACCTCATCTCATACACACAGAAATGAGTCAGGAAGAGGGGGAGTTACCTGATGAGATGTGATTGTCTACATCTGAGATACTTGACCAGATTCCCTTTGTAATTAACGGAAATGGATACTTCCAGATTTGCGTCAACTCATCTAAATGTGGGCTTCTAAAATAGGTCAGATTAATTTCATCCTGATAATGCCTTCTCTTGACTAAGAACAGGAGCCAGAGCTGACCAGCTGTAGGCAAGCTCAGTCTTGCCTTAACTTTCTTGAGTGATACAGCCTTTATCAAAGCCAGGTTCAAAACTCAGAAAACCAAACCCCAGTCCAGATTAGTTCCTTCTTACATGTTCTTTCTTTTGAGACAGGCTTTTTACCCCAAAATGCTATTAGTTGTACTTATGATTTCACAGCTACATTAAATGTCTGTTTCACTACCCAGGAAAGAGGACTTTCGATATGGATATTTTTCAGTATATTTGGCATGGGTATCTATCTTGCCTTTGTTTTGCATTCCTTTCACTGCTAATTTTCCTACTAATACCATTAATCAACTTTTTTTCATTCACTTCAGGAGCAGTGTGAAGGAATGTAATCAGATCTTTCAGGGAGAATTTCCGTGGTTCAAAAAAAAAGCGTTTGCTCTGGCTTTAGGCAACATTGCAGAACCACTTAAAACCAGAGCCCTGGGGCTGCAGGCAGACATGAAAGTGCTGCCAAAGCAGTTTGACCAGCGAGGTGGAGATAGGGGGTCACTGGAATGCTCCACTGAAGGGGCAGACCCACAGACACCAACTCTGATGGAGTAAAGGCACAGGGAGCACCTGAACCTACCCTCTTTGTCGGCCACCTGAGTGTAGAATGCTCTAGAAATCCTCCAGCCTCCAGGCAACTGAACATCCCCAGCTTTGCATGCCAGCACTCCCTTGTCATCAGCCCATCTGCCAGGCAGATGAGCTGGCAGAAGATCAGACAGGTACAGTGAAAACCTGCTGGTTTTCCAGCACACCTTCCCCAGAATAGGGGCATCCTTATCATGTGGCATCTCAGCTTTGTCTGAAATCCAGAGGGAATATATTCACCTGGAGCTTCTCCAGCCCACACTACAGATTAACCCTGACCAACAGCTGCAGGCTGAGATAATGTTTGTGGGTACAAATTTCTGTGCAAATACGTTTCATCTATTTTATACTTTATATGGGTATAAACAAGGCTAATCAGTGAAAATACTACTTTGGAAAGTTTAAAGACCTGTTTTTAATAACCTTTAAAGTAGATTCCCTTGAGAAGTTTTCTTTCACCAGTCTAAATATTTAATATTGTATTTACTGTCCTTGTTGTTAAAGAAATATTTTAATGAAGCAAAGTGGGTAATGACTTGCAAACCACTGATTGTCACAGGAGCAGTACTTTAGAGATCATTAAAAGAAACAGACAACCACTTATGCTAAAGGTGGAATAATCTACAGGACTTTTGAGCCTGCCCTGTAATTCCATACTCCTTGAAGCTGTCAGAATTTCAGGAAGACCATAGGATTTGTGTTTTCTAACACATAGCATTATCAGACTGCTAAGACATAGCACAACCAGAATTTTATTTGCAAATAAGTCCTCTCATTTCTCCAGGCTGCAATTTTTTCCATTTATTTAATTTATTAGTTTTACGTATATATAAAACTAAAGAACCATGAGGATCAACTACCCATAGAACATAAATTATGAATCAAGCTATAGTGATTTACCAGCATTAAAAAAACCTGTGCAATGAGCTTTTCTAATTAACTGTTATGTGACAAGCAGAAACAAAACACAGCTAATTTATGGAGTTGGTTGGTTTGTAGAAAAGGGAAAATGCTAAATGGTTGACTTTGTGACTCCATATTTTGACTTTTTATCTTTTCCCTCTTTTAAACTCTGCTTAAATTACTACTATCAAATTTACAATGGAACAGAGCAAAATTAATCCCTCCTCATGAAAGCCTCACAAAAAACAAAAAACACAACAAAGCATAAGGAATGAGAATCCAGGCATGTCATTATGTGATGGCATGGGAAGATAATGGTAAGGGGAAGGTTTTCAGAGAAAGAACATCTGTTTCATAAGATATGAAAAAAAACCCCCACAAAACAAACATCTCATGAAATACCATAGATTAGCACAAAACAAAACTTGAGGCTTTGATCCTGTTATTAGAGATGCAGAATTTGATACATTGCACCCTCTTCTTCTCTCTGATGTGTCACTCACTTTGCCTTTGCTTCTTAGACGCTTGTTTATATAGAACCAAAATCAAGAGAAAACAACAGGGTTTGCCTCCAACCAGCAATGTATCTAGATAAGGCTCAAATCATGCAGAAATAAAAGCCACCTTGGGAATCCTGGGAAATCTGCTCTCAGTGTTAGAACTATTAGTACCCATTCAATGGTTACAGTCTGAGATTTGGGGAAATTTCCCAGTTGTGCTGTTCATGAGCGTAAGTTTCATTGTGCCATTGCTTAAAGTTAGCTGTCTTCCCAGAACTTGCTTGACTCAAGACAGATATTAAAGCAGATGATTTAACACTTTCCCAGCTGTGGTCTTTTCTCTCTGTCTTTTTTCTTCTTCCATAAAAGTGACTGTAAGTTTTTTGCCATTCAGCATATTCTTGTCAGAACATAATTTCTTTCCTTCTAAAAGTTTTGCCTTTCCCTCTTATAACTTTTGTTTGAGTAAGGAATTGCTGTTATGCATCTAGCATTTTATCTTAAATAATCCCACCATAAAACAGGGATTACTTCCTATCTAAAAATTACATGTCCTCTTGAAAACAATCAGCTGTTTTAACCTGTATCAGATGACTCAAAGTACACAGTGAGGAGGGGTTCTCCTAGGTTTGGGAGAGTTTAAAAATGTCACCCCATCTTTCCAGCTTGGGTGGAAATGAGTAAAGCTTTTTCAGAATTATAGTTTGCTGGTTTAGAATAACTTTGATTTTTGAAGCTGCTTAAGTTTTGCCTTAATCAGTGGAGTTTTTTTCTTTTTTTGAACAAAGTTACAGCTATGGTTTACTACCTGAAACATCACATGGTGAAGTCCATGTGTGTAGACAGTTTCAGTAAAGCTCATTAGAATAGTCTTTATTTTAATGGATTGAATAATCTCCTTCTGAAAGCAAAGAATTCAAGAACACAAATACATCAAAGTGAACTTCAAGGGAGAAAGTGAACTGGAAGTTTATCCTTCTAGTGCATGCTTCAGCCTGCCAAAACCTACCAAACTGTCCAGATCTGAATCTAAAACCACATATTGACATCTCAGACCAGTACTGCCTTCCACCTCAGGATCAAGCTTTACACAGAACTCAGATTTTTAACCCAAAATTTCCCCACATAGACAGATCTAGGCACACAGGTCTATGCAGAAGCAACTTCATTTGAGGAGTCAGGGGTTTTGCTCCTGCTTATTCTTCTCACAACTGAGACCCAAAGCAAGAAGTACCTACATGAGGAAGCAGAAAACAAAGTTATTGGAGGAGATTAACTTTCCCCTTTTTCCTCTTTTAGTAAGCAGTCTCCAGCTAACACTCCTGGCATGACCATTATATTTGTACCCCCATAGCTCCTCTTCCTCCCAAAGTTTATGCTCCCTGTGTCCAAAACTTCCCAGTGCAGCAGGATGCTCTAACCTTCCTGATCTGGCTTAACTTGCATTAACTGCACTTGCCCAGCAACCTCAGCCTGGGCATTTTTATTCAAAGTCATAGCGGGGGACCTACTGTCTACTTTTTGTACAAATCCTAGTGATTAGATTTTTAGAGCAGCAGAAGACTTGAGATCATATCTCTTTTCACTCAGAACAGTACACTGTAGCTGCCACTTCACAGAAGAAAATCAAAGTTTTCGGGCTGCAGGAAGGAAAACTGACCACTCTTCTTTCCCAGGATAAGCAGATGAGTAGCAAGAACACACCAGAAGCAGAGCAAGTGAAAGGTGGTACGATGTGGTAACGTCATCAATGAGGACATGTAGAAATGAGCAGCATGGGTTCTCAGCTCCCTATATAGCTTCAGAGTTTAATTCACCAAATGAAATATAAAAATTAAGTGGTTATATTAAGTGGAGCTGCATTACATGTCTGAATTAGAATATATTATTTTAAGAGAATACAACTACAAGTGGTAATCTAAGTATAACTGTAACCACGCAATGTGTGCAATTGAAACAGAGCGCTGTGTTGGCAAAACATTCGGCTGCTTCCTGGCTCAAAGCTGCGTGGATCAAGCAAGCAGCAATTGGGAGGCTTCTGCATTAACTCACTGAGCTCCCATCATAGCTTGAGGAGGAGAAGCCAGTCACGTTGTAGACAGCTCAGATAAGTGTTCCTTGAAGATTGGCATGTTGTTCCCAATTCTCTTGTCTAATTAAAGACCCAAAACATTATTCTGCTGCAGCTGATGGTGGTACTCACTTGACATCAAAAGGAATCAAAATTTGCCATTCATTTATGAAGAACTATTTTTACCATATGATTAAAAAAAAACAAACAAAAAAAAACAAGACAATTCACTATGCATCCCGTGGCAGCATGTTGTGTCTAGGTGATGGCAGATCCCAGTTCCATAGTGCCTCAGGGGTCCCACCTGGAGCTGAGAGATTGGCTCCATACTGAGGTTGCATTATCTGAACCAAGTTACATTCATCTCCAGAGATCCCAGCTCTGGCAGGAATCCCATCCTGCTGTTCAGCTGGCAAAAACGGGAGAAGACTGAGGAGCTTGCAAACTAAACAGACAAGGATACAAAAATCTCCATTGTGCAGATAAGGATGGAGGCACATGCACAGTGTCTCGTGCTTTGTTTTGTTTAAGACCGTAACTGAAGACAGTTTACAATCAGGGCATACGTTCTTTAGTGAAAAAATGGTGAAAAATTAGGGATTACACCTGGATCTGGAAAGTCTTGGATCCCAAACAAGTGGGGGGAAAAGGGAAAGATCTACAACCTTACAATTGTGGTATTATTAATTGATTACCATTCTCCAAACAAAATGCTGAACAATAAGATCTCTAGCATCTCTGTGGCAGTGATTGGGGTGGAAATGGAATAAAACAAGACAAAAGTTTCTTCCTCCACAGAATTGTAATTTGGGTTTTGGGTAAGGAAATATTTCTGGTAGTTTATTTAGAGTTGCTGCTCTATAGAGACCTGCTACTTCAGTCATACTATGGTAAGATAAATCTAAATGGAAGGTCCGGTGTGAAACCAAACCCTAGAGCAGGTTTTGTATTTTAATGAAGATTCTTTCACAACATATTTCATTCTGGATAATGAGATAGTAGCAATAAATGCACCAGAAAGGACAGATGGGAGATAGTCAGCTGTCTGAATCAGAAGATTTTCAAAGTGCAGTAAACAAATTATTAAGCACACTTTTCTGGCTTGAGGCCGAGCTATACTCTAGGGAACTGGTCAAAGAGTGGATCATGAAAAGCTTTTTGGGAGCAGCTAAATTCTACAGCTGTGGTCTTTGTTTTTCTAGTACTTTGCAAGAACAGAAGGGGGAATTACGAAAGCGCCTATCGTACACTACCCATAAGCTGGAAATGCTTGAAACGGAGTTTGATTCTACACGTCAGTATCTTGAAATAGAATTGAGACGTGCTCAGGAGGAACTTGAAAAAGTAACTGAAAAACTGAGAAGGTTAGTAATGAACTTTTTGAAATAAACAGAGTTCTTAGAATTTTAAAACTGACTGTATTAAAGATATATGTAAGTAAAAACAAATATAGTCACAAAGATGCATAATTTCTTATTTATTTATTACACATTGTGTTTCATATTTAATATACAGATTTCATTTATCCAAATATTTATTACATGCAACATGCATTTATTTGCATGTGACATGTAAAATGTCTCCGTACTAAAAGCAAATATGCAGATAGAAATACACCTATATATGTGCATATATGGCATTATTTATGTATAAACAGACATGTGGGGTAGTCCCACATGGCATTACATGTACAAAGGTTATAAACACCCTACATATATATATATATATATTATTTATACTCTATATATACAGATAAATCTTCTTTAAATTACTTTGCTCATTTTCTTTGTTTAGACTTTGTGTTGATACAAGCGAATAGAATTTGGGTCTCCATCACTCAAAGCTGAGACTATGTTCAATTCAAGTAATATTAAGGCATTTTATGCTATAGTATGGCAAATAATTTCCTTTTTAGTCTCAGGCAGAATGGAATGATGCTGAAAAGCTATTATTTAAAACTGTTGCAGCTGTGGTACATTACTGTTCCAAATTTGGGACCTAGTTAGTGTTAATGATACATTATATTATTAAGCAAGCAGTCCTGACATTCCAGGCACTGATTAAAATGGTCTGTAAACTTAGCCTAAAATTTTTCATTGATTCTTAATATACATTTCTTCATTTGTTTTCAAAACTTCTGAAGCTAGACTTATCCACTTATGTAGGAATGTATTTGCATGTCTTGTGAGACTTTCCTAAACTGATATCTTAATGGAACTATTTGGTTAATTCATTGGATTACTCAAAACAAAATTCAGAATAAATCATTCCAGGGCAATACCCAAAGAAATATTTTTCATTCCTTTCAGAAGGAAAAAGCCAAACCAAAACAATGACAAAAAACCACCAATAAACTGAGTCAACCAAACAATTTAATGCAAATTTTAAAGAGAATGAGTCTGTAAGATCTCAATTCAGGAAACATTTCAATGTGGTCGTATAACTTAGATGCTTCTCTAACTGGGGATGCTTCTCAAAACGAAACTAAAATATGCAGGTGTTGTGGTGATTTTGCAATCTACACTCATCTATCAAGAACAGTCTGGAGGTTCTCTATGTAGTTTTCTTGTCAACAATATTTCTCCTGTCTTTTCACTTAGAGCAGAACCACTAAAAGTAACTTCATTCTTGATGTAGTTTTTCTTCAGTATATTCCAGTACAGGGAACACTGGTTCTCTTCTCTCTTGAAGCATGAACTTGAGCAGCTGCCATAAAGCAGCAGAGGGGCTGACCATCCCACTCCTGTTAAAACAGAGGGGCTTCCTAGTCAGTAGAAAGCCTCTTGTAAACTTTGCTGGGCATTAATGAGTTAAGCACCCTTTGAAACTCAGGCCAGGGGCTCACAGCCAAGTCTAGCACTCATACTAGAACATCACATTAGCAGAGCTGACTTTCCAGTATTCTAATGGAACATTGTACCATATTATGAAGAAAACTTATATTAAAAATTATGTTTCAGGCAGGTGATTACTCCCCTGAAGACATATCATAATGGAAGCCAAAAATGTTTTATGAGGTGAGCTTTAAAAATGTTTCTATTGAGAATAGCAAGGCATCCCGCTAGTTGAACATCAAGATTTGCCAGCCTGGAAAAGGATAATGTCTGAAACAAAACCTGTCATTCAAAAATATGTCAGCAAAATGTCACAGAGGAAAATTAATGTGAGAAAAACAATGCAGTAGAATTAGTTTCAATTATGTGCCTCTTCCTTTATTCTCTGCACAGGGAGAGAAATTCAACCCCTCATAAATAAATAGACCCTGTGTAACAAGATCCCACTTGTACACCGGAGAACATTTCTGTTATTAAATTTCTGTTTCTGTAAAGTGTAAGTTTTGTTTCCAAGAGGCTGAATAACTACCCTTTTTCAATTCTTTCTGAAAGTCTTTGTCTTAATTTACCCAGAACTGCCTGTGTTGTTGCTAGGCCTCCCCGCTTTTACCCAAGAAAAGATGTCTCTTGTGTGGTTCAATTATCAAGTTTTCAAACTGTCTACAAACATTTAGAGATGGCTTCTTTCTTTTTTTCTCAGTGGGAGAACAGTGCTGACTAGATTTGAAAAAAATAAGTGTACAGCATATGTTCAGTTTTGAAAAGTGACTGAAAAGAGATAGGGGATTTCATATACCTCAGAGTGGTCCCTTATCTGACATGGTCAGCACAGCTTTTATAAGTTGAAATCTAAAAAAATTCAAAAACCAAACTTGGAACCACGTCTGGACTCCAAAGTTCACACTGGTTACTTCCTTGAGGCTCTACCCTGGGTAACAACTTGGTGAGGTCCCCATCCTATCTTTTAACAGAAAGTAGGGTTATTTCAAGGCATGAGAAGTAAACCCATACAAGGCTGTATTTAGCACTGAGATTAGCCCAGACGTATAATTGTTTCATCAAAAGCAAGGCATTTCACAGACTGGAGGGGTGTTCTGAACAGGAACACCAGCAGGAAAAACTATTGTTTTCATAGAGATATTGGTATAACTTGTGATAACAGAAAAGTTTTTTGAACAAGAAGCTACTCTTTTGAGAGTCATTTTTCAAAGCTAACTGCACTCCAGGAGAAATTATCTTCTTTAAAGAAAGTCAGCTCAAGACTAAGTTTTACTTTAGATATATTTAATGGCCTTGAGAGGGCTTGAGATTGAGTGGAAGCAGAGAAATAGAGGCTTTTGCAGACTTCCCCTTCAGTGGTGATCTGCAGTCTTAGGGAGGAGTGTTTTGTCTTGCGTTGGAGCACAGACATCTGGCCCATTCAATATGGTCAGAATATTTTTCATTAGGCCCTAATTTGTTCAAGAATTGAAATATTTGTTTAATGGATAAGCACATATGTGCACCTGAAGTTGCACGAGTATCTCCTAATGACATGAACAACACAAAAATACACCAACAAATGATAACAGGTTATCAATTCATGTGAGTTTATTCTTATAGCTATTTTGCAGGATAGTGAAGCCTACTCTTCATATTATTTTCAAAGAAGCCAGGTTTACAAGGTTAAAATAGTTCATACTTCTCAATGTTCAGGCTATCTGGGTGTATTTTTTCTGCAAACAAGGTTAAGTTACCATTTGGTCATCTGATCATTTTCAAATTTAAACAACTTTCCCTACTCTTCATTTCCCCTTCCCTTCTTCTTACAGTTTTGCCCAAAGATTGATCTGACTCTGTTCCTCTTTTATCCCTTTAGCACTTTCTTCCATGTATTTCTGGGTCCATTTCTCTCCTTGCCACCTACATTTGCTGACACTTCTTTTGGCACAGTGAATTTCCAATTTGGGGTTTATGCATATACGTGCATGTGTATGTGCTTGTGTACGTGTGTATGTGTTTGTGCTTATTTTGACTACCTTTGCATACTGTTCTCAATAGAAACACTTTCTGAAGCTCAGCTTCCTACTTACTGTGGATTTTTTTTAGATTGGATTTGGCTGTACTGGGAGGTGGTCATTTTCTCAATGCAAAATGAATGTGCTAGAGAACTAGAGTTTGTGGGCTACTTTCCCCTAAACATACAACAGGAGGAAATTTGATGGGCAAAGGCAAAAGAAGTTACAAAGAGAGAAGGAGATGGTGAAAAACTCTTGCCAAACCCTCTACCACCATCTATGGCATGGAAGTGTTGTCACTGAAAAACAATTAATGATAATTAACCTTGCAGTCATCCATATCAAGAGAAAAAGTGACAACAGAAGCTGAGGAACAAATTCATTGTTACCATAAGCATTCTATCCAAGCAGAAATCACTGCTGATTTTATTCATGGTCTCAAAGTTATGGAAAAGGCGCCTTCAGGGTCTCCCTTGAGCTGCCCACATCACTAACCACTGCAGAACAGCCTGTGGTACAGGGACACCTAGAAAAGCCCTGAACCAAATTTTTTCTTCCCTTTACTTTCAGGAAGTTATGCAAGTGCTTTTGAACCCATACAAACTTTTAGGGCATTGCAGGTGCCAACTGTTTAAATCAGTTTTTACACCACCTCCACTTGAACCACAAACTTCCTCGATGCCAAGCAAGTTTAACCTGTTCTATTTTGCTTTACTAGACAAAAAATGTAGACCATGACAGAGAAGATGCTGGGGCACTTTAGGGCTCAGCCAGAAGACACTATTTTATTTCTCAAAATCCTTTCTCTCTGCACCATGGCATGCATCCTTGCCAACAGAACAAAATATTTGCGCTAAGTAACTGCAGGCAAAGCCATTTTAACCCTCCTTTTATCAAGATCATCTCTGCTTTCTCCTGTGCCACAAAAAGCTGGGTACAGAGTACCCTGAGATTTGTCTCCATTGTGTTGTCAGCTAAATGGCTGGGAAAATCCCAAGTAAACCTAGAACTGCACAAATCAATGTCTATAGAGAGGCTTAGTGGTAAATGCTGTGAGGAGCATGGACAATGCAGAGAATTGTAAACTTGAGTCAATCCTTTAAGTCACCTGGGCACAAACACAAGGGCACTATGAGAATTGGTGAGTATTGACCAAGTCTCACAGTAAAAGTCTCAGAGATTTTCAGCACATTTGGGTCACCACCTCAGTAAACGCTGTTTGCCACAGATCCTCCTCATAGGAAGGAAGTCTCTGCTCAGCAGCTCTGTAAAATATTGGCAACACTGAGACTTCCCCCAGGCTTGCAGTGCATGTTGGAAATGGCTGCCCTGATTCTGGGCTGACCCTTGGTATCCCGAGGGCGTTCACCCACGGGGATGTCATTATTTATATCCACGGAGCAGATGTCCTTGGCACAGATGTCCCCTCTCAGGTCTGTGCAGCAGATGTTATCGCATTGCTGGGAGCCCCAGCCAGAGCTCTGCATCCCTTAAGAGGGGCACTGCAAGCCACTGGCCTGCCCTGAATGGAGAATTCTGATCATTTAACTGGAAAGAAAATCTCCATGGCAACAGAATCTGGGAGAAGCATCACGTTGCCAGGAAGGGGCGGGCTGGACCCTTTGATTCGAAGCATGTTTGGAAAACAGATCTTCATTCCAACTTCAACAGCCACTCCTAACCAAATGACAAACCAAAGATACATCTTTAATCCCAGTCCCATCCTGATAACCACAGGAACTCCACCCAAATCTAGACTTCTCAGAGGAAGTGCATTCTGCTGTAAAAATATGTCTTACATGGAGTTCACTCTTACAGTAAAAACACTTGCACATTACCTAAAATCTCCTCACTGCTGAAAATATTTTAACTTATTGATCAGTACAGACATATAGATTTGTTCAGACAAACATTTCAATGCTGAGCTTCTAACATTTGGTTTACATTTGTTATACATCTTGCTAAGGTGATGGGTACTAATGAACAAGGAGCTACCCTCCTTAGGTTCTGTGAAGAGAAAGGCACAGCTACTAACAAAATACCAATGTTTTTCCCACAGGCTGTGCAGCTTGTTCATTACAATACCAAGGTCACCATCTAAGTAACTTAAAGATGTGCAGGCTGAAAATTTTCTTTGGTGTGTTGCTCTGGAATAAGCAGGGAAGCCTCATTTTGTGAGTTCATTCAATCCCCAAGTGCTGGTAAAAATAAATACTCATCTTTTCCCAGCTAAGGTATCTAAATATACTTCCTGGGAAAAATAGGCAACTCCTTGAACTTTTGTTGAAAGAAGAAATATTCTCTTCTAAGTCACATGTTGATGCCCACATGTTGCTACAGTCATCAGGATTCTGCTGCAATTTCAGAATAAATCTTTTATTTTGGTGCTGCCTAAGCCTACAGCTCAAGCTTCCTCTCTAACATACTATTCTTGAGCCTGATGTAAAACTATAATTACCTTGTGCAAGTTCCTAGGCTGCAATGTGTGTCTGCACACAAGTGCAGAACAACAAACATATCTTCACTTCCTGCTGGAATTTGCTGCTAAATATAGTAAGCAAATATGACAAAGAAGTTTGCTTAGGAAGCAGGTGGTAATTGTATTTCAAAGGCAACCACCAACTGGTAACAAGAGTGATAAGCAAATAGAATTCAAGTAGTGCAAGCCAAGGCTTTGTACTGATGTGAAAATACAGGTAAAAAACAACATGAAAAGCAATGCATTCAGTTACATGATATCATCTTTGTTTTAGGATACAAAACAATTACCTAGCCTTACAAAGAATTAATCAGGATCTGGAGGATAAACTTTACAGAATGGTAAGTTATCTTAAGTGCTTTTTTTTTTTTTTAATATACTAAATGTGGTTTTATGGTTCTTAAGTCATTGGAAAAACATGTATGCAGCTGTCACAAAAAACTCCTCAAGCTCTAAAAGCAGTGATGTTTAGAAAAGATATCAAGATGAAGAGCTCAAGCTGTGTACAATGACATAGTTCCATCAATTTAAATAGAGATTGCCTCGACTGATGATCTAGCTGAGTAAATTATACCTTTAAAATAATTCTGGTAAATTTAGTTAATAACTTCATGGGTTATAAATGTTTATGTTTTCATTAAGTATCAAATTTAAATAAGGTAATCCAAGGTTTTCTCATGCTTCTTAGATGCTTCCACTTGGCTTTTAAGTGATTCAATAGAGCTTGGATGGTCTGACTTAAATTCTTTTGTAACTATCAATCTCAGTATATGAATTTCCAATCTGCATGTGTCTGCCACCACAATGTCAATGTCACTGTCACGGGCCAATTAATAACCCAGGAGGGAGGAAAACACTGCAGCCTTTGTGGGCTCCATGTTGCAAGACACAGCACCACTGATTCGAAATAGCTTGAAGATGTCAAAAAGAAATGGCAATGCCATTGGTGCCCTGGCTTGCTGCTAAAGCTGCTGGGACATTGTGCTTCACTGGTAGGAGTAAAGTTACAAAGGAATGTGAAGATAATGTTTAGAGGGGAAAGAATGATGGTTTTGAATTTCCAAAGATCTCAGGTAGCAATTGCATGGATGAGTAGCTTGAAATGTGGGGAATGGTTTTTGGTGGATTTTGAGTGAGTACAGATTATAACAACATACAGGACAGGCACCAGCCTTTACTAATAAACTAATTTTTGAAAATGTCATTGTTCTTATCTCAGAATCCTATTTTAGTTGCTAACAATGAATAGGGGACTGAGCTTTTCCAACTGGCTAACACCAGAGCAAAGTTACAGCTGGGTTGTAGCTGATGTTTGTTCATAAATATATGTTTAAACACTGTAAAAGCATAAATAACCTTTGGCCTCAGGTTATCACTTTTTTCCCCCACTCTTCTTTTTTTTTTATTTTTGCCCAAATCACTTCAGGATTTTGTCTTCATCTGTAGCCCAACTTTTTTTACCTATGTGCCACAAAAGATAAATAAAGCAGAGTCATTCAGGCTGGTAAATGAAATAATATTAGAAACACAGAAAGAAGGACTCCAGAAAATCCATGTGTTTTTATCAGGTATTGCAGATCAAAGCAAAGAATTTCTAAACTGCTGTTTCAGCATCCAGTTAAATCCTTGAGAAATTATTTCAGAGCACAGCGCAGAAAGATGTAAAACCAGTCCCTTGGAGCACTGTGCCTTTCTTTATCCTACTAATATGACAGTCACTGAAGATAGCTTTAGAGGCTTGAAGAAGATCAGTCAGGCTCTGTACACCACTTAACTCCAGACTGCTTTGCTTTCTGAAATACTGAAACTGAAGACACCAAACAAAATAAATGTTAAATAGAAACTCTATTAGAAGGAAAAATATGAGGAAGAAAGTACCATATCTGATTCAGATAAGTCAAACCTTTTGATTTTCAGAGCACTCCAAAAGCCCTCAGTACTTCAGAGACAGTTGAACTGGACAAGAGCTGGTCTGGTTATTCAACAGCTTAGGGTGGACTGGGCTCTTGGATACCTTTCTCTTCCCTTCCTGATTAGGAGAAAGAGCTGTGTGTATTGTTTGTTTTGTCTTGTTTAGTCTGTCATTCTAAAATCAAACACTTTTGATTTCTCTACCCTTACACAAATCCAAATATATAAACCATGTGTTTACTTTCTCCCTCTCTCCCCTACCCCATCCCTTTCTCTACACACGTGTATATATACACTCACACCTACACAGGTTTTGACTGCTAAGTGGGCTCAAATTCAAAAAGTAGGAAAAGAAAGACACCCTGGCAGTGGTCCTTTGCTCCCCTTGTAGAAAACATGGGATGCTCCCAGGAGATGAGTTACTCCCTAACAGGTAACCCACAGTTCCCCCTCTCCCAGTGACTGATCCTTCTCATCACAACTT
The DNA here is from genome assembly GCA_013399225.1 of Rhipidura dahli. Classification (NCBI taxonomy): domain Eukaryota; kingdom Metazoa; phylum Chordata; class Aves; order Passeriformes; family Rhipiduridae; genus Rhipidura; species Rhipidura dahli. Next base: position 171,421 of record VXAC01001325.1, read on the forward strand.
ATCTAGGAGTTCATTGTGGCCTTCCTCTTCTAACATTTTGGGGTATCCTGAATGTTAAAGCCTTTCATGCCTGCTATTGGTATAAGAGATATAAAAGAATAATCATTAATTCATCAGCAGTCACAGAAAATAAGCTGATGTAGCAGTTACTTTTCTTCTAGGCTCTACTTCCTTTTGGGTGCTAATCTATAAAATATTTAAATATATTTGAAAGCACACTTCTGATCACAGCAAATGGTATGCAGCTGAAACCTCTGTCACATCAGAAGCTGAAGTATAAATATAAAATATAAACCATGGTGTCTGATTGGCTAAGAGCTAAAAAATGCAATCCTGAAATCAGGGGAGAGCTTGCTGTATTAAACTGGGCAGGACTAAACACATGGAACAGTAGAGGAATGTGGCACAGAGTTAAAGGTCTGCTGTCACTCCTCATAAACCTCCTGTTCTTACCACACTAAGTGTCTTCAGCTACAGAAGATTTCTTTGGTTTTGTAAGCACTGGTTAAGAAGTGGAATATACAGACTGTCTTCCTAAATAATTAATCTTTATAACTCTTTTCTCCATTAAGATGTGAGAAAAGACTAGGCAGAGTCCTCACATTTTGCTCTGCAATTCCATCAAAGTGCTGTTTAACCAAATAACTTTTTATAATATTTAGTTCCAGCTGTCATCAGTAATCTTCACTTGCCTTTACACTTGTTTGAGTTTTTGGAGCATGCTCTGCCATGGTCCTGCTGCTCACAAACAGCAATTACAAGTAGATTATGCAAGTCATCCCTACCACATGGTAGGAAATCCTTTATATGATCTTAATCTAGTTGCATTCTCCATATGATCCTCTCTGGAATTAAGCAACATATTTTAAAAAGCTTTTGAAGTTTTAAGGCTTTTGGATGCCGTTATTTCTGTAGTTTTACCTTTAATGCCTTAAGCCAGGTTTTTAATGATATCCTCTTTTGGAAAGAACTGGAGCCTAAAAATAGCTGCTAAATAAACCCAACTGCTAATGAAAATTACACCCATTTCTCCTCCCCCATCTGCATTTTGAAAGTTCTTGAAAACATGATCACAGAAATCCAGCTGCAAAGAGCTCAGGAGACCTTGTTATCCAGAAACACCCTAAAATATGTCTTTTTTACAAAGTTTGACAAACAGACTACTGGATGGTATCAGCTCTGGTTCCCACCTCTGCAAAGCCAGCACCAGCCCTCTGCACACAGTGCATTATACATTTTATCATCTGTCAAGATGAAAACTCTTACATTTTTTCAATAAAAATGTACAAAGTTTTCAGTTAACTTTACCATAGAACTTTGCAATATTACACATCAAAGCCTGATTTTTCATTCACATTAAGGCAGTCTGGGAGTGAGACTCTGCCATAAAGCTGGAAGAAATTATTATATAAACTAGCAGTAAAGAGGGGTTTGTGTAAAGAGGATGATCAGGTCTGAAATGCTGCGCTTTTTGAGCACTGCACTGATTTTTATCCTGTTTCTGCCTCTGCCTATGAGCTGGAGGAAGACTAAGAGGTACAGGAAATACTTTATATTCTATGTTATTAGGAGTTATTTATCCAGCTCTTGAATATCTGGGGTTTTCCAGTTTTCTGGCCATAATATATACTTAAGTATCTCCAGCTGGGGAAATCCAAATATGAATTAAATATGAGCTGGGCAATTTTAAGTGGTGTTCTGAGACCTTGTGTCAGGGAAATGTTATTTTAAAAGAAGCAGATGGCTGGGTATCCAGGCCAGGAAGGTAAAGAATATGGGAAGTGGTGAGGAATTTGATGAACAATTTCAGTCAGGCATTAAAAGCATCTAAGTACCAGCAGTTTGGCTTTGCAATTTGAACCAGTGACTAGATTGCATCTGAGTCTCCTATGACACCTACCAGACAAAACCCCACTATGGTTTAAATCATAGGTGAAAGATGAAAACTATGGAGAGAAATCCTTTTTCTTACACAAACCTAAGGAAAACAGAAGCCCAGCATCCTTAGTTTCTTGAATGGAACATGATTACTTTGACGGTGACTTTGAACAGAGCGATTTAAAGCCCATCTTTCTCATTTTCTTTTCTTTATGGAAGAAGAAGTTTCTCCTCCTCCCCCATGTCCCATGAAAATCAAATAGAGATGACCTAAATATACTTAAAAGGATTTGCATCCCAAAGACAAGAAAGTTAAGAGTCAGCTCAACCTGACAGGCTCATTTACTCACATTCAATGAAGACAGCTGTGAATTTCAAGAGGAATGTATACTGGTTGGTTAGTTAAGGCAAAAGCCAGAGTAGGCTTGTGCTTTGTGGACTAAACAACTGCAAAACAACATTTCTAAGGAAGGAAATGACCGTAAATGCCACAGATACAAGTAATTTATAAAAATAGCTTTTGAAAAAAATGCATTTCTAGGAGGACTGAAGGCTACATGGCTTCATGCTTCCAGGCACTTTGTGCTAAGATGTCCATTTCTCACTGACTCTTCACAATCATATTCCAGGTTGAAAACATTGCCAAGTAGGCAGTAGGACCTACACACGCTAACAACTGCAGCAACTACGCAAGCTCAGGCTGAGTAGGCTCATGAATTTTGCAGTCAAATAAATAAATTCTCTGGATAATTTGGGAACATGAGGATGAGCACAAAGGCTTCCAGACACCCTCAGTCCTTTCACTCTCTCTGAACAGAGATTCACTTCCCATTGTGGCCCCATTGTTATGTGGTTGGTGATGGTTACCCAATCCTCTTCCCAAGAGACACCTAAGGCAGCCCAGCCACTCTCTGAATGCTCTACACGAATATGACTTCATGAGAGACTGCTCTGGAAACTGCTTCCCATTTTTCCAAAAGGCATGAAACTGTTCTGCTCTGTCTCTCCCTCTCAGTAGGACATCTTCCACAACTGTGAGAAGCCTAAGGAAGGTGTAAAGTGACAATGAACCCTTCTCACTTCCAACACTGTCTCTGTTGCATGATGACAAAAGTCCTTCTTAAGGTGTCTTATCTCTTGGCCACTGGTGCATTTCTGATACCAGAGCTTTTCAATCATTTTCTTCATCCTGATCTCCATGGTTTGGTCTCTGTCTCTTAGCACAATCCCTAGGGATACCATATTGACCAGCTGGGAACAGAAAAAGCTGTTGTTTTCAAAGCAGCTGGAAAACCAGAATTATGTGCAGGATGTGGGTATTTTTGACCTGTGTATTTCTTGTAAGTGCCTCAGTCCTTTGTGATTATCTCCTGATTCACCACAATGGCAGGGAAAGCAAGAACAAGAATAAACCTGAAAAGGTGTTCTTTAGCAGGCATTTCACATCTCAAAGCCCTTCACAAAAGCTGGTGTCACCTGTGAATGTGAAAAACAAATCATAGAAGAGTGACATGTTGTGGCCAAGGTCATCAATAAGCAAAGAGAAAATTTCCATAACTTCTAGGTCATCTCTACCTGAATTGACTGTCTATAAAAATATCTGAGGACTTCTTAGGTTTCCTTAGGTCAAATCTACAATTCCAGCTGCTTATCTCCCATTTCAAAATAAATTGAAAATGGCAAAGACGGGGGTTTATCAGAGAGAAAGAAAGAAAGGAAGAAACAAAAGAAAAGAAAGAAAATAAAGAAAGAAAGAAAGAGAGAAGAAGAAAGAGAAAGAAAGAAAGAAAGAAAGAAAGAAAGAAAGAAAGAAAGAAAGAAAGAAAGAAAGAAAGAAAGAAAGAAAGAAAGAAAGAGTGAGTAATGGTACTCAGTTAGTAAATAGTATTTAGAGTATTTAGTACAGGTCATTATAGATCATCTATTTCATAATCTATTTTTTTTTTCCTAAATAAAGAAAAGTACCTTTTGGAAGTAGTACTGCATCTGCAGAATCCAAAACCATTTCATTTAGTCAGTACAGGAGAGAATACGGAATTAATTGTGATAAGACAATGACTTTTGTGAACTGGAAATCAAGAGAGGGATGGAGAAAGATGAATTAGTACATTTTCTGGTTGCATATTTTGTGCTCACAGAACACTACTAAAGGTATGAAGGATGATCAACATCATAAGACCTTTTCTTTATTATCACAAGTGGCATGTACCTCCAGTAGAATCCTCTTTGCTCACTAGAGGTGTAATATTTAATCCTGTACTTCTTTCTTTTTCTTTTTTCCTCCAGAAACAAACATTTCTTCTTTCAACCTCTTGTCACTAATACAGCCTCAGAAGACACTATTACATTGACTTCAGGGAATTAGCATCAGTCAACACCATAACTATTCCCTCCAGCTATAATTTATTTAGCATTTTCTTATCAGGAAGGAGTCTAACCCTGGCAAGTCATACCACTGATGTGAAATGTGGGAGATTATAGGTACAAGGAAAGACTATAAGCACATTTTGTCAACTTCATCTCTAGAGCCAGGAGAAAGAGCACGGGCTGTGAAGCTGACTAGCTAGCTTAGAAAGGCTTCTAATGAGCTGATAGGAAAGACACATTTTTCAAGCACAATTTCCATGCTGTAGGAGACCAGGGAAGTTGATGGCAAGTAAAACTACCCTCTGGCTTCCAAAGAGTTTGTCCTGCAGTCAGTGGAGTTAGATAATGAACTGATTATGTGCATTTATAAACAACAGATCCTCAGTGCTGCTGGTTTCCCGAAGAACTGGCCCTAAGTCAGCAAAATAAAACAGTTCTAAACTGGGAAAAAAACTTTTTGCCACAAAAGACAGCTAGTGCCCGGAGCAAAGTCCTGAGCAGTTGAAAATGATGAGCAGCCAGCTAATTCCTGCTTAGAGGAGCAATCAGCCTGTGTAGCGATACCCTGTTCATCCATATTTTATACCAAAGAGCACATCTAAGCAGAGCCCAGGAATGGCAGGACCCTTCCCCGGCCTAGGGCCAGGTTTGTTTGCATTCATTGAATATGGTAAAGTATCCCTGTTTATAATTTAAATTTGCTGCTTGGGTTCCCATTCCAAAAAAGCTGAATAAGAAGTGACAGGTGCCTTTATCCTGAGCTCATGTTACACACAGGACATGCACTGAACTGAAAACCTCAGGAATATTTCAAGATGACACTGTGACAAAAAGACTTTAGCAGGAGGTGCAGGTGTAAAAGGATTTTGTTGCAATGTCCTTTTACAAAGTGTGTGCCATGTAGGTTGGCATTTTTTCAAATTAGGAGCAAACCCCTGCAGTTGTCAGTGCCAAGCTGAGGAGCTTTGTGAAGTGACATACCCTGCTCAGGCAAGGCAGGCTTGCCCCCATGAAGAAACATTAAAGATCAACACTAGTACTTGTTGTACCAGGAAGAAAAGTAATCATCCTGCATTTCTTTTACAAATCACTTGCACAGAAAGAAAAGCATGTTTTCACTTCACAAGCAGAACCTTGACAGCACTTTGCTAAACAGATTTCTTTCTGTGATAAGTTATTAATTATACACCGGTGTCAAAGTTTTTTTTTCCTTTTACTGCTATGGAATTACATTTCATCCTGTAACATGGGGTAGTCAAGGAAACAAATCTTTATAAAACTTTTGCTAATACAAGGTTGAATATGGCATTAAGAGCAAATCATACTTCAAGTCAAATGCCAGAGAGCATGATATCAGAATCCTCAGACAAAACACTATAGCCCCATGATGTTATCTTTAACAAAATTAGAGTATTGGGAAATCAAGGAGAAAAATCAGATTCTGATGCATTTTATATTTCATCAGAAACAAGTGTTGTTTACTAAAAAGGATAAATTCTATAATTTAACTCTGATGGACAAATTAGATCAGGTCAGTAATTCAGACTTGAGACAACACCTCATTTATCAGACAAAAAGATGCTGCTTATTTCCATATCACTACTTTGCAAAATAGATCATCTAAAATGTTATGGGCACAGAAGATACATTGATACCACATCCATTTATTCAATTCCTCTGATCTATCATAAAAAGAAGAAAATGCCAAGCTTGAAGATCACACTATGAATTATATTGCTGTAGTCTTATTCTATTAAAAGGTCCACAGCAATCAGAAAAAGGCATTCAATAAGTTAACCTCTGTATGCCTAAACTCTATCCTCCTCCTCTTACAACTCTTTTAGTAAAGGGGCAAAGCAGATTATAAAAATTGCAGCTGACAGATAAATTTCTTCCATGAAAAATACCTTTATTGCTTTGTCTTTCCCTTGGCATGTCTTCTTGAAATCCATCCCCAACTCTAAATGATTTTCCCCTGCACTGAAACCGGGTTTTTCATCCTTTAGTCTTGGAATACCCTTCGAAGGCTCTGAACCTGCACCTATGAAAGAGCTGACAATTTATACACAAACATTGTGTCCAGTTAAGCATTTTGTCATTCCTCTCTCCTTTGATTTGTTTAGGCACATCTTGGCTTTGTTTTCTGTGTCTTCCTTCTTATATATTCATTCTCTATAACAGCATTTGAGAGAAAATGTCTAAAGTGACTTGCTGGTAATGGGGTATAAGGATTTCACTATCTGCTGTAGAAATTTGCTGTATTTTCTTAAAACTGGTTCCTTTCTAGTTGTATTTTAAGTCTTGTTCTCTCTATACACTTCTTCATTATTGCAGAACATTTGTATGGAAGAGTAAATCTCTTTATTTTGGAAAACAATTGATATATCAAGTTTTCACATGACTACAGATTTTTTCAATGGGCTTAAATTAACTAAATTTGCACTTTTGACTATTCTTCCCCAATGTACCATAGAATAATCTGGCATGAGAAGGATTAGAAAAGACTTAATTTAATTATATGCTCTGTCTGAGCAAATACAATTCAATTAAGGAAGATGTGATTATTAAATCTAAAATGCATTAGCATGCATCAATCAGCTGTATGAGCTTTAAATTAATAAATAGTTCTTTCACAGTTACCCAACTACTAGACAGAGAATCTGAATTAAACCCTCTAATAAAATTAGCCCAAGTCTCTCTATGCATTTTTTAAAGCATAATTTACTGAATGGATCTTTATACACCAACTGTAGTAATTTCAATGAAATTTGTTCCACTATTGGGTGATGTTAAAGTAGTAATGTATTCTGTTTTGTCCCAAAATCTAGGTTTTTTTGGATGAAGGGACTAATTGAAGTGGACATGGTACAACATTAGCATGTTTTTGTTTCAATTTAGCTGATAATTTAAAGTTTCTATCAAAACTTCTGGTACTTTCCTTTTTAAATATTTTAGCTATTTTTCTTTCAAATTTCTAGTGTGGATACAGAGAGATATCAAAGATTTCAGTGAATAAATAGACAAAAAATGCCTAGTAAAGTAAAATTATGATTTCTATACAAGATGCCAGGAAAGCAAATTAGAGTTTAAGTTACCATTATTGAATCTATCTTATTAAGATAGATTTAATTTCTTCTGATAGGGTATAACCATTCAATACCCAACTCAAGATGCTAATGGAAGTGATCTCAATGGGGAAGTCAGATTTGTTAGATCTCCAAGTGAAAATGTAAAGAATTCAAAATATGATTGTGTCAACCTGCTGCACTAAGGTTTCTGACATGTAAAGCCCAAGCCATGAGACTTCATGGGGTTGACCTGAGGAGGAAGATGAGCTAACAAAAGTCTCTGGAGACACTCCAGAGGCACTGGTTCCCCTCTCTCCTTGGCTGGAGTCCTGAGAACCCTGCAACCAGGAGAGACCCCTCCCAGAGGCTGCAGAACACAGAACTTTTCCTCCTCAGTCTGAATGTCTCTGCTTATGTACTCCTTTTTTTTCCCTGTGAGATATTTCTTCCCAGAGCACACCGAGGAGGGAAGCGGTCTGTAGGCAGGAGAAATGCCGACAGTCCCGTGTGATATCAGGGAAAGCAGCTGTCTCCTCTTCCCTTCTCAGGGTGACTGGAGAATTATCTCCCCATTGGATGATTCCCCAGTACCTGCTCTGCTCCTCTGAGAATTTTTGTGCTGTTTTATGAATGTATCTTCATCTCAGAGTTCCCAGTTACAGTGACGCAAGAGCTCCGTAAATATAACGTCAAGGGAAGAAATGTCGTTTGAGCAGGGCTTATTTTCCTTCTTGGTGACACATGTAATTGGCTTTATCTGCTGCAATGAGATTTTTCATAAACCCTCACTACATGGTCTTGCTCAGCTTTCTATTGCTCAACTTCCAGGAATTTTTCTTTTGGCTAAATAGCCAGAGATAAATATTAAGAGTGAGAATATATTCCATGAGGAGGTAGAAATACAGGCCAGAAGCCCCTTTGGAAGAGAGTTCTAAAGAAGCATGAATCTGCCTGCTTCTTTCAACATTTTAACTGCACATGCTCTCCCTTAAGCCGATTTAACCACTTCTAAAGGCTCAGACATTACAATGAGGAATTGGAATTGTTATTCCCCCCCAGCTGCTAAAGGCAGCTTGCTTTATTGTCTTCCCAGTAGACTGCTGAAAGACAGGAGCCATTCATACAAGTCAGAGAGCCTTCCTATACTACATGGAAAACAGAATAGAAAGTAGGAAGAGAGCTGATAGCAAGGCTTGTGGCTTTAGGTGGAGAATTTGGGTTCTGTAGAATCCTCATCTATCTGCTGTGAGGAAAAGAAGATGCTTGGTTTAGCTGTATTCATCTAAAGCAAATAGGAAAGTCCTGCCTGTGCAACTGGTGAGCTACACCAGCCAGGTATCAACCTAGGTAACAAAAAGGGGTTGGAAGGTGAAGAATTTTGCCATAAAATCGAGGTGTCAAGGATAAAACAAATCACAACAAAACCAATGAACCCACAGCCACCAAGATGTATGAAAAGAGACTCTTTAGCTGTCTGTACACCAGAACTGAGAATCTGGTAATAAACTGGGAGATTTAGAAGCAATGTATATGTATTGGTGCCAGAATGACTTGACTTTTCCAAGACTTCAGCTCATGGAAAAGACTTGTGCAACTAAAATGCACAAGTGGATTGCAGAGCTTGGGAATAACACTCTCTAAAACAGTAGTCCTGAATATTACTCATTTATTAATAGACAGCAGAGGTAGATCACATGCTGGTCCCTGCCTGCCACAGACCATAATAACACTGCAATGAGTAGTTCAGAATCTCTGTAAAGAGGTCTTTGTAACACAGAGAAGGAAAAAGTCTGTTGTCTTTAGCTTTAATGGCCTATGCTGTTGGTCACTTACAGGCACTACAGAGCTCCTTACCAGTGGTTAAAAAAGTTACAGCAACAATATCCTGCTTATGAAAATGCTGCATTAAACATGAAGGAATTCTCTCCTTGCCTTCATTATGATAAATGCAGGGACTCATCTTTGAACTAAAATTAGTTGTAGCTTAAGGGAAAGAGATCATGAATTTGCTACATTTGATAGTGGTACACAGAATGAAGTCCAAACCAATGATATCTATTTTCAATGCAAAGGAGTGAATCTTGCAAATTATTTTGAGCCAAGCCATCTGGGAGAAAAGATTTTAAACACTTATCAATCACTATTCACATTGTTTTGCTAAAAACAAATCTCACATCTAGGAATAAGAGACTAGAAACCTATGATTAAAAAAACTTGAAGAGAAGAAGGAAAACTTGCTGTGTAAAATGGAAAGTAAGTAGCAAGTAGAAAGAAGAATTTTCAATACCAGTTATAAGGTCTGAAACATTGAAAATAGGTAAAGGAAGGAAAAAGATAAAGGAAATAACCTGTAAGATGCTAGGTAGGGATAATAATGCAGCTGAGGACCATATAGCTAGAAGAAATTTAAACAATAGCTTTGATATTTTGCCTACAAGTCATGGAGGAGTGTGCATTGGCTTTAGTTCTCTAATGGAACTGAAATCAATGAGGCTTTTGGGTTTGGGAAAATTAATACAAGGAAGCAGTAGTCAGACCTTAGGACAAAACCTGTGCTTCATGTCTCCTAGCATATTAATTATGAGGACTCAGCTAGTGCCCGGGCTCCCCCCTATTCCAGTGAGAGACAGAAACACCTCAAACAGGTGTCAAAGCATGTAGGCAGAAACATCCTTTGGGCACATCTCTTCCACTGACTAGACACCAGACAAGCACTTTTATCCAGTGTCTTTCTTGTAGGTGGTGAGATTAATTTAAGTCACAGGAGATGAATACCCAGCTCCTGAGACGTGATGATACTCCACAGATCCCTGGGATTACCTATGTTTCCCCTGGATATCTATTTTTATTCTTTTTGTCCTACAGGAGAAATACACTTTAAAGAGTCCTTATACAAAAACAAAAGTAAAACAAAACAAAACAAAATAGTCAAGGACATTAAAAAGTGATACCATGAAACCTTTCTTTCTTGAAAACAGAGCATCAGTCTGGGAAGAACAGCCACACAATGACTAAAAGCACATCAAGAATCATTACTTAAGTATGCAGAGCTTTTTCCAAGGGTGTGAAGATACTTCCTTTTCTAAATACAGCTTTCATATTTACTGTGCTCTTTTAAGCACTGCAGAATTAGCAGCCAGTGCTAGGCCATTTATGAAGAGAGTTTTCTTTTTACATAGATTATCTAAATGGTGTAGTCATACTCCAGGTATGAGTCTCTGAGTTTAATGTCAATAAGTGCTGGGTAACACACTGGGGTGATACAACATTGTCTTGTACAGATGACAGTACCAGTAGCATCTCTAAACATATTTTATTTAGCAGGGTACAAAGTTATATTTTGCTCACTCCTGGTTTAAACATTCCTGTAGTTCCAGTGTATTTTAAAACAAAACAACTCCTTTACCAAGACTGACAGTTATAAAAGCTCTGATTCATTATGAAGTAGAGATCAGATTTAACCTGAATAAAGGCTTTACACACTCACAGAATTGTGTCCCTACATCTGAGAGCCTGTGGATTTTTAAATCAAAATCCAATGAGCCCTAAGGGCTTTGATCATCCTCTCCTAAAGCCTCAACTGTAGTAGAAAGTCTCAGAGGGAGGACATTTCTACAAAGGTCCTCTTAAAAATTTTCTGAGCCTCTCCACTTTCTCCCGTCTTGGCTTGCAATCTTCCTTCTGCAAAATAGAGTAAAGCCAGCTCAGCTTTGTAGCAGCTTATTGGGTTTTGAAGGGAGTTGCTGTATCCTGTGGTGTGTGATGAGTTTGCAGTGTGTCCAAACATCTTTTCCCATCCTACTCAGACTTTATTACCTCCTCCTGCATCAACAACAGATGTCCTAAGCAATTCTGCAGAGATCCCTAATACTTCAGGATGGGAAGCTCTTGCTCATGATGTGAAAATTTGCTAACACAGTTAAGAGACCAAGATTCTTGACACTGTCTTCTAAGTGATTGACTACCTACTGTTGCCATCAAGTGAGTTTCAAGCAATTTGCCTGCAGAAGAAGAGTGACATGATCAGGTTTAATTGTGTCAATGTAGGTTCTGTATTATAAATTCAATAGTTATTTTTAAACATATTCTATGGGATTCAGTAGCAAAATTCTAGGGGATGGATATAGACACATAAGTCAATTTTCAGGTGCAATTTTTCATGTTGAAAATCACTCAGTAATCATATTAATTCTTCCTTTTAATGAGATCCCTACTTTCTATTCAAATCACAAGCTCTACTCCACTTTTCTCCTTCTGGAGTATGAAATGCTTTTATCAGCATATAGATGTTGAAGGAAATAGTAGGTTGGATGGCTCACTACAGGGGGTTGCTGCTTTTATCTTTTTTTTTTTTTTCTTTTGCGGCATACATTTTGTTTGTATAGGCTGAAAAAGCCTGGAAATCCACTTCTTATGGAGTAGGAAATGCTGTATTTTCACATTCTCCCTAGATTAGAAATTTATCTGTACGTTTGTCCTGGTAACACACAGAGTCACCTGTGAGCAAGAAATCTGAAGGTAGAGCATGAGCTGCACAATAAAAGTGGCCTCAGCAGGTGCCTAGTTACAAACAGGACCAGTTTTTGACCTACAGAGGACAGTGTGGGTACAAAAGTAAAGAAATCATGCTTACAGTGGGCTGAGGAGAGAGCAGGAGTTCACTAGCTGGGAAGAAAAAGCTCTGAGTCCAGATAGAGGGGGAGAATCCAAGGAGTCTTCAGATGATTGACAGCCTTAATGGAAGCAGCCTGGTGTCTGGAAAATGATAACCAGAGGAAAAATAGGAATGGTTTCTCTATGACCATAGTTTGTCAGTGGGAGGTCTGGTCTCACTGGAAGAGTGCACTGGATTGTGAAGTGGAAAGAAGTAACAGGAATTGACAGTAGAAATGAAAAAGAAGCACAATTGTGGTATAAACTGCTGTCTTTACAGTCAAACAGGACCTTGGAGAGTAACCTGTTTACATGGATTTTCTACTAGAACTCCTCAAATGCAATCAAACACCTGCAACAAATGAAAGGTGCCAGGAGGAAGGGAAAAGGCTCTTTTTTCATATCTTCTACTTTAATGCGTTTAATAACTGTGTAGCTGACTTCTGCACAGCTTGGCTCTGGCAGCCAGGGTTATTTAATACCATAATAGACAAGATAACTGACAATTTTGTAGAAAACATTAACATTGCAAATGTTGAGATTAGCAAGTTGGCAACTTTGATAGAGGCTGTATCAATCATTCATATTATTGTTGCACTCAAACTTTTCTTCCCTGGATCCCCAGGAACAGTACAAAAAATTAAAATTCAACAGTACAAATATTTAAGCATGAGTCAAGTTAAACAGAGGGAGATCTTAAATCAAAACCTTCTCAACAGGACATTTTGCTACCAGGAGTTTTTAGCTCAAAGTAAAACTCTTAACGAAAGTGAATTTATACGAGCAATTAAGGATAACCAAAGGGCAACATCAGTAGATATTAAGATATAGTTTATTACATCATGCACTTCTTATGAAGTTCTGAATTATATTGAATTTGGATGCCAAGAACTTTGGATAATCATAGATTGTTTCAAAAGAAAAAGATACAAAAAGTCAGGACAAACAAGGACAGGAGATGTATCTTGGACGGCACTCAAAGGAACTTTGAAGGCAAAATTTTATACATGATCTAGCTGTGGTTTCAATAAGTCTATAAATTTAAGCATATAATAAGTCCCTGAAGTGATCAGAGTAGGAATAATTTTTTAGCACCCAACGGATACAGCAGAGAAGAAAGTCTAGGAACATAGCTGTCAAAATATCACAAGCATCTGTCAATCCTGTCTTGTCTGCTATGCCCATTGACATCAGAATTGCTTTTCCTTTCCCTGCTAAGGTACCTTATATATATCTTTAATTATATTTACTGCAGGAAGACAGATGGTCTGACTTTTCAAAAGTATATGTTTTTCTTATTATATCACAGTTGGGTAATCTACTGGTGGAAGGAAGAATTTGTATGCAAAACAGTGTGAATAGGATTCATTCCTAAATAAAATCTCTTCTGACAATGGCAACTAAAAGCAGACCTTATCCTTCTGATCTAGGAAAAACCTTGAACACACTTTGAAACTTGACAGAGCCCTTCCCATTAAGCTCAACACAGGCTAACTCTCTCCCAGTTAATCAGTAGGTACTGCCATCCATTCTCATTAGACTAAATAAGTTCCCCAGGAGATCTCCCAATAAACTGGTGGTCCCAATTAAACTCATTCCAATTAATTTGCACTTCATGAGGGTTTTAGTCTTACTTCCCCTAAATTCTGCCTAAGACTGCTGCTATCTTGTATGACATCACCAGCAATTTTCCTACAAAAAGGGCTAAAAATTCATTCCATGTAAGGGTTCTATCCTGTGGAGATGCTAGTTTGCAAAGCACTTCCTGTTATTTCAAAGTATGGGTGTTGAATTGCAAGCTGCTTAACTAGATCTGAAAAACCCCAGCCTTACTCTCCAGTTCCCATGTGTGGTTGTCCCATCACCTCCCTGGACTCCAGCTTTATTTCTCCTGGGCATCTTCCACCTTTCCCCATGTCCACCAAATTTCCTTCCCAGAACAGATCTCTCCAGCTGCTATATGCTCAAAAGAAAACTCCAACTTAGTGTTTTTCAACTTGACAGTGCTGTATTAAGCCTCTGTTAAATGTGTTATGGACAAAACCCCCACCCTTTTCTTGAGCATAATAGTGATTACTGATGAATGATTGGCTGTACACTGTCAGAAATCATCTAGGTTTTGGGCTGAAATTCAGACATCTGTTTTACCATAATGAAGAATGAAAAACATCCAAGATGGAAAAGGACAGTTTCATTTGCCAACCCCACAACTCTTATATTTGCTTTCCAACCACATCTCCCCTAATTTCTTTTTTTTTTTTTTTTTTTTGGTTTTTTTTTTAGAAACAAATATACAAATCAAATAATTCAAAAGATCTAGCAATCAGGTGTCTACAAAATTAATTTCTTTATTATAACTGAAAACACATTTTACATTTGCACTACCAATAAAAGAGGATAATTTGAATATATTTGTAAAAAAGCCAAAATAAAGGGCAAGTAAATCTTATGTTTCACTTGTCAAGTTAACATGAACTCATAATTGGGAAAATACACTGAGTATAGAACTACAAACACTACCAAGAGGGCCAGTAGTTACTGTCCTCCATTTTCTGTAGCAGCTGGCTTCTGCATCTCTTTGAAGCAATTATACAGTGTTTCAAATATTACTCACGGCCTGAATGTAGAAGCAGCTACCAGTGCTAGTGCTCCTTATACCTGGATCTGGTTACATTCAGCTATGCCCCAGAAACATGTCTGAGATACTCATGGATTTCAGGCTCATGATGTATCACTTCCCCATGAAAAAGGACAGAATGCTCCAGTGGGGAGATTTGGAGCAGTATAGATTAGTGCATGTTTGGAATTGGATAGACTTGGAACGGTAGATGAAAAAGTAACTGGGAAAAAAAAAATGATTTGTATGCATGACATACAAAACAACATCAAAATTACCATTTTCATAGGGTTCAGTCATCATTCCTGGTAAATAATACCACCTACTACCATTATTTATCATTCCTGGTAAATAATATCTGAAGTCTTGCAGTCTAGAAAATATTTGAGTTTTTCTGGCTCATGGGAAACAGAAGATGATGTGCAGGGTGTGGCCCACAATTATGGTGTGGCCCAGGGAGGACGTGGGACAGTAGTCAAGACACTTCCCAAGAAGCCAAATGTCCCTGCTACTACCTGTTGCATCAGGAGCAGGAAGCGTTGCACACCAGCACCCTCCACAGCTTCCTTTCTCCTCCCCTCCCTGCCCTTTATCTTTTTTCCCTCTTAGGAGTCCCTGGCCTTCATCTCCCCCATCTTCCTTATGCCCTCCCAGGAATTTGGAAAGGAAGGAGGGAGACCAAGGGGGCTCTTTTAGGAAATGGTGTGGATTGTCAATGTCAAGGCAGTGCGGAGAGATGAAGTCCTGTACCCCACAGGGATGGGGGTTAGAGGGTAGAAGTCTGAGACTCTTGTGTAGATCCCCCTGGAACACCTTCTTGTCTGTTTCTAATCCATTATCAACAACTTCTTCAAAATCCCAATATGACCCACCTCTATGAGATGCCTGGGCCAGTTTTGACACTTGGATTTGAGGCTGGCCTTAAATTCCCAAAGGGAGAGGTGGAATGGAAGCCTGACTTGATGAGGGCTCTTCTCTCTTATTTCCCCAGCTCCCTTTTAACAAAACTTTTCTCTGTCCTTCCCTGTCTGGAAGAAAAAATGTGTTATTCTGTCAGCCCAGGAGGAGACACCAAGAGAAAAACATGTGCACTAACGAGGCATGTGGTAGCAGATGGAGTCAAAGTTTGATGACTGACCAGGAATGATGAGAAATGCCCAAAATTTTCAGCTACCCTTAAGTTCTGTGTCTGAGATACATCGTGTTTTAGGAGGAAAAAAAAAAAAAAAAGAAAGAAGAGAAATACACAAAAGAGCATAAGCTTGCATGTGTTAGAGAGATTCCTCGGCCAACACATGCTTTGGTCTTAGTGCAAGACTGGAATTCAATGAACTAATTTATAGATGAGATTACATTAGCTGATTAAACATTGTCTTTGAACCTAAAATCTATGACTCAGTCAGTTTTACAAATCCTTCATCCAAAAATTAAGTACACGATGTTCACATTGTTCAACTATTTGCTCATACCTAAAGCTTTTCTTAAAATATGGGCTAAAATTGCCCTTTTTTGTTGTTGTAGTTTACCAGAGAAAACAAGCATCATTTCAATAGCCTTGTGATTTTTTTTGTCCTTAAAGGAAGAGCTTTGCTGCAGAATATATTATAGAATTTTTGCCTAAAATTATCCCCTCAGGCAACCACTAATGTAAACTTAATAGATAAATCTCTCACTTTTAGAACGCACCACACGAGAAAGAAATAAGCAGTTATTGTGAATTTCAACAACATGAATAAAGCTTTTTTGGGAAATCCTCTCAACAGTGTTTTAACTGCTCAATTTTAAAGTACTATTAGAGCAAGCAAACAAAAGGAAATTCCATTACTAGGAAAAAGAAATAATTTTATAAGAAATATTAAATTACAAAAAAGACAATCCCAGTGGTATATTGATTTCCACAGAGCTTTACATTTCATTAGATGTGCAGATGATCACCAAGGTAGTGTGGAGGTTTTTCAGTAGCCTTTGATTCCCATCACTTTGCCTGTGCCACACTTATTTATCATTTGTAGAATTACATGGATCAGAATTATTTTTTACAGTGCTACTAAGCAGTACTATAAACTTTCAAATGACCTTGGAGACTCTACAGCTTGTCCACTCATTACTAAAGTGGCTCATTCCACCAAGGACTGAGAAGATGTTCAGAGTTATTTTGGTACCAGGTATGTCTCTAGGGCTGAGGATTTCTATAGTGAAATAGAGGCACTCAAATACTCTGTCTGGGAAATACACCACACAAAAGCCTCGTGTGCAACTTAAGCTCCACAATGATGATTAAAGGAGTTTGAAGGAAAGAGTAAATAGGGCTTTATGCAGGCTCTTTGCACCTGCATGAACATTACACTAATTGCTTAGGCTTATTTACTTTTTCTCTCACAGCCAGAACCTAGAGATAAGCTTCCACTGCAAAACAGCCTGAGTAAAACAGTCTGCACCAAGAGCAGGAGGAAGTGAGCCCGTGAATGTGTTCTTTTTACTTTGCAGGCATGAACAGACTATTATTGCACCTAATTATTCCTACTTCTTCTCCAACCAAACACTATGCAAAACAGTTTTTTTAATTAAACCCTTAAGTTGGCAGTGCATGTACTCAACAAGAACAGGATATCAAGCAGACTGCTGGATCCAGGAGCAGTGGCTAAAGATAAAACTTCCCCAAAATAAAAAAGAAGGGCGCGGACACAGCATGACACAGACATGACACATGGACAGACATGACCCAATTATACATCTCAGCAAACTGGCTGACTCCAGATCCATATCCTCACACTTTTTATCTCTAATTATCCTCACCAGAAATGTGTGATGTCCCTTATGGTGCTCACTGGCAACCAGAACAAAGGCATTGAAGTTGTTATTGCTATAAAACCCCTGTGCCTGAGAGCAATGTTCCATGTAGAAAAGGTACAGAATACATGAGTGGTTGCATTTAAATTATGGTATTATTGGTAATGCTGATTATAAATTGTATTTTTATCTTGTTAAGAGATGTTGAAAGGTTGGAAATGAAATGTATAAGTGG
Source organism: Rhipidura dahli (assembly GCA_013399225.1). Classification (NCBI taxonomy): domain Eukaryota; kingdom Metazoa; phylum Chordata; class Aves; order Passeriformes; family Rhipiduridae; genus Rhipidura; species Rhipidura dahli. Next base: position 189,029 of record VXAC01001325.1, read on the forward strand.
TCCATTTTGTCAGTGAAGAAAAATGAGATTTGATCTCAGGTCTGTGTGGATTTAGATATGACCAGTAGAAATTAATAGATCAGTGCAATGACAGCAGTGAGATAGCCAGGGCCATGGGGCTAGAAGGTGATGGCAACAATCCACAGAAGGGTTTCCAAGCAGTGACTGACAGCATGTCAGAAACCCAGCACTAACCTCACACGCCCTGAGAGCTTCATCATTTGCTATTACCACCCATGGGTTTGAGTTATAATATATATTTCTAGTAAAATACGAGCTTAAAACTATTCTGTCTGTTATCATAGAATCCCAGAATAGCTTGGGGTGGAAGTGACTTTTAAAAGTCATCTAGTCTGAGCCCCCTGCAATGAGCTGGGACATCTGCAATCAGATCAGGTTGCACAGGGCTCCAACCAACCTGAAGGGCTGATTCCAGGGATGGAGCATCCACCACCTCTCTGTGCAACCTGTGACAGTGTTTCACCACCCTCACAGTAAAAAATTTCTTCCTTATATCTAGTCTGAATCTAACCTCTTTAGTTTAAAACCATCACCCCTTGTCCTGTGGCATCAGGAACTACTAAAATGCCTGTCCCCATCTTGCTCATTAAGCTCCCTTAGTAAAAGTCAGTGGTGCATCCATAAGCTGATAATTGTATGCCACTTAGGTTCTCTATCTCAAAAACATATAAAACAGAAAAAACATACTGAAGAGCAACAGGATGAGAACACTGTGGAGTGTTTTCCATGCAAATACACAGACAGGACTCTCCAGCTTGTTGAAGAAATGGCAGAGAGAGGAGGATCTCAGGAAAGACATATTAAGTGCCTAGAGGAGCACAGAACAAGTAAACTGAAATTATTTCTCATCATAACCAGTAAAAGAACCAAAGAGCATCAAATGGCAGGGGCAAGTGATAGATTCAAAACAAAACAGGGGAGGCATTTACCCACATAGCACCTAGGTAAAGATCTTTCTGCCACAGGATATTATGAATGCTAAAATCACATCTGTATTAAGAAAGTCATAAGAAATTACTACTTTGTTATAGAATCACCTACAAGTAAGGAAGCACTTGAATTGAAAATTCACAGAGGCTGGGGATACCTGGGAAATTATGACTCTGTGCTTGGTCTGTTCTTGTACAGTACTCTGGGCACCTCTGGGTACATCTACCCAGCTCTCAAACAGATAGCTGGGTAGATGTACCCCTGCCTTAAGTAATACAGTTATTTCTTGTTTAGACCTTTTATTGGTTTCACTAAAATAACTTGGAAAAAATGAGCTTTAGGCCAGAAGGATGAACCATGAAAACACAACAAATGTGAGAGATAAACAGCTTGTACTTCATTCCTTCCTGCTTAGATACATTACCAGGACATTTTTACATTCACCACCCACAGCTTTTCCTGACCCATCCTTTTCTTCATGGCCCATGAGCAAATTGCAACTCCATTTACACTGAGGGGCTCAGCAACCAATTAAGAGCTCTCCCCAGCTATTCACAAGGGGGAAATACATAAATAAAGGTATCGGTAAAGATTCATCAGAGTTTGGATAGGTTTTAGGAACACCTTGTTCTCTGCAGGAGTGGGTAACTTAGTGGGAACATTAAATAAAAGCCTAAAAGGCTTTTTATAAGACTGGTAGAAAGGCTTTGGTTAAACATCTTTTCAGTGAAAAATTACCCAGTCTGATTCTGGATCTCCAAAGTGATGATGTTGAATTTTTTTCTCAAACAGTGTCAGATTATTAAGGCCAAACTTCAGCTTTTCGTCTAGAAAGTAGTTGGGAGGTGTTCAGTTTGTAACTGCAGACTCCCCTGAACACTGTGTCAGAAACAGCACCAAAGTGTCTCAGGGATTTGCCATTTGGGTCCTTGTCTGGATGACTTCTCTGCACCATTTGCCCTGAATGAACAACAGTTCCCATGAGGTTCAACAGTGATTCAGAGCAAAAATAGGCTACAGGATACGTCAGCAGCCCTGGGATCCTATTTCACAACGGAGAAACATGCAGGAGCTCTCTACACCACAGTTCTCCAGAGGGAACACTTCTGAAAGGGCATTGTTGGCCAAAGACAGGGAGTTCACATCTCTCACTCATCTTTCATTATTGCAAGAGAAGTCCCCAATTTCTGGGAGCCTAAATGATTTGTCAGTGCTGACAGGGTATTCTTGGATACAGAGATTGGTGAAAGTCAGTGATGAATTTAGGAAAACTTAGGAGAGTATCTAGCAAGATTTCTCCACAGTGACTAAGTTATATCACCCAAGCTTTTAGACCAGAAGTCTAAATGAAGACTTCATTTAGAAGTCAATGAAGTTTTAATCCTATTACATCTTCTTATTTTAATGCAAAATTAATTTATAATAGTCAACAGATTTTAACCTGAAAATATCTAACCCTTTAACATGCTAAGCCAAAAGTTTTGTCTAAGGTATTATTCTTCTGCCTAAAATCAGGTTTTAAATATTGCAGTTGCTGCTTCTAAGCACTACCCTTCCACTTTGCTTTATTGGTTAGCATTTAGGTGCTAAGTATTAAATAGAATTCAGTCCACTGGGGTTTGTCATACTCTGCAGTTTGGAGCAGAAGTAGCTGAGGCATCGTTCTATAATAGTGGCATAAGTCCTTGTGTGAGCAATAGAAGCTGCCACTCTCTTTATGAGCCAAGCTAAATGCTATTAAAATGATGAATGAACTAGTTTCATTTGATTTTGTCAGCCTTTCCCAGTACTATTCCCACAACCCAATTTAAATCACCAGCTTGTATTCTACATAAATTCCTGTGTGCTTGAAATACACAGATGCCTGCATAGAACAGCAGAACAGCAGTAAAGGTTTATTTTCTTTTCCAGTGAGAAAAGAGTTAAAGAATTGAAATGGAGCTGAAATACAAATTCAAGATTAATCCCCCTGTTCTGAGACAGCTCTTAAGAGACTTTTCCAGATAGTTCACAAGACCATCCTGTTTTGCAGCCAAGTGTTGCTGAGTATCCATGGGAAGTTGAATCTCAGGCTGATCAGTCCCTCTGGACTGCAATAAAAAACAATAAAATGTTCAAATCAAAAGCATCTTGATTAAATAACCTAATTAAAAGGTACATACAGGCAGTGTTGTAGCAGACTTTTTTCCTCCTGTGAGGATGAAAAAATCTCCAAATTTACCTTCTTTACAAAAATAAGGGTAAACATTTGCTTCCAGTGATGTGTTTATGACCTATTAATTAGTTCCTACAAGCATAGCTGAAATCCCAAACCTGCTTTAACACGGTTCAAGGAGATAAAATTACCTTCAGCCAAACATCCCAAGACACAAACTGAGAAAGAAATCACGTCTCACTGAAGTTTGACTGGATGATAAAATACAGATCTCCAAGGTCCTACCTTTAAATTCAGTGGAGAGGAGGAGGGGAATGAGGGAGAAGAGAAAGAGAGAGACAGAGAGCATGCAAGAGAACACACACCAGAGAAATTAAACTGTCAACCAAATAAGCTGTCAGCCAAAGTCCACAGCCCATGGTTTATTTTAAATGAGCATATACATCTGCTCTATGTCACCAGGAGACACAAGGCTGTTCCAAGCCTTAACCACACAGGATCATTTTTACCTCAAATCTTGAGTTTTAAAGATCCTCCCCTCAGTCTCTGTTCTATTAGGACCAGCACATATGCCCAAGGAGTGGGTAAGAAATTGTAAGGAAAAAAAAAAAGAGCTCTGATAATCACTCGCTGTGGATAGCACTGTAAACCTAAAAAGTGAATCCCTAAATTTTCTAAGTCTATTTGCTGCTATGCATCTCATAATGCCAGTGCAATTACTTCAATCTTGGTGCAAGTCACACAGTTAGATGATTGAGTTGTGGGTAAAAAATACCTATCTTTTATTTCATTCTTTCCCCACAAACACAAGGGATATAACTTTGTCTAAGCTGTGTTTATAAACTTTGAAGAAGAACTGAGAAATTTTTATCTCACAGTGATGTGCATGGCCTGAAAGAACAGTTCCCATGGTATGAGAGTTTTCTCCCACAATTCTCCCAATAAAATAGAAGAAGTAACTAAAAGCCAGTAAGTAGAAATGTGTGGTACTGGGTAGACTGAAACTAATTCACTGATTGTCATGGGAACAGTTAGAGCCACAGTTAGAAATGCAGCAGAATGCAAGTTCATTTGTTTTCTTCCTTATTTGCTACTAATTTTTATCAGAATTTCTATTGAAGATGCTTTCCACAGAGAGCACAAAGTGCAGTTAAAGGAAGTTGCTTAGTCACTACAATGGCACAGGGAAGCTCCATGCAGTTGTAAGGGGGATAAGATCCACCCCAAGGAAAAGCTGTTTGTGTACAGCTAGCGTGTGGAAACTCTCAAATGGTTGCCAAGAAGGAAATAATGTATAGAAAAACACTCTTCTCTTTTGAGTGATACCTCAGAAACAGAGTACCAAAGTAAAAAGATTTGTATGTGCAGATGTGAATTTGGACTTTACAGTGGATATCAAAGAGGAATATTTATCTGGACTGTTAGAATTCAGGGGAATTAAAAGGGCTGTTTAACTGGACTAAAGAATTAAAGAATCTGAAATGTGAAAAAAGTCTGAGAGCCCTTGAAATCAAGGATACAGGATTATGCACTGCAAGTTAGAAGGAAAAATTGTCTAGAGCATTTCTGAGATTCACTTGCAACAGAGTATCTGAGAGGATTGGAAGGAGAAACTTGCATGTCATAAATCATAGAAATAAACTTAAAATTGCCAAAACTGAAGGTATGCTAGACTATCCAAGGGAAACTGAAATATGCAGCAAAATAAACTTTGTCTGTGTAAATAGTAGCACAAGAATAAAAGAAGTTGTTTAAAGGGAAGTGAAGATATTGATGTTCAGGGTAGCCTGAAAAAAAGTGAAGCAGTCAAAAAGAAGATACAAGATAGAACATTGCCACATGGAAGCAGGATATAATCAAGCTAAGTGAAAAGGCAGCTGAGCCACTGTTCTTCCAGGGAACCAAGTTGTAAGATCAGAGAAAGCAAATATAATCAGGCCTTCCTACAATCAGTCCTACATCAGTTCCATCAGTTGTGCTGCAGTGGTGGGCACTGGGAAGCGCAGGAGGGAATGGATGCCCCTGGCTCCCAGGAGCAGGATGGAATTCTGCAGAGCACACTACAAGGTGTGTCTGCATTGCACATTGGCCAGATCCAGCCCACCTACCCAGGTTTAGGAACCAAATTTAGGAACATGAAATTCCCATATTCCTTCTGTGGTCGATAGGGATAGATTAGAATTTCCAGCATCAGACAGAATTTCTTGGGGAAACTGGCTCTGTCACTCCACTGACTACAGCCATTTTACTGAGCAGAAAAGGCACTTTGCTTCCCCAGTTTGCTCAGATATGTGCCCAACCACAGGCCAGACAAAACTGTGCCCTCAAACTAAAGAAAAAAATACTTTATAAATTGGGGGGTGCCCACTGGAGGTGCCAGAAAGCAATAAAATTCTGGCTTGATTAGTCAATCATAGCTGGAAAAATAATTTGGTTTCAGATGTCCCTTGTGAGGCATTTTTAGAGAACAAGAGCATGATGAGGCCATCTGGAATACAATATGCAGTCTCAGGCATCCAGATGCAAGGAAGATTAATTTAGTCTGTAAGAGAACTACAATAATCAAGGAAATGAAGAATTTATCTTCTGAAATGAGATTAAAATATGCTGGCTTGTGTGGCCTAAGAGAATAAAGGTTGTGGGGATTCTGACTGCTTTCTATAAACTCATCAGTCTAAGTTTCTCTAAACTTAGCAGAGCCAAAAAGCTATTTAAACTAAAAGACACTTCTGCTGCAAAAACAAATGGATACTCATTACCCTTTAATAAATTTAGCCTGACTATTGGAAAAAGGTTGCAAATCCCCAGAGGACTAGAACAACTTTTATTAGGATCAGTTCCACTGCTTAGTCACATTGGTGCCAAAGTGTGATCCATTTAGGATCAGGATTTCCAGCCCAGTTGCCTGCAACAGAGAGGAATGGGAGTCATTAACTCATGGGGTCCTCTCCAGTCCAATGCACCTTTGGCCTCCCTCATTTCTCTTTTGGAGCTGAGCATTTGCTGACCATTGCTCTGTATTCAGTGACTTCATGTGTGCAGTGACAGATTTCCAAAGACCTTCGTGCCTCACAGAGACCAAATTTTGGGAAGTGTTCTGCACTTGTAGGGCTTCTGCCCTTGGATTCACAGCAGATGATGGCTTTTCTTTCATCTCATGTTCTCTTTCAGGGACAATGTTCTGTGCCAGAATTGAAAACAAAGACGTGCTGAGGGCTTACAACAAAAATAATCTAAGTTAAAGGAATTCACAGAATATTTCACACAAGTCAGGGAGTCAGCTGAAAGCCAGCTGGCTGCAGGCTGAGTCTGGCTAAAGCAAAAGTGACAGAGGCTGGTTGTTTGGAAAGAGGAGGTAGTAAGGGAGAGAGAGCAAAGCAGAGCAAAGCAAATAGGAAGGCCAAGAGGAGACACCAAGAGTTACCAACACACTCGGTTTTGATACAGAATTATTATATCCAGACAAAGACAGAGAAATGGTGCCTAAAATAGAACACAAAAAGTAATTTTTCCTCTTTTGAGAACCACTATGTAACCACACTTTTAGATAAGCATCAGTGTCTCTGAGACAGCACAGATCTCCTATGCAAGGCAGCACTCCCCACCTATCACTCTTGAGCTCTGTTCATGTAAAATATGTATATATTAGCTGACATATCAGAAACCTGACAGATTTTCCAGCAGCTGATGAGGCCAAAGAATCTTCTGCCTTTGGCAAGAGTCGTGTTTTGAGGAAGAATTCAAGAGAATAATGCAGATGTAGAAGCACAAAGCCCAAAGGTCTTCCCTAACAAACAAATCCAGGCCTCTTTCTGCTAGAACATGGGTTTTGGCTCAGGTATGCTTAGGCTGATCCCCACTGACATTGGGATCTCTTCATTTTTCTTCTCTGAATGGGATTTTTCCCTTTACTGGGGTTCTGATCCATGAATAAAACTCCCAAGCACTACTACAATACTAGGGAATGCAATAACATCCCATTAGTAAATTTCTATTCATTTTAGTAAGTGATCATCCTTGTATATGCCATAACACCATATGGCACCTGCTTTTTTTCTTCCAGTATTACTGTCATAATTGACATTGTTTCCAATTTTTTCTTAAAGGGCAAAATACATTTTACTTGTCCTGATCTCAACAGGCATTTGAAAAGGTAGGAACATTAATTATCTCCTCTGCATTCTCATGCCATTCCTTTTCCAAATATATTCAGTGCTTGTTAACCACTGGTTTTCTGTAGTTAGAAATACCAGAGCAACTATATGGCTTTCAGGATCCTGCCCAGGTTAATATACAGAGTAACTTAGAGTAACTTTGAGAAAGGGGCCTGGTAGTAAATATCATCAAGAAGTTCTGTTGCAGGAAAAATGAACACATTTTCTCTTCTGGCTCACTTTTCAGTTTTGACTCCTATCCAGCACTTCTTCCCAGTAGTCAGGAGATGGCATCATCTGCAATCACTACAGAAATAGCCAGCTGTATTTTTGTCCACTTCCAGGAGTGCCATGAAAAGTACCTTTAAAAGTGAAATTTGAGAGAGGAGAGAAATTAACATCAGTGTTATGAAAAGGTTCAGGCTAGAGGGATTTTACTCACACACACTGTCACACACACACTTGATTTTTTAATTTGGAAATTTCTGTTCATCCTCAAAACAAGTGGTATGGTAATAAAATGGTTCTCTCATTGACTCTGTTCTGGCACCATAATACATCCCAAAGAGATTGTTGATTTGTAATCCTCTCGAAAGAAATGTGCATCTCCTTCATGTTATGAGCACAGGGTAATGCTTTTTGGTTTTAAGCCTAGAAAGCAAATTCTATCTTAAAACTGATTTGTCCACTACATTTTGAAGTACAGGTCAGAGCTCTTATAATGTTAATTTGAAGAAAACCTTACAGTAACAGATTAAGAATATAAAACAAGCCTTAGAAATATTTCCTCATTATTTTAAAATGTTCAGGCCAGTTTTTTAAGCAACGCTACAACAACAAAAAACAAATACACATCCAAACTAGATGATCTTTGAGGTCCCTTCCAGGAATTTCTGTGATCTTCCAGAGGTGTAGAAGTTGTTCAAGTGATATATGTAGCTTCTGTTCAGTGCTTTACTGATTAAAGCTTGAAGATAAATCATAACTTAAGCTTTTTTCCTTCATCTGCATCACTTAATCATTAAAACCCTGACCTGAGACAAGGTACAGGGCTCTGTCTTGGCATGTAGTTCAAACTTGCGAGGTTCTGCTTCCACCTCTTCCTTCCTATTCACAGAGCACTTGAGCATCTAAAACTGCTGTTCTGATGCTGCTCCATATCTTCCAGACAATCCCTTAGCAGAGTTTAGGTGTTCTTGAAATGTCTTTTCATTGCATTTCATGCATTTCATAGAAATGCAAATATTATTCCAGCCTTCATTCTCCAAGATTAGAAAGGAGTCACCATCAGTTCTACTGTATATTTAAAACTCTGTTGGATGCAGCTGCAAAGGGGATGAAGATGAGTGCAAACTGCAGAATTCTCTTAGTTTAGCCTTAGTAGGACTTTTTTCAATGATTGCAATTAGAATTAGGATTTGTAAAGACACGACACACCAGTGAAAAGGGGAGGTGTAGATTGCAGTTCCATAGCTGCAGACAAATATCATAGGACTCTTTAAATAATGCATCTAGAAACTGAGTCACCTGTAGTAGGAACATTTTAGGCTGCTGCATAATTCAGGAGCTTTTGTTCCTGTAAATAATACATTAAGGTTTTCAATTCTAAGCTTCTAGCAAGTCAGTGGTCACCAGACAGTGACAAACAGTGACAACTGACAAGTTGTACCATTTAAAGACCTCACTCTTTGACTTGCATTTTTCATTTTCATTTCTTCTGTAGTCCTCACACTCCTATCCACCCTTATGACAATGACCTGACTCTAAGCCCCATTCGAGGAAAGCCTTTCTTCTCTCTGGGGCTGGCACAGGGCAAACCCTGACCAGGACTTCCCAGGGAAGGCTGGACAGATTCATATGTCCATTCAAAGCAGACTGCCACAGCTCAAAGATGTCACAAGCTGCCAAGCCCAAGGACTAGACAAGCTGCTCTGGTGATAACCTTCAGCCACGTGGAGCACTGAGATGCCTCCAGGGTGGTTCTTACTGAGCCAGGACATGCAGAGGATGTGTCAGACACAGCCTTCTCCAGCTAAGCAACAATCACCTCACGAAGCGTCAGCCAGCTTTCTGCAGGTTCTTCTGGTGGTTATTTACCAATAGAAGATAAAATTTGTATTCTTCAAGCACAGGAATTTCTGACTGCAATGTTTATGGCATGAGCTAGATGGATCAGATGAGTGATCACAGTGGTCTTCTTGCTGGTATAGAAAAACTATTAAAAAAACAAGTTGTTTTGACTGATTTGGCTAAATTATTTATGAATGCCTAGATCTTCAAAGGCAGATCTAGAGAATCCTAAAACCTGCCATGGCATCTCCTGCCAGCTCTTAAGCTGCATCTTTGTTAGCTATCAAATAGCAATTAAGACATTGCTTAGAATCAACCTTCTGTATCTAATTGGCTGGAAAATATGGACTCTGAAATCATGCCAGAGTGGTAGGAAGTGTTTCTGCACCTTCCAATAGTCCCTAGTTTTATCACCAAAAGCAGTTAGCACAGGCTGCAATGAGGTTTAAATAGTATAGTTCTTCCATTGCCTTCAATGAAAGCGTTTTTTCCCTCCTACCTAAGTGGATTAAATTATACTTCAATAAATTTAAAATATCTATATTAAGTTGTATTTTTCTACAGTGGTAAAATATAAATTGAGAGAGATCCAAACAGTAGCTTTGCTGATGACTTTATGCATTTACTGGAGCTAGATTCTGGAGCACACCACGAATTTTCCTTACCACAGCAGGTTACAGAATGAGATTTTAAAAAGTTTTTATTCACAAGGTACTGGATTTCTTTATCTCTTAGAACAACTCCTATGACTTCTGATTAAATTTGGGACTAGTGCAGAGACATTCCACACTACTTTCTAGCTCTCAAGTTGCCTGAAATTTGGCCTCTCACTTACCCAAAATATACTCATGGATGGTCACAGTATTCATTCTTTTATTTTGGAGTGACAGAACAGAAAGGATATTTGTTAAGATTCAAAGCTAGAGCTAACAACTGGGATAAAATAATCCTTTAAACAATCAGAGATTTTTTCTAAAGCCTTGACACAAATTTTTTATCACTAATGAGAAACAACACAGCTCTTCAGTGTCCATCCACATTAGCACATTTCTCTCAATAAATGAACCCCAGTAGCTGAAAAACAAATTATATCTGCACTCCTCAAGCATAAGGTGTTGTGACAAGAAGCTTTAAAAAAGGAGCAGTAAATTAGATGTCGATTCTGAAGACCACAAGTACATGTAATGTACTACATTGTGTGGAGGATAAATTCGAACAGAACAATGTGGAAATGCAAGGAAAACAAAAGCCAGTAAATCAAGTCATAAACAAAAGTCATAAAACAAAGGCTGGGGACAAAAATCAGACTAATTAGATTAAAATTTGCATTGCATTTAAAACTCTGTTCCTAGAAATAATTCTGAACAACAGTGAGGTGGAAGGAACCGGAAGGCAATCAACAGGACCAGAGGATGTGGGCTTTTGAAGAGTGGTGCATTTGGGTCTGGCTTCTAACCTTCAGTTTTCTGGGGTCTATTCTCTTTCAAATATTTCTCACACCATCCTCAACTATGATTAAAAAGAGTCTCTCTAAAATTTTTTTGTAAGATCAAAGCCCTAAGGATTAATCAGTGTGTTCTCAAGTGTGAGTCTATTCTTTTTCCTTCCTTCTCTGACAGGTTTAGGGGCCTAAAATCCTGCCCAATACTCATGTTTTCCATAAACCAGTAAAGTTTTACTCTTCACAGTGTGAGAGGACTTGGTTATGGCATCTAAATCTCATTTTCTTGATGGCAGAGTTTACCTACCAGGCTCCCAAGGGTTGTGGTATTCTCTTGGCAGGAAGGAAACAGCTGTCAAATGACTTCAGTGTCCATGATGGAAGGACCACCCCTTAAAGAAGTGGAAAATAAACACAAATTACCAAAAGAGAGAAAAAATAGTTAATTTTAATACTGTGTGTTTATCAAGAAGTTTTGGTGGTTTTTTTCAATTGGTTTTGGGGTTCGAGTTTTGCTTTTTTCTGTTTCCAGAGAGCTGTCTCTGAAACTAAATGAATTAGTTATTAAGCAGTAACTAACTTTCAAATCAATGGCTATTGACAGAGACCACATTTAAAAAAAGAAATCAAGGGTGCCAAAGTTAGAGTAGAAAGTATATTATTGACAGTTTTAATCTCTGATGTTTTCTAGAAGAAATTTCCAACATCTCTTTGTGTAGCACCCAGAGATTTACTGAATGCTTCTGCTGTTGGGGTACCTCAACCCTCAGGGACCACTGTGCTGGGCATAGCTGCCCCACACTGTCCCTATGGCTCTGTGTAGTCCAAACATCCAGCAGCTCCCTCCTGACCACACGATATCTTTAAAGTGCTTCTTGCACCAGCTTTGCAAAGAAATGTCTCATTCTGACCTGACTGGGCTGTTTTGCAGCACTTCAAGTCCTTGCCTTGCCACATGAGCCAGGAAAGAGATGAGCACCTTTCCCTCTTCACTTGGCTGTCCTTAGCAGCAGGCAGAGTTCTTGTGCCACTCTTTGCTTTAAGGCCAAACATTTTTTTTTTTCCTACTGATTGCAACCCAACTTCCAAATTCAATGGAAACTAGAGACAATCTTGAGCAATGTGTCCCAGCAAACACTTGCAAAATCCTTCTTTTAAAAAACAGGAGCCTACATAAATTTCCACCTAAGGTTCCTAAAAGAACCAGCTGAACAGATTCCCAGCTTCCTACTCCAAGCTAAATTAGAAATACATTCTAATGTGTTAAGCCATTATTCATTTTAAATAAGACTCTTAATGTAGAGATAATTTTGAACCAGCTGTACCAACATCCAAGAGGTCAAGCACAAAATGGGGCAAATAGAGGTTGTACAAAACATAAAGTCATTTTTTATGTTGTTCAGCTACCAGAAAATTAAATCACAAGACTATAAATAATGGAAAACAACACATTTTTATGAAAAATTGTTTCATAAACCACAATTTCCTTTGCAAAGACCATTGTAGTAGAAATATCTGGTTTGTAAGATTTGACAAGTACCACTTTATTTGATTGTGATTACTAAATAAACATGATACAGTATCAAAAGCAGTTAGCAGAAGGGTTGCAATAAAAGTCACCTCAAAAAGTACCAGGCACTGTGGTATTTTCATTTAAAGAGTCTGTTCAGAGGGCTGGATCAGGACAGCTCAGTGATTGGTACAGTCACAAACCAATGTCTTCAACAGTGTCCTAAAAGTAAACACAAAATTATTGCTGATAAAATGAGATAAAAAGGATTAGCAATGATGTTAAATGTTGATAAGCAAATCAATTCAAATGACCAGTGCCTTTCATGAGATGTTCCCGTTCAGTAAAAATATGTTTTTCTACAGAGATTTAAAAAAGTAAAATCTCTGAGGAGCCTTTGCAGACCCTGTTGCAAAAAATGGGAAACATCACTGACTCTGAAAGTCAGACTTGTTGAACAACTCCACATGAGCCCCCAGCAGCAAGCCACAACAAAAATGACAAAAGTAGTATTTGTATAACCACGAGAAAAATGAATAGAGCAGAATGATAATTTTGCCACAGTTTCAGAAAAAAGAAAATACAGTTTGAAGACAGTGGCTGAAGGTCTGATACTAAAAATCTTTAGGGTTTTTGTAAAATCATTCAAGTTGCCTGAGAATTGGAAAGACTGAAAATTATAGAAGCTGCCTCAGCAAGAGATTCAGGCAGCTCACAAGTTTAGTGCAGAGAAGAAAGACAACTGACTCATACAAATGTCTTCACAGAGAGAAAATGCTAAATATCAGGCAGCTTTTTAATCAGGCAAAACAAGAACTACACTCAGGATCCAGACCTCCTTTCAAAGGAGGAAAACTGTTTGCACATGCAGAGGCGCAGAGCTCCTGGTATCCAGGGAAATAGCATATTCTTCATTTCTTGAGGTTTTCCCATCAAACAGGTCATTACAATCAACTTACTGAAAGCCTGTCTCAGCTAGATTCACATTAGTTGCAAAATCTCTTCATGCTGCTCTTCCCTGGGGACTCTTACAGACCCAGAAAAGCAAACTTCCCATGAATTACAAGATTTATGTCTTGGGAGACATGGATTCAGTCCTTGCTTCTGCCAAACATCATTTGTGTGTCATTGAGCTAGTTACTCAAAGTAAGCTTCGTTTTACCTACTTTTAGATACCTACCTGCTAGATGTGTATTTAGCATGTGTATAACTGAAGCATTTTTATCCTCAGCATCTTTATCAGTCAGTGGAGAGAAGCAGGCACCATTGGAGAGCTGCTCCTCCAAAAAAAAAATCACCATACAATGAGGAATTTCATGCTTTTGAGAAATCTCTATGCTGATTGAAGGAAGGCAGGAAGGTGTCTGGCTTAGGCTTGGACAATGACACCCCTGACATATAAATAAGGGAAGGTTTGCTTTAGCCTTTTCTGAAGAGGATATTAATATTTCTAAGCTGCTGTGAAAATAATACCTTAGAGACTTTATATTATTAGGAAATATATTAATAGCTATAATAAATGGAATTAAGAAATCACAGTGTTTGAATTTTTGCTAGGCTCCAGGGCAAAAGAAAACTGCATCTTGGGATAGCATTGGAAAATATTTAAACTGTGAGCCAGATTTCTGAATGCCATGGAGAAATACTGAGGCTATTGAATCCACGTACACTTTGCCTAATAATAAAAATAGTTTAAAATATCTCTTTCCCAAAAAAAAGGGAAAATTTGCAATTTTGAAGGGCTGTTTTTGATCAGCCTGGATTTCAGGATGGCCACAAAGTTGTGCCAGCACAGCTGATGGGGCCATGAACTGTTGTGTGACAGCAAAGGCCCTTTAAGCCATATTCACAACTGAAAAAGAAAAGGGTTGTGGAGTTACAGTATAACTCAGGATAGTTAAGGAGGCAAATGGAATTTGCAAAGCTCTGAAATGACACAGAGGAGAGCAGTGTTGATTCAAGACAGTTGATCTGATGACATGGGACAAAGGTTGTGATATTTCTCTCGATCCAAAGTCAGAGTCTATCCCATCTACACAAACTCTGGAGGCAACAGCTAAAATGATCATCCTGAATAGCAACACAGGAAACACACAGCAGTGACTTGCCTATCTGCTTGTCCATAAAAATATATCCATCTTTAATTTTCCTTGGATTGGATCCCAGCAGTCAGATGGGAAGGAAGTGTTGCACTTCCCTTATAGTAAAACTCAATCAGTTACATCAAGCAGTGCCCTTGCAGCTCTTCCTTACACCAGGGGAGTTTACTCCTCGAGCAGAAAGTGCCCTCATTGTGGGGATCAAATGTGGCTCTATCCAGCAAAGCTTCCCATGACCACAGCCTGCAGCAAGCACCACTCCAGCTCTCCAGCACAGTCCCACCTGCCCCTCCCTGCAGGGCTCCTCAGCAACTCCAGAAAGTCACAATTAAATTAATATTAAAAAGAACTACAACAACCCTCCCTGCCCCCAATTGCGTTAGGAGACAAAGACTTGAGTAGCCTACTAGCAGGGTTGGAAGCAGCAAAATTCTGTCTTTGTTCCAGCAACATGCATAATTTATGTTTCCTTTTTTATATCTTTTTTTTTTTTCAGAAGTTATTTAATGCAGTCATTATACGTGGTTATGACAGTTTAAATTGGGATGCTGCCAAAAAGACACTATTTAGCAGGGTCTGAGGGGCTGGATATTTGAACAGAGTGTGTTTTATTTTAATGAATTTCCGCTGCTTTGCCTTGAAAAGAGCTTATAGGGATTTTCTCACAATGTTCTTAAGGATCTGGAGTTGACTGGGGTGGGGGGGAAACACCAAACCTTAAATACCTTTACCCAACATGAGATTTTACAAAGTAAATATCAGAGATATATTTTAATAAAAAATTGAGAGGCTAATTCACACAGAAAAGACACAAGTACATTATGTTTATTCCCTGTACTACACTCGCTATTTTTCAGCCAGCTCACCAGATCTTCCCAATCAATATCCCAGCTGCTGTTTCAATGTATATTAGGCAGATATAAGAGATTAGGGGAGCAGGATATAGAGACATGCACACAGTGGACATGGACATATTTAGAAAGATCAAATTCCACAAGAGGAAGAGCCCAAGATGTGGAAAAGTGAGGAGACAGAAGCCTAAGGTACAACAAGTGCAGCAATAATCCCGATAGCAGGTTTGCCACTGAGACAAGCTCTGTGGGCAGGGAAGAGCTGCTGGGCTGGCTCTGGGCTGTTCAGGGTCCACCAAGCAGGACTTGGACACAAATCCTGCTCATCACAGGTCTTCAGTGCAAGAATGGATTCTGTGCACTCAAGTGCAAAGCTGAAACCAGAGATGAAAAGTCAGCCTTGTCACAGGACTGTGAAATAGCAGAGAAACTTTTGTGAGAGAGAAGTACTTTATCTCCCAAGGGAGCATTTAGATAAACCATTCTTTCAGTCACAGGGGGAAAGGAAGGGACTTTACGTTTTCTTCTATACAGCTAATTATTAAAAGCAAGGGTCCAAAGGTGACAGGAAATGTGAATTTCAAAATTCCTAGAGCTGAACAAATTATTTAAGAAAAAAGTACTGTAAATAATCTAGCCTTTGCTTTTTTTATTTGGTTGGGAAATTGTGCTTGTTTAGGTAGTCAGCTCTAATTAGAATTCACTTGCATATTAAAATAATCTGCAATGAATATGAATGAATTTAATATTCCAAAGTTCAGAATGCTTCATTTTTCTTCCTAGACCATTTTACTTCTTTACTCAGAGAAATTAATGCCACCTCCTCTTTCTAGAACATCTAAGTAGTTAAATTAAGCACTATCCAGTCTCCAGTAGTTTCTCCATTTCCACAGAGGAGCCTGTGTGGCTGTAAAGTTTGTAAAGCTGTGTCAGGCAATCAGTCCTTAGAGTGGCAGCTTCAAGCTACCAGGCTGATGAGCCTACCTTGTGTGGCCTGCAGCAGTGGAACTTCTCCTTTTCTACCCATTCACACAATTTCTTTTATTTTTTGCAAAATGTTTTGCTCCTTACCACTAGCTCAGCTGAAGTCTCTATTCCTTTCATTTCACTATGACCATGTAATTATTTGAAATTATTTTGCTGAGCTCCTAGGAGGAGTGAAAAGATAAAATTTAAAAAAAAACTAATTAAGCTATGGGCAAGGACAGACAATCCAGTCTCTTCCTGAGCCAACCCAAGGGTCATACTTCTGTCACTTCCTTTTATCCCATGTGTTCATCATAAGAAAGGCCTGTCACATTGGAATAATCTTCTTGCCTCTATCTTCTTTATGTGGAAGAACTCCAACATGGCTTAGATTTTTGCAGTAGGTAAAGCCTAAGGCAAAAGACACATCAACAACATATTTTCTCTGACCTACCCAGAAAAATGGGTATTTTCAAATCCTTAGTACCATGCATTTGTCTCTGAAGGATGCAGCCTTGCCTGCAACCTTGGCAGCATGGCAACAGAAAATCATTTTAAATAAACATCTAATATTCCATAGGATAAATATAATGAATTAGTCATTGCTCCTTACCATAACGTAGCAGCTCCTGAAAGCCAGGCTCTATTAGCATTTTGAAGAGATATTGAGACAAGGATGGGTGTCCTGGGGATTACTGCAATGGGAAGCAAAGATGCGACAGTGGTAGATGATGAAGTGCAATCAGGATGCTACCACAGCCTCTGCATACATTCCTTTGTTTGTAACTTGATAAAAAATTACCTCATAAATCTGCTAAACATTTGGCTCTTTTCCTCTTTTGCTTGTAAAGATGCACATTCTTAGATAGACTTGTGGGTTCTGTGAATCTGCAAATGAACATCTCCTTCGGATACTCATTTTACTCTTAAACCAGAATAAGATTGTTGTGCACAGAAGTGAAACTAAGAATTTAATGTGTATTAAATGTTGCTTTAATGCCACAATGATCAGCACCAAATCCTGCAGCCCAAGGATCATGTAGTGAACATGTGTCAGTTGATACAGTTTCATTATTCATTGAAAAGTCTTTCATTATTATTTGCTCTTCTGATCTTGTCAGTTCACTCTTTTTATTACAGTTTCTGCCCATGGGTGCAAGTGAGTGTGAGTAGGGGATATCCACTGCTCTCCAGTGGCAGATAAACTAACACAGAGCATCCATAAACAGGCACAAAGACAAACATGTCATCTGTCATAAAAACATGAAGACCTGCAGAGCAGAAATTAACATGCTTAAAATCAGGGATTAGTGCAGGGAATATCCAGTAATTCCTGCAAATGTAAACCATCTTTTGCTTCTTTATGAGCCAACTGATAAAACAAGGTATGCATATGATCTGCAGGGAAGTACTGCAAATAGAGCAGCTGTTAACTTTCAGAGTTACAGGAGGAAAGATGGTTTTATTTCCACCGTTTCTCGTTATTGTTTTCTTTACCTTTTTGGCTACAACCCTGGCCTAGCCATGCATATGTTTCTGTTTAAGACTCTGCTTACAATCTAAGAGGTCCCTTGGTTTGAGAACTGTGCCTTGCTCATCTGAGACCACAACAAAACTGGATGGGAAGAAAAGTGCACATAAGCTTGAACTAATCCACAAAAGTATCCCCTGCAACAGTGAGAAGTTTCTACACCTGGTGGGAGAGGCCATTGCATAATCTCCCAATCTTCAATTCCACAAAGAATGGCTGTTTTTATTAATTTCTCACCAGGACACGAGGTACTTACTGACAGATGCTATAAAACAAATTCATCCTCACTCATCACTGAAGTGCTGTCATTGAAATATCACTGAGAATGCACAGGGCATCTGGAGGCCCTTTCTTGGTGATGGATAACACACTTACATCCTCCATGACTGCTGTAATTATCAGTAA
Organism: Rhipidura dahli; assembly: GCA_013399225.1. Taxonomy (NCBI): domain Eukaryota; kingdom Metazoa; phylum Chordata; class Aves; order Passeriformes; family Rhipiduridae; genus Rhipidura; species Rhipidura dahli. Next base: position 207,162 of record VXAC01001325.1, read on the forward strand.
TAACAAGGTGTTGCATCACTGGCTCCAGAAGACATACATTCACATGCACCAAGTCAAACCTGTTTGAAGTCTTGATGGAGTACCAGGGAAAAACGTAAGTGAACTGGTACCATATTCCATGCACCCTTGTTCCTGATTTTATTAGGACCTAAAGATGTATTAACTATATATTAAATCATCTCTGCATAACATTAGAAGCATTTACTCATATGCAAATATCAGGATTTGCTAATAGCAGAAATTTAAACTATCATATCACAGCAGCCCAGTGAGATGTGGTAGCCATACATTGCTACAATACTCACAAAAGGACAGCATGGTTGAGGTTGGAAGAGACATCTGGTCATCATCTTCTTCAAACTCCCTGCTCAAACACCTACAGCAGGTCATCAAGCACCGTGTCCAGGCAGTTCTTTAATATCCCCAGGGATAGAAACTCCACAATATCTCTGGGCAACCTTTTTCAGTGCTCAGTCACCCTCACAGTAAAAGAGTTTTCTATGTGCAGATGGCACTGCTTGTGTTTCACTGCTTGAGAAGGAGCTCAAGCTGTATTTTCTCCAGGCTAAACAGTCCCTGCTCTCGCAGTCTTTCCTCAGAAGAGAGATGCCCCAACCCCTTAATCATCTTCCTGGCCATTTCTTAGACTCTTTCCAGTGTGTCCACATCCACCTGTACTGAGGAGCCTGAGTTGGACACAGTACTTTGGCTGTGGCCACTGCAGTGCTAAAGGGAAGGATCATCTCCCTCAACTCTCTGGCAACACTTTGCCCAATGCAGCCCAGGGTTGCCTTTGGCCTTCCTTGCAGCAAGGAGACACATTGGTGGCTTGTGTTCAACTTTGCTTCCACCAGGACCTCCCAATCCTTTTCTGCAAAGTTTCAATGTGTGCTGGGTGGCCCCAAACATAGACTGGTGCAAGGGGTTTTTCCTCCCCAGGTGCAGGATCTTGCAGCTCCCCTAGATGAAATCCTTGGAGTCCCTGTCAGCCCATCTCTCCAGCCTGTGAGGGTCTTCCTATGGAGCACCACCCTCTGCTGTACCAACCACTCCTCCCAGGTTGTCCTCATCCGCTGCTTAGTTCCGTCATTCATAAAATGATTTCAATGAGGTTACAAAATATCACCATAAAATATATAGAATTTGTTTTGAAACTATATCCCCACAGCACTCGTTTGCTGACTAAAATTTCTGCATTTTTTAGCAGATACCTTAAAGCATAAGCAATGAAAAGGTTGTGACTTCTGTTCTAGGAGAAAAATACTGAGTTAGCAGTGTTACACCAGTCCACAAAGGTGGGGAATTTCTCCTGCCAGTGTTGTGCTCTTCCTGGACAAGTAGTGTAGTAAAGGAATAAGGGAACAAAATTCTGCCTGTATTCCTCATCCAAAAACATTGCAGTACACCTCTGGCAAGGCATTCAGGATGGGATACCAGTATCACTCTGGAGGTATTTGTAACAGAAAAAGTCTCTCTCTCTCTCTCTTTCTGTCTGTCATTTGGGCATTACTTATTAAGAAGTATTTCCAAAGGAATACTGCTGGCCACTAATACCTTGCTGGTCAGTACTACCATTACATTACTGTCCCTGTAACATCGAAATTGCATCCACAGAAAGGCTCCTTACAGGAACACCAAGAACAGATTTACTTTGCCATGTTTGAAAAGTCTGACATTTCCACAGACCAGCACTTCCCATTTGCAAATTTGAGGCTGCTTTCCAAAGGTCTGTGTGCATCAGAGCTCCCACAGGACAGCAGAGATGACAGGAACCAGCCAAGCCTTGACTAATAGGCTGACACTGCTCTGTGGTAGGACACCCTCCAGCTGCTTGAAAGCAATGAAGGGAGACTGAAACATTACCAGAGAGAGAGAGAACTTCTAGCCTGCCCATTTTTGCTGAAGGACTAGAGCAGGAACCTTTGTGGATTCACTAATATGCAAGATAAGCAGATCTTTTCATCCAGCTTTTGCTACTTTTAAAAATACACTTACCTATTAATTATTTCATGCTGAATCAACCCACCAAAATTCTTTTCACCCCACTTACAGCACATATTTAAGATGTAGGGACACAATGGCACCAAACACTTTTGAGAGCATCAACTCATATTTTAATCGATCTATAAGTATATGAGGGATGTTTTCACCATGATAGATACAAATTACAAAAATGGCTCCAAGGTTCCAGACAGAGAATATATAGTTTATTGTATTGTTTGGTTCCTTTGTGAAGAACAGATATTCAATTCCTTCCTCAGATCTGACAAGGAAGCACTGAGCTCATGCTAAATGCAGGACAGGAGCAAGGTGCCCTCAACATCAGTGCTGTGATTGTTGGAGTCACCCAGCAGTACAAATTTGATCTGACTCAGATGGGCACATGACTGTGGTTCTCTTGTGTTAGTCAGACACTACAGAGCTGTATTGCTGTGTGCTGGCTCTGTGTCAAGGGATGAGGGAGGCAGAAGATGCACAGAGCTGACTCAACAAAGATTTCTGGACTGGGATCCACGAGCTGCTCAGCCCGCTGCCGTCTGTAGCTGCAGCATTTTGGAGTGGACTGCAGGAGCCCTCAGCCCAGCTGCAAGCCATATCAACAACACCATTGATTTAATTCTCCACTGGGCTTTGAGAGACAGGGTATTAGCACCTGCAGAGCAGAAAGCAGTGCCAAAAGGAGGGAGGAGGGGTCACCAGCCTTATGGAAGAGTAGGAGGACCAACCTTCTATAAGCTAGCAAAAATAGAGGGATGTGCCAAAAGTGTTACAAGTAAAATAAGAACTTATATTTGTTACTTGTGATCATAGCATTGATATTAAGATTCCCATCCTCCTTTCATGCCTCTCTGAATATCTGATGCTGAAAATACGATTGTTGGACTGCAACTGGAGAGCTCAAATTTGCAGTCCCCAGTGACCAGCAATCCTCCTCATTCACTGATCCAGCACTACCATACTGCCTCTTCCAGCTGCACTATTTTCCCACAGGTGGTGTCAGGATTAAGCCTTTGTCCTCTTGTTGCCACCACTGCACCACAATAACATCCAGCTGAAGCTCTGAACTTCCAGAGATGGACACACAGTGTGTGGCCAGCATGCCAAAGGATTTCAGTGTCCTGCCCACCCTTAGGCTACCTCATTTTGCTGCATGGAAACAGACTCTTTGCTCATGGCAATAACACTGATTTCAAGAGAAAGATGTGAACTAATAATGGTGGAGAAGACTGGGACTGGCCTTTCCTGCTTGTTCCCCCTTCTCCATAGCACTACTGAGATGTTTATCACTTTGGTGTCCAACTGCTAACTATATAGTGTATACTATAAATTTGAACTGAGGCAAGTTTTACAGTTCAAAAAAATATACAATATCTTTTAAAGTCACTCTTGATCAGATAAAAAGCCTGGAAAACATCATCCAAATATTATCATAAGTGAAATAAAATGAAACCATAATTAACCCAGATTCGGCATTACTCAAATGCAGCGGAAAGTAGTGCTTCCAATGTCTGAACCTGCTGCCCTTTCATTAGTTTCTCTCCTGCAAACTATAAATCCTTGATCAGATATTCTCTCCTGAACTGCAAAATAGAATGAGTAAAGTTCAATTTGGCTAGGCAAGAGCAACAGTTGCTGAGATCAGAGAGATTTAGAGCAACAGAGTTCTACAAATCAGCTGCCCTGGCATGACAACTTGTCATAAAAGGACTGATAAAATCTTCCATATGAATGGTTATTTGGAAGATTAAGTCTGTACTCAGTGGACCTGGATCCTTCAAAAGCATGAAATTATTTAGAAAATTGAGGGGACACATTTTTTGTGGGTACTTAGGTAGTCACTTGTCTACCTCATTACACAGCTAAATACCTCTCTGGAAATGTAATCTTCAGTGACAGTCTCAAAGGAGACAGATTTTTAGAGGTGCACAGATGGCCAGGAGGTTTACAAAGTGCTTAGTTGTTTAGTTCACTGTAAAATCAATGAGAGTTAAGGGTCTCATATAAAACCATGTCGATCTGCCTAATTAAAAAACACAGCCCTGTGTCTGGTTAAAATCAGTAAGGTTGGAGCCTTGCAAGCTCTCAAAGCTGCACTTTGGCCTTCCATGAGGTAGTCCCCAGGCAGGAGTGCCTGATCAATGGCAATGAGGAAGGGAGAGGTGTCAAGCCTGAACCAGCCTCCAGACACAGCTGGGCTGTCAGGACAGAGGGCTGGCAACAGCAGGGAACAGACAGCCCATAGAAAAACTGACATTAAAATAGGCCAGTCCAGACCTTCACAGAGACACTTCAATCACATCTGCACAGTTTAAAGCAAGCTGTGGGTTTACTTAGGCCGTTTGAGAAGGTGTTTTTCTTTAAATAGCAACTTAGGACGAGAACTGCCACTTCCAATTTAATCACCCTCCTTTAATACAGGCTGGTGCTTTGCAGCTGGATAATTAACCTTGATATTCATTGGGACTTCAAAACACCCAATTCCCATTGCTGTCAATTAGCTGATGATGTCAAGTGTGTGTTGAAAGAAGATTTTTGTGTGACCCTGGCAATATGGCATTTGGGAAATGTCAGTCCTTCACAACTAACAATTTTAGAAAGGGAAGTGACATTCACAGAATGTTAGAATTCTATGGAATGGTTGAGGTTGGAAGGGACCACTGGAGGTCATCTAGTCCAATCTCCCTGCTCAAATAGGGTCCTCTGGAACACTTTACTCAGAATTGTGTCCAGGGAGATTTTTAATATCTCCAGGGAAGGAGACTCCTCAGCTTCTCTGGGCACCCTGCTCCAGTGCTCGGCCACCCTCACAGTACAGAATTCCTTCCTCATATTCACATGAACTTCCCATGTTCCAGTTTCCACCTGTTGCCTCTTGTCCTATTGCTCAGCACCACCAAGATTATGAATTTGTCACTGGAGTTCACTAAACAGATGTAAATTAGGGTTCACCCTACTTTCTGCTCTTATGGCAATGCAACTTTCTAGAAGACCCTCAAGATCATTTTCAAACCTTCTTGTTGCAGCTCTGAGTGCACAGAAGATGCCTTGATCTCAGAGCATTCAGAAGATTCCATACTTTTTAACCCCAATGTAAGGCTGGAGGCAGGGTTATAAATGACTGGTACACAATGATTTTTGATATAAGAGGCAGTAAAATAAACACTGCGTATCAAAATGAGACAAAAATATGGGAAGGGTCAGTGGCATTTCATGCTTTCCACTGATTTATTTGCATTTATAATAAAGAGTTACAGCCTACTGGTAACAAGATTAAATTAGGGGAGAGAAAGAAATTTGAATCAGACTGTTTTCCTGATATGCCACAGTGGGTTGTGTTCTGCTAATGAGTGTTAACCCTGCAATCAGGTAAACATTCACCTTGAGAAATGAACAGCCTTAATCAGGGCTTTTAAATCAGCCAGAACAGTCAACAGCTGAAATGAAATTGGCTCAAACACAACTGCTTTTCTTTTTAAATATTGTTCTTCCTTCCTTGTGAGAATGGGAAATAACAGCATAAGTGAAACATTCTTGTAGCAAAAGAGCAGCTCCAGTCCCTTCCATGTCAGAAACCCTGTCCTGTGACTGAGAAGGGATGTATTGATTAATGCTCAATACAATGCTTTTGCACAGGCTAACTAAAGCCTTTTGTGAAGGTTCCTAATGTGAGCACAGTCTGACCTCCATATTCTAAAGGACTTTACCTCATCTGCTGAGTACCAATAGCAAAATAATGGGGGAAATAAATAAGGGGCATGGAGGAGAAAGAAAAAAGAAATATTGGTCTGTTGTGCTTTTCTCTGGATTTGAGAATGATATCAGTCTGTGGGCCTTTATCTGAAATATTTTGACAGTAGAAAAAACACTGACTACTCCATTTTCTACACAGGGTCAACATTATGAAGAGGAAAAACGGGCTTTGAGCCATGAAATAATTGCACTCAATAATCACTTAATAGAAGCCAAGGTGACAATAGATAAGTTGTCAGAAGACAATGTAAGTATTTAATTGTGTGACTGTATTATTTTTGAGATGATATTCAGAAACAAATTAGGTCTTGCACTTCCCACGAAATTATAGAATAATTTTTTTATGTTTGTATAAAATATAACTTGTCACCTCAACAGTTAAAATTTACCTTTGTTTATTTGTTTGTTCCCATCACTTCATAAACCCAGCTCTCCTTATGCTGTGAGGTGAGACTTTTCATTAGTATTTTTTTTTTATGTCTAGCCTGAAACTGATGAAAAAATATTCTAAGAAATGGCAATATTCCCACATTGATTTTGCCATCAGTACAGCAAACTGGTGCGAGCACATGGTCAGAGCTGTTGCAGGGACCCGTGTGGAGTGAGGACTCATCAGAAGGATTTTAGGCACAGTGTAGACCCCTACATTTCCTGCAATTCTTTGTTCTTTCAGTCTTTGCTCACCAAAAAGCCAGCACAAGGGAGCTCTGCTAGCAGAAGGTAGGCTTGATCCAGGCTGGTCACTCAGATTGCTCCTGCAGGGAGCAGGAGCTGGCTTTCCCCAGCAGTTGTTCATGTGTAACAATTTACCTGTCTCTGTGTGGCACAAAACAGGGAACATCTCTGGCCACTGTCACCCTGCATCTCACTAACCACTGCTGAAAAATGGCATGAGTACTGCAGCTGGCAACAAGCTTATTAAACCCTTCCTGAGACAAACCTACAAAGACAGCAAAGAGAGGAATATTGCAGGCCTTTAGTTCATTACTGTGCCATTCCTTCCACACTTAATAAAAAATTCATCTACTGAATACATGTTTCTGTTAGCACTTATTTTTCAGTATCTTACATTTAATCTTCCCATATTTCACATGAACTCCTAATCATAGCTGGGAGCATTTTATCCCATTAAAATGTGTGCTGATGTGAACCCTGCCTGTGCAATTAACAGCTTTCCAACAGAAACAAAAAGTTCTCAATCTGACCCCTTACTTTTACAGAAGTTGAGTTGAAAGAAGGCTTTCTTCATAACCCTACCAGCTATAAGTAATGGAGTGTGGTAACTGTAATGGGCTAGGTTCAGGTTTTGGAAGCACCTCCAGACTAACTCAGCTGAAATCAGTGGAATTATTTCTGCTTTAAAATACGGGTGGAATAAAACTGCAGAATTCTCCCTTTAAGTGTGCATGCATTTACACTGCTTCAGGGAGTCAGGTTTGAACTCACATTTGAAGTGTTTTCAATATTCATAGTGGTACTCTGGGCATTAGAATATGGTCCAGAGGCCTCAAATGACAGTACCACTTCTTCAGACTTGAAGCTGATTCACAGACAAAATTCTCCCCTTGCAGGATCCAAGAAAATTGCATGAAATTGAGTCAGGAGACTTAGGTCAGATGAGAGGAAAAGGTTCTTCACCCAGAGGGTGGCTGGGCACTGGAACAGACTCCCCAGGAAGTGGTCACAGCCCCGAGCCTGAGAGAGCTCAAGAAGCATCTGAACAATGCTCTCAGGCACATGGTGTGACTCTTGGGGATGGTGATGTGCAGGGCCATCCATGATACTTCTGTGTCCCTTCCAACTCAGGATAATCTTTCATTCTGTGTAGTATTACTAATAAAAGTAAAGGTTATATTCCTAATTTTAAAATAAAGGACTATGGAGCAAACCACTAGTTACCTAATAAGTAGAGAAGTGATAAACCTAAGAATCCTACATGGGGAGAAGGTTTGTGTCTCAGCAAGATCTCTTCCTTGAATTCTATTTCCCCTCAGTCTTCTGACAGAAATGTAAAATGGTGCTTTTGATACAAAAACATATATCAAACTGTGGGAAACACTTCTGGCATCAGTTGCCAGTTACTGTTGCAGTTGCCACAGAAATGGCTGGTTTCCATTCAGGCAGATGTTAAAGGAGAGAAAGTCTCTCCAGTCACATGGCTCAGCCCAGCAGCTTGAGAACAAAGTGCATGTGGCACATGTAGCTCACATGTAATTTTTCTGTAGTAATTTTTAAAGCTGCTAAAAATAAAGTGTCAGAAATGCTTTTTGTACTCTCCATGACAACCACTGCGCAGAAAGAGAGGCACAGAGCTTTTGAAGAAAGGATTAGATTCTAGAGAGATATCACTTCTGTGTGCCTGGAAATGCCAGATGGGACTCGGGGTACCTGTCTGTGCTGTACATTGTGCAGCAATATATTATGGGTTTAATGTGCATTCAACATGTCAGAATCACATGCATGTGCAACAGATTTTACTTCTAAATTGAATTCTTGGGTTCTTCCTTTTTCAGGAATGAAAATAGTGTGTCCTGATATAAAATTTAAGACCCACATAAATGAATGTGTGTCTCCCCAGTACATTTGAGGCAGAATTGGCAAGTATAAAATCTCAAAAAGACACAGAAAAAAAATCACAAAATAATAAAATAATCTAAAGGTCCTTGAATATGAAGATATATGAGCTAATGTTCATAGGAAAACTATCCCCATCCCTCATAGACTTACACAGATGTTCTACATCTTGCTGCATGTTATTACAGAAGACCTTAAAATGATATTTGAAAAGAGAGGGAATTTCTTTTTCACAGAAAATTTCTCTATCAGTTTTTAAGAGAATAAATGGAGCCATAAAAATCAGCATGCAATAAAATTATTAACACCAGAAAAAATCAAAATCATATCAATATTTTAAAACTTTTGTCTATAAACACATACTAATTTTTACAGATTAACACAGCCCAGTGCCCATAGCCCTTTTATGCTTTGTATGTTGTGTTTCTGCCCACCTATCGAGTCAGCTTCTGTAGCCTGCCTTGCTTTTAATGCAACTAGATAAGGAAAAGGAGAAACAACATACAACTCTTACCTTCAGGGACCCAGAGATACTGGCTGAAGGATACAGTTACACAGCCATGTGTGCTAAATTAAACTTAAGTGAAGGGCAAATCTGTGTGCTGAATTTTCCCATTAAATAGGCTGTGGGAGCCATTCAATATGAAGATAGTATAAGAAGCTTGCTTAAATTCTCTCCTTCCCTGTGTGGAATTCTCACGGTAATTTCTTGCTCAGTGAAAATATTCTGTTCTGCAGCATCAAATATTTGCAGTGAGATTTAATATATTTCTATAGCTGCATTCTGCAAGACATTAAAGGAGCCAGGAACCAGCAAAAAATATCAAAAGGAGAGAGTGTCCCTTTTTAAAAAACAAACTCAATGTATATTTCTGTAATTAATTTCTCTCACAATCTCATAAGATTATTTTAGCACTTTCTAAAGCAGTATTTTAGTGCTGGTCTGGATAACAGTAAAAATTTTATTTTTTGCTTAAAAGATCAATTTTTTTAGCCTTCATAGTACCCTGCATGCTAACAGTATAAAATTCAGTTCTTAATGGTAACTACCCACCTTCTGAAATGCAGATTACTGTTCTGTTGTAACAGGTCTCAAAAGTTTATGCTTAGTAATTTCATCAGCCTTCACAGAGCAAAGGGGGAAATATCTCTGGGATGCACAAGAAACACAGCATCTTAATTTGTTTAGAAGTTAAAGTGTGTTCCAAATCTCCACAAAGTGAATTTTGAAAAGATTGATCAGGCATGGGGAAAAGGCTGGAAGCCACAAGCACTTTGCAGACATTAAAGAAGAGGCTATTTCTTTGTTTTTTACAGGAGCTCTACAGGAAGGACTGCAATTTAGCTGCTCAGCTGCTCCAGTGCAGCAAGAACTACGACAGGGCACATAAACTTTCAGAGGTAATGTGACCAAACCTCTTTAATATTCAAGGATATAAACATTGTGTGGAAAGCAGGTTATTTTGCACATATAAATTCCAGAATTTGTTTGCCCTTAAGGCTTTTATTCCCCCACACAGCCTCCTTTGAGCCACAGGAGGCCTTGTGCACCTGCTGGTGTTCCGTGCAGTCGAGGGACCTGCTGACAAAACCACAGCCCATGGTGGAACTAGAAGGTACCCTCTTCCCCAAAACCTCTCCTGTCCTGCAGAATGGGCCTGCACTGGTTGCCTGTAAAACAAAGGTTTTAGCAACACCGAAGTGCCGTGAACTCTAGAATGCAAAATGCTGGGCAGGAGCAGTGGGGTGAGAGCAGGGAAATGACAAGCTACAGGCGTCAGAGGTTCTGATTTAATCAATTTTCCTCCTGAAGCTATTTTCCAGTCCAGCTAGTTTCCAAACCTGAATTTCAAAATGGACTGACAGAACAAATATCTTTTTCTAAAGAACCCAGAGCCCCAAATGATTGATTTCCAAGGTGTAAACTTTAATTAATAATCCTCGCTTCCGAGGAAACGAGGCTTGAGAGATAGGCTCCTTAAAGAGGAGGTAAATATTATTTCAGTGAACAAGACAGTCTTCAGGGATCCAGGCCCTTCACAAAGCAATAGCACTTTCCTCACATATATTGCTTCAGTGAAGGTTACAGAGAATAGCTTTTCCTTCATCAGTCCCATCAGGTCAACACTCCCCCAAACAGCTTCTGGTGCAATTCTGCAATGGAATATTGCAAAATTAAATTTGGAATGTACAAACCATTTATAAGTCAGTAGGTGGCTTCAGAGCACTAAACAACCCTGTTAAATAAAGATGGAGCAAGAATCTTCTGTCAAACAGGCAAGGATTTTCTGAACAGAGACAGAACTTCCAAATTAACCATTATCTTGGTCCTGTTATTTTTTCCTGTTAGCTGATTTCCTGTAGCAAATTGTATCCACGAATTGCCATTACATTACTCACACTTGAAAGCACCCTACCTGTTACAATTAGGACTTTAAAAGCACTTAGTTGCTCATTTGCAGAGAAGTATCACAAATGTGAGCTCTCCCCACAGTTTCCCAGACTGCCATATCCTCAGTTCGATAGGCAGTCTCCACTCATAAGTCCAAGTATTTATTAATTTAGCAAGTGTGAATGTGCTGTCACAGCCAATAAATTCCTTACAAATGCAAATATTGCCTGATAAACTATTGTATGTTATCCAGAAACCTCAAATCTAATACAATATGGTAATGTGACAGCAGTATCATTTTAGTAATTCCAGTTTCCAGTGCAATGCCCAGAAAATAATGTTCTTTTTAACACACTTCCTAATACTAACAATGTATATAAAATAGATCAAACAGTGGTGCTATAGGATACTGAAATAAGAGCACTTTCATATTCAATTAACTGTATTTCTTTTCCTCATTTCTATGGCAATTTACACCAGGCCTATTTTACAACCTGTTTATTCAATCTTTGTTGCATCTGTACTTACTGTGACTAATGTTGCTGTCTGCCAGCAGACTGGCAATATCATTTATTTCCAATGGAAGACATAAGAGTTAATTAGCAACATAATGATTAATCTAAAATATCCTGGAAGGTCTGTTGATTAAAAAAACACTTATAGTACTCCAAATAACAAGAATGCCATTTCACTACATGCCTTATTTTGAACACGCTGATGTTTGAGGATTAAACCAGCTTTAAGAACTTCCCAGTGAGGCTAAAAGAGGAGCTCTATATCTTATACAACATGAGACCATAATAAGGTGCAGGCACCTTAAGTTTCCTCTACCAAAAATAAAGGGGAGGGGGACAATTACAGTTATTTGTAGTGTTCTCTCCTGTAGAGGAACATATTTGAGGACGAAGGGAGATTGCTAAGATCATAAGGTTAAACAGATTATTTTGTGAAGAGGAACTTGATTTCTAGTTATAAAAAGAAAGTGCTGAGTAAATCATAGTTCAGCCAAGCATTGAAGGGATAAATTCCCAAGTGGCATAAATCAACACGGGTATTAAAGGAGCTGCCACAATCACAAACTCGAAACTTTTTCCAAACATTAATTTTTCTGATTTCCATCAAGAAATACTGACAGACAACCTCTCTCATATTGCTGTCTGATCATTGATAAAGATCTGAAGTGAGCAAGGCAGATAAAATTTGACAGGAAAGCATGTTTGGTGATATCTGAGTAGGCATCCAAGGAATGTCATCTCTCTCTCTCTTCTGCTCCACATGAGAGAATAGCAGATGAAACGACCATCCACAGCCCTGTAAAAAAAACCCTATATGATTTCTGATGCATAAGAGATTTATTGATTAACTCTGTCACAGGAATCACAATGTGAGTTCAGGTCTTAGTGCTTATTTCTGTCAGTGTGGAAAGACATGTTGAGGCTTATGTGGATGGTTGGTCTGACAAGCAGTGTCTGACTGAAGGGGCAAGGAAGCCAGCTTGGTTTGCTTCTTTCCAGCACAGGAATAATCCTGTCACAGCAGCCAGTACCACTTCTGTGTCAGCCAGCTTTTTTACATCTTCAAACAGCATTGTTTATGAAATGTGATGCTGGAGGGCAGGAGCCAGTTTGGCATGGGGTTGTAGGCAAGATGAGCTCAAGGAAAGGCAAAAGAAGAACAGAATAGATCTGATCTCTTCTTCCTCCTGCCTCACCCCCGCAGAGACCTCTGCACACCCACACTCCAACTGTAAATCACACCCAAGCACACAGTCTGGAAAGTGTTGCTGTAGGCTGTAATTCCCTACCTGCCTTTTTAAGATTGTTGTTTACTACATACTTTATTTACCTCAGTAAAATAAACCTGGAAGTGCTGGGTTAATGGCTGGACTCAATGAGCGTAGAGGCCTTTCCTGACCTGAGTGATTCAATGAGCATTACTACCCAACCTGAATTAATTTGGAAGGAAACATTCCAGTTTCACATGTTATCCATGAGGGAAAGCAGATGAAGATGTACAAATGTTAAGTAAACAAACAAAGGCCATTTGATTACATTTGTTTGCAGAAATGCACAAAGATTGCTGCCATCATGTTAGCCAAAGAGCCACGCTTAGTGAGCTATGTAATGTCATAAACAGCACTCATCTGACACCTCTATTAACATGTACCCTTTTCTCCTTTCTCCTTGCCATCCCTTTATGCTGCAGTTGCCAACTGACTTTCAGGAAAGAGTCAGCATCCACCTGGAAAAACACGGGTGCAGCCTTTCTGTCCCCTTGTGCCACACTTCTTACGCTGACACCATTCCCACTTGCGTCATCGCCAAAGTGCTGGAAAAACCAGACCCCAACAGCTTGTCCTCACACTTGTCAAGCCCATCTACGAGGGATCTCAATTTTCAGGACTCCGCTGGGAAAGTCGGGCAAAGACCCCAGTACAAGTCTGACATCTACTGCAGCGACACGGCCCTTTACTGCCCCGAGGAGAGGAGGAGGGAGAGGCGGCCGAGTGTGGACACGCAAGTGAAAGACGTGGGGTTCCTGCGGTCCCAGAACTCCACGGACAGCACCGTTGAAGAAGATGGTTTCCATTCCAGCTTCTCCCACGAAGCCTTCCCAGAGTACATCACCTCTCTGCCGACCTCCAGCTCCTACTCCAGCTTCAGCGTCACATCAGAGGAGAAGGAGAACGCCCAAGCCAACACTCTGACAGCCTCGCAGCAAGCGATCTACATGAGCAACCGAGATGAACTCTTTGAGAGGAAGTCGCCCGCAGGTTACGAGCACCAGGGGAGCCCCAGGTTTTCCAAGCCCAAACCCGCACAGCACGTGGAGCTCGCTGACGACAACGAGAACTCACCCACTTTTACCAGGACTCTGCCTCCATATGCAAACGAACCTTTTCACTTCTCAGCCATAACACCACAGCAGGCTTTGGCCAACCAGAAAATGAGGAACGAGTGCAGGAGCACCCACCTTTCAGAAGAAGACTTGCCAGGGCGATGGAGGCAGCTGAGTGTGGAGGACATTGGAGCATACTCCTACAGGAACGCTGGCAGGCTGTCGCCCTGCAGTTTCTCAGAGCAGTACTACAGCAGCCCCATCAAGAAGGGGGACAGTCGAACAAGCCCCATCTATGCTAGTTACAAAGCAGACAGCTGCTCAGAGGGAGATGACATCTGCCAAAGCAGACTTGTGGATTCTTGCTTCCTGAGAACAGACAGTGGCCTGAACATTGACATCAGCACGAGCTGTAAACAGGACAAATTGCCCACTTACAAAACAAAGGAATCAAGAGACCAAAAAAACGAAAGGATCACTGTCCAGTTATGCAGTAGCAAAAACATCGAAAATAGCCCAGTATTGAAAAGAGAATACGTGGACGTGAGCCCCAACAGCTCAGCAGAGTCACTCAATCAGAGTTCAGTGGAGGCTTCAGACATCCACCAGTCTTCCATGGATCAAGGAAGCCATTCGGGTATTCATAGCAAACAGCAGCAGTTTCAGCGGACTGGGAGCACTGGTCTGAGTCGGAAGGACAGCCTTACAAAAGCACAGTTATATGGAACCCTTCTGAACTAGGCATCTCCCCAAACGGCAATAAGACAGCAAACAAAAGGAAGGAAAGAGTATTTGATTCTTCTAGTGAACAATAAGGTTCTAAGAAACAGGATTATTAAAAAATATATATTCATAATGGTACTATATGTTTAAAACAAAATCTCTTCAAAAACGTTATACAGCACTTTTCACTTGACATCCTTTCCACCTGGGAGATCGTCCCCTCCCCTCTTTTATAAACCTGAAATATTTTTATAAACAAAAATGTATTTATTAGACTATCCTAAGCTATTTGAGCAGAATTCTTTTCCCTTCAAGCAGGTTTCTTATTTATTTTTGTGCATGAGGCCATCTGTACCTAAATTCTTGGAGAAAAAGGGTAAAATCAAGATGGCAGTGACAAAAAAAATAAACCCACCTGATAAAATACCATAAAATGTCATGTGAAATCAAAACAAGAATAGTGAATTTGAAGAAGTATATTTTTTAACAAGAATGGAATTGTATCTTAAGTTATTTCATACAAATGTATTTATGAGTGACTAATGTATGCACAAAGTGATACTAATATTTTGTTCTTTTAATCCACTGTGTTTCTGCTTTCCTATTTTTCCTTGTATACTACCTCAAGAGTAATTGAGGGTTTCTTTGTCACATTTTCTGTAGGCTTGCATTTATATTGTATAAAATGCATGCAGTGTCATAATTAATACTGTATTTTGCATAACTTAATAAAAGACACCAGTGGATATATTTCAGGGTTGTTTTTCCCTTCATTCAATAGAATGTGGAATTGCTCTGAGCAGCATCAGTCCACCAAAAGTTAATGGCTAAAGCAAATGAACTGGATTGCTTTCTAGAGTGTCTCCTTCTTTGTAAGCTCCAGAGAAAACTGGTTCACAGCCCATGGCCTCTGGGTGTGGGAGGATGACTTCTCCTCAGCCTGTTGGAAGTAAGCAAGGAAAACAAAATATTGTTTATCCACAATCTTGAGTTCACTAGAGGACTCTGTATTTTCTGGAAAATTACTCAAAAAACAGTGATGTAAGCTCCTCCTCTATTACTCACATACTTGACACAATCTTTTATGTCTTTAGGACTGCTACATTCCACAGTTGCCCTTTCTTCTTATGTACTTGGTATTTCTAACAGTGATTTTTCTATAGCCTAAGGAAAGTCTAGCTGTCTGTAGCCTTTACTCCTGAGTCCGAGAAGATGTATTTTTAGCTGTACTTTTGGCATTTCCTCCATGGATTTTTCTGTTTCCCACCATTTCACCATAATGGAGTGTACAACTGGGACAGGAGGAAAAGGGAGAGAGCAAAAGGAGAGGAGGAGAAAAACAAAAAGTAGAGAAAGGGAGGTCCTGTGGATTTTCTTCCTGGATTCAGTATTCCTGCTTTGTAAGAGGTAGAATAGAGCAAGAAATATTTAATAATTATTTTAAGCTGTGTTCATAAATCCTGTACTTAAAATACTGAATCTTGAGATCTCATGTATGGGGGAAGGCCTTGCTTAGTGTAATATGTGGTAGTAATCAGTGAAATCACTGTGGAAATATAAACTAGCTCCTTGTAAAGCTAAAATAATGATCTATTCAGTAGCTATTAAGAAAATATGCTTTTTCTGCTGATTCTCTGAAAGGAGTCACCTGGCAACTAACTATGAACCAGGACTACAGAACTGTTCATTTCCCACCTGAGTATCTTCAATCATGAGGCCACAGATTCGATGCATTTGGCATGAATATCTCCCATTGCTCTCCATTTTCTTCATGGATAATATAAAAACTTGACCATTACTGGTGTGTGCAAGTACTTGCTGTGCTGTTTGATCAGGCATCAAGTCCCTGCAGTTCTTCCAGGGTCTGTTGGAGAACAGTAGCAAATAATATCACACAGGTAAGGAACAGGATAGCTCCACAGTGGTGCTCATTTCAGCATGAAAACTGTCACAGGCCTTGTGGTTTTACACTCCCAAACTTGCTCACAGTGGGTGTGAGAGGTAGGGCAGGCTGCAAATAACTCCATGAAGTCGATAATAAACACACACAGTGAGGTTGCCAAAGGCCAAAATCTTCTTATGGCAGGATGTGACCTGCAGAAAATTGACTTGGAGGTCCAGAAGAGCTGTTATTTCCCCTTCAAAGCACCAGGATAGAAAACAGATGTGAAAAAAAATCCTCACTGCTGACTCATCCAGGTATGTAAAATTTAGACAATCCCTAAGGCAAGGCATTCATTTCTCTGGTCAATGAATACAAGGATTTGTATGGAAGAGGTGAAAATTAACTGCTATCTCACCTAAGAAAATATGTAAGCTACAGAACAGTAAATTGTCTCATTTATGAACTGGAACACAGTGTCAGACTAATCCTTTTATAATATTGTTCATTATTTCACCTAAAGTGCTATTTTGGCAATTACACAAAATTATATTTCTGCTAGATATTATATCTCTGATTATTTAATATCCTGTTCTATTATATTCTTTCATGCTACTGCAGTTTCAAAGTCTGCTTCTATGCTTCAATTGACTCTTTTTTTCAGTTTATATGCACTAACACATAGATTAAAACTGGCCTTTTCAGTCAATTAGTACTGGGGGTTTTTTACTGGCTAAAATAGTCTATAACCTTGTAACATTTTCTGTAATGAATTCTGTTACAGAACAATATATTACCCCATAATTAATTTCAACTGAATCAATCAAAATGGCTATAAAATTTTTTAGCTCTAATGTGTTGATTTAAATTCCTCCTTAATTAGAAAAACTGACAATAAGTTTGCTAATTTTCTATGAACATGAGAAACATTTTTAATAATTCACCAAAATTTTCTCAGATTTACAAATATACTATAATTTTGGTTTAATTTTTCCAAACAAAAATAACTTTGAAAGATTATAATAAAGGATTTCATCCTGGAATTTTGGGGTTAATTTTGTCACACTCAGCTTAGATTTATTGAGATAGCCACAGAGAGGGATCTGAGGCATAAGGCCAGAAT
This sequence comes from Rhipidura dahli, assembly GCA_013399225.1. Taxonomy (NCBI): domain Eukaryota; kingdom Metazoa; phylum Chordata; class Aves; order Passeriformes; family Rhipiduridae; genus Rhipidura; species Rhipidura dahli. The sequence continues at coordinate 224,445 of VXAC01001325.1, forward strand.
GATGATAGGTGTTTTCACAATAAATTTTTATTTGTACTAGAGTCTTAATTTTTTGCTTGCCTTCAGTTTTCACACCAGGAGAAAGTAATCAAAAAAACAAAATTATGATGAGTTTTAGAATATTTCACTGGAGATATTTAAAGCAGCCTACAGAGTTCTGCTGTGCCATCAGACAGTCTGTTTGTGTCTCAGTGACTTGGAGTCACTGAGATTTTAAGAGCTTGAATCTTGTTAAAAAGAGACAAAGGCAGGGAATAAGCTTTAACCCAGAGGAACGGGGTAATAGATCTGTCTGTGTTCCTCAGAGCACTTACCTTCTGTAGGACATTTCTGACAGAGAACAGCATCTAAAACATCCTTCTCAGAAGAGCTGACTTCCCTTTTTCATTCAAGTAGATGTGATTTGATAAACTTAACTCTACTCTTATGTTCATTTAATGACGAATGTGTCCAGAAATGGAAAACAACAGATCTTCAGCCAAAGTGCCACAGACCCCTCCACTCCAGTGGCTGAGAATTTGCAATGAAATACCTTTTCCCAAGGACATAAATGTCCAATTTTCTCTTAAGCATTGCAAGCATGCCAAGGTGTCTCCATGCTGACACAAAACCGACACCAAATTCCTTATGCAGCGTTTGTCGGTAACTATGGCAGGAATTTTGATTTGATTAATTATCATTTGCCATGAGTAAGAACAGAAAGGGTGAGTAAAAGAAGTGGCAAGTCCCCAACAGTGCAGTGAAGCAGAAGATGAAAAATGTAATTTTAATGAATGAAAACCAAAAGCAGAATGTAGATGACACAGAACACTGACCAGGGGAAAACAAAAGGGGCTGAAAGAAATCAGAGTGAGGCATATTGGATCACATACCAAACCAAGACAAGACTACCAAAATGCTACTAGGGACATGGGGTACAATAACAGACCAAAACTGTTATGAAAATATGGAAAGCAAATGCATTTTTGAGATGTTTTCTCACTCCAAATTAAGCTTAAAAAAAGGTACATAATAATTATGGATAATGCAGGTCCCTTATTTTAAACTTTTTAGAAGTCTAGAAATAGCTAAAATTTTTAAGTTGAAATCATGGCAAGCCATAACATAGGTCATTTTCAATTCAACAGTTTCTAACTTCTTCAACCAAACTAGAAAATTAATCAAACTAAACCTTTTCCCTTCCAGCACTTTTAATTAAAAAGAATTTCCACTCTATAATCTGTCACAGAGCATGATTATGCACCTAGTTAATTTCCCCTTGTTTAATTTTAAGTTACTAATTGGCATCCTTTGCACTTTCATATAAAATTCTTATCCCCCCCGGTCATGTTTGCAACTTTGTAATCCTTACAGACTATTACTATACGTCTCCTTAAATATTGCTTAAATTATGTAAATGTAGTCCTCTCAGATTTTTTTCTTGGAGGACACTCCTTTCAGGACACTAACTGCTTCTCATTCTCTTTAAGGAACACCTCCTCACCTTTCCACTGCTGAATACCATAACATTTTAATACGAACCGTGAGCTCCAAGCCCCCTGTACAAAAGTGCAGCGCACGGAAAGGAGCAGCTGGAGCACACAGATTGGAGCAGTTTCTAACGTGCTTACTGCTGAACTGTGCACATTCAGTCATGGCATGCTGTCTGCATGGTCTTGTGTCAACATTAAGAGAAGTTTTTCATTGTTTTCCCAATCTTCCCTCCATGTCTTTGGAAACAAATTTTATTGTTATAAAACAGCTCTGGCTATTCAGTCATCCTTTAACAGCCTGTCATTGATTACAGCTCCTCTCACATTATTTTCTCTTTGATATTTTCTTTTTACTGCATTTTAGTAATTGAGAGGGTTTGTTCAGCTGCTGTTAAAAAGAATAATTTGAATAATCATGCAATGAAAGGGTTTTGCTGCTTTTGTACCCCACAGGACCTTAGGCAGCAGCTTAATGTCCAAGGCACCAAAGTTTTGGAAGGTTGTTGTGCCAAGCCCCAGAGGTCTCTCGTCCCCAGGCTCCTGCAACCCCCATGCTGCCACGTTCTGCCAGATGGGAGCTCCTTAAGGAGGCTGTCAGCCCCATATCCCACACCTGTGGGGAATGGTAGAGCCCCTCCCAACCCCCTTGCTGAGGCAAGGATCATCCCTGCAGACTGTTACTCTATCCCAGAGCAGGGAGAACAGCTCCATCTGCCAGGGCCAAAACAAGAGGTATCGGTACAAGGTGCAACTCTTAGAAAATATCCCTGATGGGAGTTGAATGCCTTCTCAACAACACACCCATCATGATACATGTACACTAATACTCTATCCAGGATTATTCAGAAATATTCCAATTTTTGAAGTCAGCTCTAATGAATGAATATTTAAATGTATTCACCCATCTCAATTTTTCCTTTGCAATTTATGAGTCAGAGCAGATATGCACGAGCTGCAGAGCCACAGCAGTATTTACTACACCCAGCCAAGCAATGACAGCTCTATGATTTAGAAGAAGAGAAACAGCAGCAAGTCCCAGAATAATTAAATTTGTAATGTCAATGTCAGCCAGCGTCCTTTCCTATTCCAGGTCTTCACATGTGACACTGCAAAAGAGATCACAAGGAATAAAAGCATCCTCAGCATGTAAGGGTTATAAATTTCAGCAGGGTCCCACTCAAGAGGCTTTTTTTTTTTTTTTTCTACTCAAGTAGAATTCCTCATAGTCTGGAGACCAGTTGTGGAGGGTGACATGAGGAGGAAGACCTACACTGAAAGCCCAGACAGCACAGAACCTCTCGCCTCAAGAATCCACTGTGCCACTGACCTGAGGAAATGGGGACAACAGCAACAGCACTTCTAACTGATAAACTACTAGTGTTGAATCTGGTGGGATTATTTTGGGCAGGGAGATAAATCTGGGCTTACTTTCACTTGACTTAAATTTGACAATTTACTTCAATGGGCCTTCAGCACTTCACGGTCTTTATCCTCCACAAATGAGGGAAATGCTCTTATCCCCAAAGCCCTGGGAGTTACACTAAGATGACATGCCTAATCCCAGAGCCATAGTAAGGAGTTAGCTTTTTAGTTTTAGCAGATTTTAAGGCTCTTGGCCTTTTGCTTGTTACAATTTGAGAAATAGATAAAGAATAAAAGCTCATGTTCTCAAGCTCAGCCTTAGCACAGGAACTGAATCATCATTTTCTGATTCACCCCCACTTACGTGTGCTTACAGAGTCCACAGCAGCCTGAAGGTGAGGAAGGAAAAACCTGACACTGGAAGAAAGAAAATTCAGAAATTAATCTGTGCATACAAACAATTAAAAGGCCAAATTATTTCTAAGATAGTCATGCTTTTCTACAATAAAACTGGTTTTTTTCCATAGTTTGCCCAGAGAATACATAGAATGCCAGAGAAAATATGTAACTGAGCTGAGAACTTGTGTCTTGCTGTTTTGAATCAACTTGGATTTTCCTGACAAGCTGCAAGGATAGATAAGGGAATGGAGGCAGAGCAAGGATGATTGCTCTGTCAGCACAAAATGCAGTAAAATATTCCAGTCACAACATTTACTGTATTCTCCTGTTTTTTAGGGTACATTATGAAAAAGTCCCAGGAAAAGCCTTTTTAGAAACACTATTTTCTTTCAATCTTATTTTGGCTTTTTTCCCCCCACCTCTTTTTAAAGAGAAAAAAAAAATCTGCAAGTTGCAGTGATATGGGGGTTTTTGCTAGAGCTGTCAGTCCTGCCTATAAAGACCTGACTTGTGTCAGTAGGGAAAAACAATCCTGAAACTAAATCAGTTTAACAGAATAATATTTGCTACTCAAGGAGAAATGGTCTAATTTAAAAGAATGCCAGTAAACAGCTCATTACTGAGATTTCAGAGCCCAGAAAGCCAAGGTGTGGGAACACAACAAATCCAGTGAAGTCACACTTTGCAAAGACCCTAAACAAATATTTTATTTAAAATGGGTTTGGACTTCCTTTTACTTTTCTTTCATTCTCTATTGATGATGAAGATGAATGAAATGCACTTTTTTGCAGTCTAGATGACACCAATTAAACTTGAGTTCTTGTTTCAGCTCATAACTCCACTTGTCTCTGACTTCTAAGACTAGTTTGTTTTGAGCTTTAAATTTCTGCTTTATTTAGAGAGAAAGTGTTTCTCCGAGTCTAAACCACCTAACTTTCAACTCATGAAAATGCACACACAACCCCCAAGCCCTACCAAATAGGTAATTTGTCCAACATTTGTATTTTATCCTTATAAAAAGTTAGGGTAATTCTTCTATCTTTTTATCCTCTAAGCCTAATGAAGGATGGATTGTCTCTCATTACTTGATTATACAGTACTTGACATAACAGTCTCTTGATTATAATTGCATATGCCATGCATATTGCATTATCTGCCTACCATTACCAAATACTATGTTTTCTTATCCTTAGTTGTTTTTTTTTTCCCCTTTGGATGTGAAATCTAGCATTTCCTATTCACAGGTCAGTCCCTGGGCTACCACCCCTCACCTCACACCTATGCATGCCTCATCCAGAGAAATGAAGGGGACTATTTGAACCACCAGTATTTGAACCAAGTCCATTACCCTGGGCACTCCCTTTCCCTTGCCAGGCCCTTCTCCTTGCAAAGCTTCTTAAACTGAAAGAGCAGAAGCCTCAGCAAACAGTGTTTGGAAATTACTACAGAACAGCTGGGCTCCACCTCATTTTTCCACAGGCACTAACACTGCATGTATCATACTCCTCAACACTCTGCAGTTTGTATTTCTGCTCACTTGCAGGCCAGAGCTATTTATCAATCCACACACAAAACCAAAAGATCTATTGAAAAAAAGGCACCACCCCAGCCACACCTGCATTCTCCCATTAGTGCCATCCACACCAGCTGGACATTGATACTTAGGAATTGCTCTAGATAGTCTCCTGCTGAGTGGATACAGCTTCACACAGCTGTTGAAAGAAATAGCTCTTACTGGAGAAAAATAACCCAAACAAACAACAAAACAGGGAAGACTTCAAAGAAGCAAGACTGCTCAGAGAGCATATTGGACTGGACTGGTACAGCTGCTAAGGAGGTGATAAGGAAGTACCCCCATCTGAGAAAAGCTTTCCACTTCATTGCAGAGCACACTCATTCTCTGCAGGAGCTGCACAGCTGGAAAGAGCCTGGGAGAAGCCTCAGGACTGCATCTTTGCTGGCAGACAGCAACTAGCAAAGTCTCTCAGCTACTCTTTCAGAGGCTGGTGACAGTCAGAATTTGATCACATTTGAACCAGCACAAGTCTCAGATGATGCCTTTGAGGCTCTCAGTTGCTATACAGATGTTGTAGTAATAGTTATATCCACACAGCAACATTTCCTCAGTACATCAGTGATGGAGATTCCATGGGCTGTCCAGGCAGGTTTTGAAATCTGGACTGGACAGCTGGGAGTATTTGGTGGGGTTGGGAAGAGGTAAAATGTAAGGTAAGAATCAAGAGAGGCTTGTCTCCATTTCATGTCTTGGGGCACACAATCTTAACCTAGGACTGCACAGCGACAAAGCACACAACAGAATTAAGTGAAACCCATCAGAAAATAAGGGAGAAACAGCAACCCAGCCTGGGAAGCTCCCAGACTCTCAGGATCCAGCCTACAGTTATCTTTGCCATTATTATTGCTGAGTCTGCTCCCTGCTGTCCTCCTGAAATTCAGGAGAGGATTCTGTTTTCCTGCAGGTTCACAGGGCAGACCTGAGAAAATCATGGTGCCCCCTGATGTTGCAGAACCACATCTGCAGAGCAAGCACCAGGGCAGCAGCTCCTCAGAAATGTGTAACAATGATGAAAAAAATATAAGCAAAGCCTGGCTTGCCTGTCAAAATTTTTCCTGTTTAATGGTGGTGTCAGAGTCGGGCTTCTCCCTCATTGTGCTGGCTGAATCAATCAATTTTCCTCTGCTCCAGCCCTATGTGTGTCAGGCAGGAGCTACCCACTGCATTCAAATGTTATCATTTCGACATTCATCAGCATTTTCTCTCCTCCCTGAGCACTAGTGAAAGTTTTCATGCCACAGTTTATTTACAGTACATTCAATTGATGCCTCTAGCCATTCTAGAGACTTCCCACACACCAAGTCTTATAAAGGCTTTAGGGCTGATTTTAAACCTACTGAAGACACACAGACCTTGCTCTCTGGCTGTGGAATGTCACATTTAATTGCCTTACACATTTGAATTACATTAAAATTACTCAGGAATTTAGGCACATTAGAATACAAACTGTAGATAAACTACTGATCTTGATCCTTGTCAGCATAACCCTCCCAGCAGCTACAGCAACCTGTTCTATTTAACACATGATTTTCCATTGGACTTTTATGTTGGCATTGTTTGCCTAGAAAAATAGCAGGGATTTTTACTATTCTGAGGGCCAGTCACTCTTCTTTGCATGTGTGCCAGTATCTTTACTAGGAGGAAGATATTTTCCACCATATAGCTTGCAAATGTATATGTATCATTCCCAATACTTATATTATACACATATATTATTATATAATTACATTATGACAATTTCATTTCCATTGAAATTATTTTATTAATAATTTAGATGAGTTTCAATCCTGCAGCAAGAGCATTTGGTCTGAAACCTGAGAAGGGAATAGGCTGCACTATAAAAGCAAGGGATACACTTCTTATCCCAGCCACAGAAGAGACATTAAATTCAGACCGCTAACACACAAATAAAAGCCTAATTTAAAGAGAGAAAATAATCAGTGCAGAAAACAGTACAATAACATTACTGTGGGAAACAAATGCATCTGTTAAGCAGTGTAATTCCTTGAAAGATGAGGAACTGGTTCCCCTGGATTTCCTTGCAAGAAGGTTTCTCCCTGCTTTCCTTGCAGGAAGGTTTCCCCCTGCTTTCCTTGCAGGAAGTACTCCTGCCTCAGATGGTTGCAGCCCACAGCAGAGATGTCACTGTGTTAGGCTGACATCTGATGTGTTCAGATATGGAATATAAGATCTGCTTATTATTATCCTGTTCATAACAGAGGTTCAAGGCAACCTATTGGCTCAATTTCTTTTATTTATTGCACTGAAGTGTTTAAAACACTTCCTGAAAATAATATACAAAAATAGATAGGAGTTTGCCTTCCTTCTCCAAATGGCACCCCTTGTTTCTGCTTCCCAGCATTTCAGCAGAGGGACAGTTTTGTCACAGGCTTTGATGCTTCTTGGTTAAAGGTGTTTAAATAAACACCTCACCATGTGCCTGTGCCTTGGGACCGTGTAGGCTACACAACTAGCAGTGATGATGTCCTGGTTTCAGCAGAAGAAAGCCTGTTGAATTGGAACCAGAGGACAGCCATGATCACTATCCAAGGGCTGGAGCCCCTGAGGAAAGGTTGAGAAAGCAGGAGATGTTCAGACTGGAGAAGGCTCCATGGAGATCTGTGTGACCCTCCAGTACTTTCAGGGGTCTTATTAAAGAGAAGGAGAACAGCTTTTTACACAGTGAGTGGACAAGAAGGAACAAGGGTTTTAAACTAAAAGAAAAGACATTTAGATCATTAGACATTTAGGAAGAAATTCTTTACTGTGAGGGTGGTGAGACACTGGAACAGGTTGCCCAAAGAAGCTGTGGATGCCTCATCCCTGGAAGTGTCCAAGCCCAGGCTGGATGGGGCTCTGAGCAACCTGATCTCATGAAAGGTGTCCCTGCCCATGGCAGGGGGTTGGAACTGGATGGGCTTTAAGGTCCCTTCCAGCCCAAGCCTTGTTATGATTCTCCAAAACCTTGTAAGAACAATAACCAAAGTAAGCTTGAGAAATCCCATGCAAGTGCAGAGACTTTCAATTACAAACACCTGTGGCCAGCCCAGTGGAGGGTCTCTCCTGTAGCCATCATAAGGGTATTTCAGCTGCCTGGTGATGCAGAGGAGGGCTGAGTACTCAAACCTTCACCTTCCAGCCTCCTCTGGTTCCCCTTTCCCTCTGCACAGTGGTGAGGAGCCCTGTGAGAGCTGTCCAGGCACAGCAATTTGCTCAGACAGAGCTGGCTCTGCTGTTAAGAGGACACTTGTCTGCCACCACACGGGACCTGGAACAAAACCCCACATCTGGGAAACTACAGAGACAAGTGGCAAGTGCATTATACTTTTCTCACCCTAATGGCTTCTCCTGTGAAGTGGAGTTCTGTGTCAAGACTTCAGGACCTCTTATTCTATAACCAATTGTGCCAGTTTGGCCAAATTTGGGAAAAAATATCCCCTGAGGGAAAAGCAGGTTGCCACCACCCCTCCCCCTACCAGGTTCAGGAAAAAAAAATTCTTTTTCCTCGGAGGAAAGTGAAAGAGATAAAAACTATTTATTTAACAGAACATACAGAAAAGGATAATAATGCTAAATAATAAAATCTCTCGCTGTGGAGAGAAACCTGGAAAGATTTCAGAGTCCTTCCATAGGTGCGGGTGTCAGTGTCCATATCCTCCTCCTCAGGGCTGTCAGCAGGCCCCTCCTGGGGCCTGGGAAGCAAAGTCTCCCAATGTGCTCTGATGTTGTGAAACTGTCCCGAAGAGAAGAAGAAGAGAGGAAAAAATTCCAAAAAAAAGGAAAAGAAAATCCCAGGAATACTCTCTCCGGAGAAAAGAGTCGAGAGCAGGCTGGAAAGCAAGCGTGCTCTCCCCCCCCACTGCTGCCCAGTAATCCCCAGTAGCCTGTCTGTCCTTGAACATGAACTTTGTTTTAAAAAACAAAAGCATCTCAGTTTTTTCCTTCCCTCTCACAGGCTCAGTTTAAAGGCACCAGATCCAACCTTCAGAGCAGATGAAATGGGATACATATTTCATATCATACTGTCACCCCTGGACATCAATCCAGTAAAACAATATATTATTTTACCTTTACAGTGTGTTACAAGGATAAAGCAGAAGAGGTTCAAGCCTACCATCTGCGTCCTAGATTCACCAATAGATTAGAGGTATTAAAGAGAAACCAAGCTTTATTATCTCACTGGTTGCACATGCCATAACACTAGAAAATGTTCCTAAAAAGCTGCTGGGGTGACAGGCTATTTTCTGGAAAACTAGGCCCCACACCTATATGAACACAGAATAATGTGTTACATATGTGCCTTCTTCACAAAGTAGCCTCACATTATTTCTCTGATGGGAGATGGCATTCCAAACAGAGGGGATCAGCGATGCCTCTGTTGTGTTGATTTGTACTTACCAGCATTCCAGCCACAAATACTTCCACCACACTTCAGCATGTGGTGGAAGGCCACAAAAAACTGATGGCTGAAAGTCTCCCAGCTTCAGGTTTCTGTGTAGCTGTGCCCATGAAGGGAAAGGTGCATCACAGGCATTCAAAGATGTCCTGAGCCTTTGTCCTGAGGACCAATTGAGGAATGACAAACACAGAAATAATAGAAGCAGCAGAGGAGAAAAACACCCAAGGAAACATGAGGCAACTTAAAGAAATTCTTGAGATGTGTTGCAAAAGCTATATTTAAAGGCAGAAAGAAGAGGTGAGCGTAGGATGTTGTGAGGGTTAGACCTGCACAGTGACGATCTTTGGAAGCCTTTATTGGAATTCCTGCACACTTACAGTGACTTCATGGATGGGACTGTGTCCTGTGTGAATGTAAAAATAAATCACCCAGACAATGTCATAACATTTCAAATATACTTAATCATCATGAATTTTTCTCCCAGAGATTCAGAGTAGTACATGCTCAAAAGGCAATGATTGTAGAATTTGAAATGTAAGGATTCAGAGACCAAATTAATGTCTAATTATGAATGCTAAAAATAAAAACAGAGCTATTAATTTCAGAAGCAAATGATGAGCCCTTATGTTATGAAGAAAAATAACATCCCTCTAGAGAATATCTGAAGAGTCCATTGATACTTTTTCTATAATTTACTCAAACTACTGCCAAAATTTTCCTCTGACAAGTTCTCTCATGAAACAATTTTGTATTCGCTCATGCAGTTGCCACCTTTCAAGAAGACCTCAGGTTCAGGAATTATTAATGTAAAACTAAATGTGAGTTTATTAAACTAGAAAAGTTTGGTGAAAAGCTAAGTATAGCTAGGCTTCCTAGCTCAAACTGAAATGGTACCATCAGATCTCAGTGCAGATTATGAAGAATACAATTTCTCTGAAATTACTCCCTTGACAGACACCTAAGTAAAAGGCAGTGTAAAACACAATGATCAGGTCATTATCTTCATATTTTAGGACTGGAGTTCCCAAGGGAATGCTTAAGCATCCTTTAAAATATATGGAAAGCAGGAGGGTAGGGAACAGGGGGAGGAAAGGAGGCTCAGGGCTCCCTGTTACGTGTTCTTGCAGCAACATAACGTGAAGAGCAAAGCAATCTCTGCAGTGCCAAGGCCCAGACCCACCAAACAGACACCTTGCACCAGGAAAGGAGGAGTTTTCATTTGGTCCAGGGGCCACGTCACATGTCACGTATTTCACAGAATCACAGAGTCACAGAATAGTCTGAGTTGGAAGGGACCCATCATGGTCATCGAGTCCAGCTCCTGGCAGGACACAAGAGTCACACCACACACCCGAGGACATTGTCCAGACACTCCTTGAACTCTGTCAAGCACATGGTGCTGTTCCAGTGCCCAACCACCCCCTGGGTGAAGAACCTTTTCCTGATACCTAAACTAAGCCTCCCCTGACTCATTTCTATGAGCACATCCAAATTTGAACACAGGATTTTGTATGAAAGACCCATAAGTATTGGCCAAAACGCAAGAAATTAAGCCCAAGTCCATGTAACACTTTTTTTTTTTGTAAAAAAATGACACATTTTCTGCTACTCTAGTTCAGTTGCACCAAAACCAGCATTTAACTTATTGTAAGCAATTGGAAAAGTAAGAGGAGAAATTTCTTCTTCCCTCAGAGAAACCTTGTCAGACTTGCAAACCTCCCTCTCTCTGAAGGGCATTCAGACAGCACCAAATAAAAATCCCCAAAGATGCATAATTAATGTGGTAGTTCAGCTAGTATGTTGAAAAACAAGGAAAAACATTGTATACATCATTAATAAAAAGATTATTTAAAATTGCACTTCTGAAGTAGAGACCAGAGGTCCAAATGTAAATTATATCAGATTATGGAATCCCAAAAGCATTGTCTTTATTTTAATAACGACACGTTGTCTCCACTGCCTTCTCTGTAAAACTCTCAAAATGCCAATTATCCAAGGAAGTACACAGCTTCTGGGGGGAATTTTGCAATTCACCTGTCGCTGAAGCAGCTGTGACCAGACTGCTACAGCAGTGCCAGAGTTACTAATTGAACACTAAAATGCTGAGAGGTTGTCCTGCAAGCACAGCCACGAATTATAGAAAATTGGTAGCGGTTTTCCTAAGTAGGTGCAGTACAGGCCTAAGAAAAGCTCTTGGCTGTGGCTAGCATGGCAATGCAGCCCGAGCAAGTTACAAGTCCTTCTCAGCTGGCAGGACCTTTCCCAGCTTCCCCAACTCCAGCTGGCACAGCCCCAGCCAGCGTGAACTTCCTCAACAGCCACCCACATGGACAAGGGCACAACTGCTCCTTCACAGCAAACACTGCTCACAAAATCACCACATCTTCCCAGAACTAGATCCTCCCACTCCTTTTATTCGTGTCTCGTATTTTCCCTCACTTTTAGGGCCAGGTTCCTTTCCCTGACACCGCTGTGCTCTGTACACCTCCAGGAGTGGTGCTAAAGCCTTCACATCTCCTCCCTCAAGCTCCATGATCAGCAGCATCCATTCCTCCCTGCTCTCATCTCACCTTTCTTTGCTTCTCTTCCCTCACACCATTTTTCACCTGACATTGACACTCATTCTCCAAGCACATTCTCCTTTTTCCTCCTAATCTCCTACTGTGGTACAAAGCTTTCAGAGTGTGCTGCCCCTCTTCCTCCCACTCCAGGAAAGAAAGTCACACATGCTCCAGGCGAGTGCTACATATAAACACTGCAGAACTGAGTCTGGGACTATGGGATGTGGGGGGCTTGCTATTAGTCTTTGGTTCATGAGCTTTGATAAGCAAATGGCCTCTGATTAAAAAATTATTGGAATTTCTGTATATACTCAGATCCTGGCATATCACACATACTTATGAAGAGTATGCAATGACTCAGGAATCTTTATACACTGGGGTGTGATTCACCTGAGTACTTACCAACTGCCACTTAATTCTTGAGACATTAAAAATTAGGGAAGAGCCCAAAATGAACAGAGTTTGAGATTAGAACCAGCGAACTGAACAGAGGTTACTTCCTTTGTACTTGTAGAAAGAAATCCTTGTCTCTATCCCTCACCAGTACTATAATCTCCTAGGATTTTTTTTTTTAATCTCTCATGTTTGTTGTTTGAGAAGAGTAAAGAAGAGGTTTTAGATATGATTACAATTTCACATCACAGCTTTTGCCCAGATCCTGAGGTTATGTATTTGGCCAAAACATTACCTGTTTGATGTTGCAACAAAGAAAACTTACTCCATGACATGCCTACAGTTCATAGTTCACAGATTGCATGTTTCATATTAATGGCATGATAAATATTTTCTTTTTTGTACTAAAAAGCAGTATTTAATTTGAACTGATGTCTGCATTTCAAGTAGCTGCATGCATTAAAACAAATAGCAAAGATGTGCAAACTAACTAGCCAGACTGGCTGGGGCTAATAGATCTTTTATTTTGTTTTACAAGAAATTCTTTTTAAAAACAAAAACTTGCCTTAGCAAGGATTTAAAAAGCAAGGAAAGGGAATGGATCAAAACAGTTCATTTGCTTCATAATACATATAAATTATAACATATCTGTAAGGTATGGCATTCTTTACCTCATATTCAATTTCCTATGGACCATGAGGTGGAAGAGCCCTGGAATTTACTTATAACTCTTGTAAGTCAAGTGTTGCAAGCCAGCAAAGGAGGTGGTTATGCAATAAAACATGCAAAATAACATAGTTCATGGTGAAGATATATCTAATTGATATTCTGAGGCAATTCTTTGCTACTTCCTTATAAATAAGTGGTAACAATCTGAACATAAGGAAATTGCTTTCTCATTGTGAGCAGGTTTGGACCAGAGAAGGTACACTTAAGCACAAGTTGTTACATAAGTTGCTCCTCTAAGGATACACTTCAAACAATTTCTCAGTAGAAATCTTCCTCGGAATGATACCTGAGTTTTTCTGCCCTGCTGACGGGAATTGGAGACAAATGGATCTAGCAGAGACTGTCTGGACTATAACTTCAGGCAGTTTCAAGCTTGGTGAACTTCAACCTTCTCCAAAGTCTTCCTACAAAAGTTTTTTAGATTGATTTTAAGAGGCATTTATGCAAAATTGTGAAAATGTAGTGAGAATTACGTTTGGATGGAGCCTTATCATTCTTGTGCAGTACCTAGGTGCTTTCTGGTAGGCTTCTAAATAAGCTTGTGTAGGATATCCAGGGACTGGGAGAGGGAGGTGAATAAGCTGTGCTCCATTAAAACACCACCTTAAATGCAGTACAGGGCATCCTACCCCCTTCCAGAGACCCATCATTCCCATCCTGTGCTGGGCTGCTCTGTCCCAGCTGGGAGTCATTCTGCACACGTGGCAGGATTCACCCAGCTCTGTGCCAGGGGCCAGCTCATCCCACTGCCAATGGAGATCAAGCACCTCTAAAATTGCTTTCTTTTCCCTTCATAAACTAACTCCCTGCATTTCCATTCTTTGAAGTGGGAAAACATCAGACTATGACCACTCTGCACAGAGAGGTGAGTCATGAAGAGAGCAGTGAGAAATTTATCAAAGAAAAGGGAAAACACCAAAGGCTCTTTGAATCTCCTGAGGCTACATTCATATTTGCAAGCAGTAAGGCCCAACAGGAGTGAATGTGTCGTTTGTCTCACTTCTGAAATCATGGTACCCAACCTACAACCATTTGGGGGAGTAGGGGATACTCTGAACTATTCCCAGGCTAGTCCCACCAGCTGGCACATATTAAATATGGTCTTAGAGTACATCTCCTCATTTAAATTCATTTGAGGACAACACCATTTGCACACTCTGTGAGCTCAAGCACAGTAAGTTGCAACAACTCTGAGGGTTGGTGAGTGAGGTTTCTTTGGTTTTATTTTTTTCCACAAAAGTGCACTCCTGACAAGGTAAATCTTGTAGGAGCTGATATAATAGAAAGGATCTGCAAGACAGTAAGGCAGTAATCAAAGGCAGAAAGAGAAGTAGACAGAGGAGAGGCTAAGAAAAGGGGAGACTCTCCAAAAGTAATAAGCTTCATTAAAACTGGAAAACAGGCAAGAATGGAGTGCAAAGTGCTCTGGGATTTCTGCCTGCCTTTCTAAAGACAGCTGGAATGAAAGTCTCAAGTCAGAGCACAGTAAAACAAAAAAGAGAAGATGAATGTAGTGTAAGCACATAGACTGCTATACCTTTAAGTGCAGAAGACAAGGTGCTGAAACAAGACAGAACAAATAAAAATTAAATGGTGAGGATGTGAGCAGTGACTAGGAAGAGCTGGGATTAAGAGACCAACATCAAGGCTAGCTGAAGAAAGCAGAGCAAATATTTTCAGTTGAATGCAGGCCAAACCCTTATGTAAGGATAATGGGAAATTTGAGATCCCACAATTTTTTGATCTTCCTGGTTTGTTCTGTTCTGCCATAGTATTGTATCTTTACATTTGCCTGTGCCCTACAGAGAAAGAGTAATTCCATTGTAATGCCATGCCTTATTTTCACGATGAAGCCAGTAGCTGAAATATAGTGACTCACCAACAGTATTTCAGCTGAGTGAACACAATGATTCTAATAACTGTCTGCTAATTAGCAGGTTTTTGAGATAAGGACAGTTGAATAGCTTGCATCCTCTGACACCCCAAATTAATAATGCTCCAGTAGCAAATAATAAAGTGGCAGAGACTGGCATTATTACTTTTTGGTACAGTACAAAATAGATTAAAATTTATCAGGCTTGTTTATCTACACAGTCTAGACTGCTTCAAAATGCTGGAAAACTGCCTTGGCTCTAACATATGATGCCCTAGAGAGCTCTACATAAAGCTAAAAGAATTTCTCCTAAAGCAAGATGCAAAAATTTATAGATTACAATTTTATGAATAAAATTAATTAACCAACAATTCATTACATTCTAAAAGCTTCATCTGACCATAATAATCCTTGTTTGCAGCCCAAAGAGTATTTGTTAATTGCAGAGTGATGGAATAATGTGGATATTTTTTGATTACAGTTCATTGCATAAGATAACAAGGAAGAATTTGTGTTTGAATCATAATGAAAACTTAACTGACACTGCTCTTTTAAAATATTTTCAATGACTAAATTTCAGTCTGTGTCTTAATCAGTTCTATATTAGAAAGAGATTTTAACAAGACAATGCTGTGAAAATAATTTCATTGCACCATAAAACCTTTGACTGGATCTTCTAAGAAATTAAACTCCAGCCATCTTGGAAATCTGACACAAATGCAATTCTAATTTTAATATTCTTTAAGATTATACAGTTTCAAGTTTCTTTTCTTTTCTCTACTATCTTTAATCAAATTTAAGCTTTTGCCTCCCTCTCCACCCCTCAAATAGTCTACAATTTATACCTGTGAGATAATTTCAGGAGGCATAAATGATAGACACCAGAATCATGCCTCAGCACACGAGTTAAACTTAAGCAGTAATCTTACAAAATGCAGTTACTTTTCTCTACAGTGGTTCCCAAAGACTGCTCTCTCAGGAACATCCCTCCATCCAGATGTGCTCTTGCTGAGGCTGACTGTGCTGAGAGCTCATCCAGATAGAGAGAAGTGTTCACAAAAGCTGAAGCCTCATCTAAGAAGGCATTTCTACCACGAGCTCACATTTATTCCAGAGGCCTTTCTCAAGGCTGTACTTAAAAAATGACAATCTCCTACAGACACCACGTTGTAACAGGAACAATTACAGTGCTGCCCAACCTTTGTACAAGGCACACCCGGCTGCCCGAAGCGTTAAAGTGGTAACAGCACATTTTGAATTAAAACACCAGGAGGGAAGAACACAGAGCCACTCCCTTGGAAAACACTGTGCAGCTGGGATTCAGCCTGCCCACCAACAAGCAAGGGCTACTTCACGTCCATCTGAACTCCTCCTGACTTTTATGAGGAGCCCATAGCTTGAATTAGGAGTAACTCAAAACCACTGAACCAGTTTCTGTTTAAAGGTGCATCTGGCTTGTGTACTAGAGGCACAGTCCAGAGAAGTGTAAAATTCAGGCTGCTGTTGAACAACTCATTGCTGAACAAGGAAGCAAGAAATTAAGGAAATTAAGGGAAATGAAGAAAAAGTTGCCTTTGCTACACTGCAAGGCTCACTTAAATTTAATGCCCTGTAACAAAACCTGTCATAGCTGTTGATAAGATGATTAACATCATGCAGCCACAATATCTTGGTCCAGACTTTATACAGTATGACTGGATCCAGAGTCTTGGTATAGGCTTATTTCTTGCTACAAGCAATAAGGAACATAAACAACAAACCAATGGAGCTCATTTTGCTCATTAATTCCTTAAAATCTGCTGTTCACAAGACTGTTCCGAAAATTTTTCTCTGAAAAAGCTTTTTTTACTGAGCATGCAAAAAATGGATAGAAACCCCTTGCATTTGTGCCAGTAAGAAAAATGAGAAGAATAAAAAGATGCTACAGAGGAAAAATTGTTTCTGGATTCCACGACAGAGACAATTTACTCAGCACAATTATCCTCTGCATGTAAAAGCACCTTTGCAGACTAACCAGACCAAAGGCAAGACAAGCTTACAGCACTCACTACAAGGTAATACATGTTTATATGGGGTCAAGATTAAGAATATATATGGTTTATGTGATGCATGGACATATTATTTTTCATATATATACACACACATGCATATAAAATATTTTCTAGAACCAAGTAATACAAGTGCAGGGAACACAAATTTAAAATACACTTACAAACAATCTCTGTATCTGTAAATACACAGTAATGGCCTAATGAACTTTATATTTGCTGAAGAATAGCCCAGCTCCCATCTAAGAGCCAAAGAACCTCCCCTGCACTAAACTGCATGATGATAATTTTCTGTGTCCAAGTGACATCAAGAAGTATGGAGAAATGCATCTCTGTTTGCAAGAAATTAGTGCAACATGTTAATTGTTTTCACCCCCAAGCATTGATTCCATTGTAGGCTTGTGTACTAACTTGTCAAGAATAATAGGAGTAAAGCAGTAAACAGAGATACCATGTATTAAAAGAAAAAGTTTATTTTTCCTTAAAAATATTTATATGTAGTTTCACTTTGTTTATATACAGTCATAAAAGTAAGTTTAAAACTCAAGTTTAAACATCAGGATTTCAAAAACACAAATGTAATGACTTCAAATTAAGCAATCTGTTACACCTTTCCCTGGAACTCTCAGACAGCATTTTACAGTAAGTTGAGCTGATAATGGACTATCCATTATCAGAAGAAGCAGTCCCACCTGCCCTTGTACATGGAAGCCATTTTGCATTGAACTGTATTACTGCTCTAACCCTTCAGCAATTAGGTCAGGGAGCTAAACTAGTTCAAACAAGGGGTAAGAAACATCCCAGGAAGAGGGACTAGATATTAACTGATCTGAACATCATCCTCCGTTCAATAGTATGCCCTCAACTTTGGGTGAGGACAAGAGGAAACAGTCTCATATTGTGACAGGGGAGGTTTAGATTTGATAGCAGAAAAAATTTCTTCAGCAACAGGGTTTTCAGCAACAGGCTGCCCAAGGAAGTGGTGGAGCCACCATCCTTGGAGTTATTTAAAAGATTTGTGGATGTGGCACTATGGGACATGGTTTAGGGGTAGACTTGGCTGTACTGGGTTAAAGCTTGGACTCAATGATTTTAAAGGTCTTTTCCAACCTAAATGATTCTATGATTCTAAGATAAACCCTGGTGTAGGAAAGCTGCACTGAAAAGATACATAAAAAGAGCAGTAATTTTCTTAAATTTAGGTACTCAAAGCAGAATGGGACGGGATGAGCACCAGAAGATTGACACAAAAGGGTTAAAAATTCATCTCCAGAACTGAGGGAGAGAGTAGGACCACTTCTTTGCTCAGCAGTTAACCACAAGACCATCTTAACTGCATTATGAAAGCATAAACATTGAGGTCACAGAAGAAAAGACAACAGTCTCCCTCCTGCTTACAACACATCCCAACAGAATTTCACATTCCATATTCCAGTTTATTTCCTAAGCCTTTGACAGACGAACAGGAGAGAGACATCCTGAAAAGTAACTCTGCTTGTTATTGCCAGATCTTGATTTCTCCAGCCCAATCACAGGTTGCAAGGAGCGATGGCAAGACTGGGTGAAATATTGCACTCACACAAGCTTCTTCATGTGCAGACAAAGTGCGAATAATCCTTGAAGTATGATAGTTGTAGAAGAACACTTTGCCATCTGAACTTCCTGTCACCAAAAGTGTTCCATCTGGAGAAAATTCACAGCCCACTGCAAATCCTTCCACCTGTGAAAAACAACAACAGTGTAACTCTTGATGCTGATTAGAAAAGTTCATTGTGGCATACTGAACATTAATATATTAAAAACCCACGTATCTTTAAATGAATGTACACTAAAGACATCTCCAGGTCTTTATTAAGACAGAGCTGTATCAAAAACTTATTTAATCAAGCTATTCAACATTCATAAAGTCTTCTAATAACTATTTTCTTCAGAGTGCATGATTCAAAATAGACTGGCACATGGGAAAGCAAATGAAGCCAATTAGTATCTATCACTGATTTCTAATAAAACACTATTAGGAGACATATTAAAAAGGAGAGGTGCTTTGCTATCTATCTTCCTTTTAACCTTGGATACTGAGTTCCTGGTGAGGAAGGATACCTTGTGTCCTTCATATCTTTTCTTTTTGTTGATTCGGTAGGGTCGCTGGGCAGAAAACAAAGCCATGTAGTTCCCATTGGTCTGAGCAACAAACACAGACTCCTTTGGGTGCAGGGTCAGACTTGGGCACGTGTAACACTCCTGAAAATGATTTTAAAGGAAGTTTTGTTGTATCAAACAGAAAATTTGTTCAAGTTATTTAAATTACCTTTTGATGTATTTGAGAGCCCAAAAATGGCATGGTAAGGATAAGCCATCTCTATAGTATACTTTATATAGATACTTAACTCACTACAAACCACTGGAAGTCCTACATGAAGACAAATGCTCAATCAAACCTCTACCCCAATTTCCTAGACATTGACCAAAATCCCATATGTGTCTGAGCCATAATTATACAGCAGAACAGATGCAGAAGGGTAACTCCAACCAGATTGTTCTCCATCACCATCTTCCTGCCCAAGGAAACCCAAAGTTTGAACATGAAATTCAGTCTTCTTCTCCCATATCCCTTCCTCCATAGCCATACTGTGCTTCCCATGCTACTTTGTACAGTTCTCAAATCCTCCATACTCCCAGTTCTGGCCACACCGACAGGAACAGAAAACACCTGACTGAAAGACACCTTCCCCCATCCCACTCTTATAAAAAAAAAGAAGAAGGGATCATTATTAACCTCTTTATGACAGTGATGTGGGCTTCTGCTGGCTGCAAACTCATAAATATCTGCAGTAATTAAAAAGACTTGGCTTTACTCTACAGTTCTTATTTAAGACTGAATTAAGATTACTTTCAAAACTCTGCATGGTGTTCAGAATCAACTTTCTCACAAGGCTTCCACCAGGTCCAAACCTCTTCTAGTTTCAGCCTAACCTAAAGACAGAGTGCTGAGCTTTGATGTCATGAATACAAAGACAGTTTTGGCTGTAGGATCCATCTGCATATGAAAAAAACCAGGATGACAGTGACCACTGGACACCATGGGCTGTGTGCTAGAGAGGGAAGAACACCAGACTGGTTTTGTTGTGTGATTTGGAAGTGAAGGACTGGGAAGGAAGTTCTGGGTCCTGTAAGGTATTGGACACACAGCACTGTGTTGTTTCTGCAGAGAAACTGGAAGTATGGTATCAAAAAGCACAACACAATCTGCAGGAGCAAGGTGCTGTTCTGCTGGGTATGCTGTAATAATGGGTTATTTTACAACTCTTAACTACTCATTTGTTAATGCAGACAAGCAATAGATCAAGTCCTGTTGGGATCTAATCTGTTTGGAGAGTTGAGGAGTTCTCTCACACTCCAAAGGTTTCAAAGGTAAAATTCAGAAAAGTGAAGCAGAGTTTGCAAAATCATCACCACATTTTGTTTATTCACAGAGCAGAAAAGTGCAGGGGGAAAAAGTCCATTTCAGAGATGCTGCAGTCATGTTTGTTTCTTACTCCTTCATGCTGAACCTTTCTAGTCTGTAATTTATATATTCACAGTTGTTTCTTTTTTCCTTTCCTACTGTCTATCCAAGGTATTGATAGATCCAGTATTGTACAAAGACACAATTTTGGAAATTAAATATGAAACAACCCCATTAAATCATCAACGATTTGTCCCTGGCAGCAGAGTACTGTTCATTTCAGCCAAAAAGCTTCTATATACAATCCAATCATCTTATATTACATAGGATATTAGACTCAGGTTTTCAGAAAAGACCCAGGGAGTTGAAATTTTCTATTAACTGCCTTGGTAATCTCCTTTGAAGCTGTCAGCCTTTCTAGACAATTTAGTCCATTGAATGTCTTGCTTGGATAGATGACTGAGAAATACTGCACCTGCACTGATAAATGCAAATTTTGCCTCTGTGATTATGCTGTATTAGGTATCTATATGCACATATCAGGCTGCTATTACTGTGTGAATATTAAACTCAATTTGTCAATAGCCCTCACTGCAGCTGATGAAAAATGTATGAAAAAGTGTGGGAAAAGAATGGTGGCACTATAGTAACTACTGCCATGCACCACTGGCAAACCACAATGACTCTGCAGAGTCCTTGCCTAAATATAGCTTAGATGCCAATGAATTAGCACTGAAATGTAAATATTTTAAACACAAGGAGACCTCTCAGTCTTCAAGGTTATTTTTCAATAACAATTAAGAGGTAAGTATAAAAACAAAGAAAGTCATCATTTACTTACATGAAAAGCATCTTATACATCACAAGACCTTACTGAAAATCAAATACTTTTTTTTACTACACTGACAAGTACGAACTATTAAATTATGACCCAAACAACACAAGTTGTTAATCTTACATGAAAAATCTGATTAGAGATTTTGGCAGCACTTTGGAAGTCCCAGGCAACGATGGTGCGATCAGCTGAGTCTCGGCTTACTGCATCCGTGCTTGTGAGAAATTCTCGTCCTTCAGGGAGGAAGAGTATATCCAAAGTCTGTTGTACTGCAGCTTTGTACACTCTCAACACCTAGTGGATAAAAGAGTTTGCTATTTTTTGACAGATTAGAACACGATAACCTATGTTCACCCTCTTTGTATTAATAAATATCTCCATTGAATTATATTATTTTTGAACATTAAAAGGTAATTCAATTTAAAACATTGATGTGCAGTGTTTTAAATAGCTTGGTTAATGTATATAAAAAATCAATATATACGAAAATCAGATTATATTTTAAAAAGCATCAGTTTGTACAATTTATATATTATATTTATATATATGTAAGATTCTGTTATAAACTACCAAGGAATTAGAGTAAGATCCAGAAAGAGCTTTAGCCAACACAGTGTTGTAAAGCTGGGTCTACACAAACTCTCTTCAGTGTTATGAACTGTTCTATATTCCTAGAAGAGGCAAAAGAATCCTTGGCAGCAAGCTGGCCCACTTTGTGAGCTGGGCTTTAAACTGAAGGACTCAGGGTGTTTGGAAGTCCAAAATCTCAACACTAAATACACCATTGCAAACTTCTGGGGATAAGCCAGGCCAGCCACAGCAGCAACAAATGTTCCTTAGCTGCCTCCTAGGATGCAAATCAGCAGACCAAGCACCTTGGGTGTCTGTATACCAACACACGCAGCCTGGGAACAACCAGGAGGAGCTGGAGCTGTGTGCCCAGCCAGAAAGTGGAAAGGGACCTGAGGTTCCTCCTGGACAACACACTCAGCACAAGTGAACAGTGAGCAGCTGCAGCAAAGACAGACAGCTGGGTGCTGGGGGGCATCAGCAAGGGCAACCCTAGCAGAGATTAAACAGTCATTGTCTTACTCCTGTCAGCTCTTTTCCCACCTGGAACACTGTGCTCAGTTTCGCCCATGCTATACAAAAGACATGGGGACAGGCTGAAGAGGGACCAGAGAAGGGCAATGAAGATGATCAAAAGACTAGGAAGCTGCTACATAAGAAAAGGCAGAGAGAACTGGGTTTGCTCAACCTTGAGAAAAAAAGGTTTAGGGGAGGCCAAGTTCCAGTATTTAAAGGGTGGCTACAAAGATGATGGAAATTCCCTTTTTACAAAGAGTTATGTGGAAAAGAGGAGGTGTAATTGGTACAAGTTACACCTGGGGAGATTCTGATTGTACACAAAAAGTGGGTTAGATCCATGCAGAAATGGGTATCAGCCACAGGATTCTGAATATTTTAACAGCCTGTAAGCTGGATCTTAGAAAGTAAGAGATATTTTTAATTATTCTCAGGAATACACGAACAATTTGAATTTCCTTTCTTTCCATCTTTCTTCACGAAATTCTGTATCTATGTTGTCTAATTTGAATTTTGCAAATCAATACTTTTGCTTTCTTTTTTCTCCGATTTGCCTCCAGTGAAGAGAAACTTCAAGGCAAGTGACCAGATCAAAGCAAACCATCTCTCTGAATATGGTGATCCTTGAAACTAGGGCATGGGAAGACTCCTAGTTATTAATATCTGAATCTCTCTCTCCAAGATAGCTAAAAACATAGCTGGCTGCACTTCCAGTGGGTGTTCAGAGGTTAATCCTTCTTCTAATGTCACTAAAAAACCAACACAGTGGAGAAAGTGCTTGAAGCATTATCCTGAAATGACTCCCAGCTTTGTGAGGTATTTCAGTGCCTACCATAATATACCTAGAAACTACTGACTTCAGGGCCCAGGCCATTTGTAGATACATTTTTGAAAAAATAACAACCAAACAATTTCCAGGTGTCACAGTGAAATATCCTGGATTATACCTCCGTTTTACACTTTCACCAATAAAAGAAAAACCATTTCAAGGACCAAACACAGCATGAGAACTTCTCGATTTCTTGCCTCAAGCTCAAAAATCAATGACTTTTGGCAAATGTTCAGAAAGGTGATCCCACTTTAGGGTGGTGATGCACTAGTGGGTGTCCTGACGTCCCTTCCAGCTCTGCTTCCTGTGATCTCAGCATGTAGAAGGATGGCAGCAGCAGCTGCTCCAGTTGCTTTTCATAGGCTTTGTGAAATATACAGTTTAGGAAACATTATGCTTGCATTCGGTGAAGAACTTCAGCCATGCAAGCACCCTACACACCCCATAATAACAGCAACAAGATGTAAACCTGCACACTCAAAAAACTTGCACATGTCTCAGCAATCTGCCTGCATTTTTAAGATAGTGAATATATAAATGTGTTACTTGCTCTCATCAGATTTTACAGCCTCAGAATCTGCATAATATACAAAGCAATTAAATTTTGTAAAGCCAAAAGGGATATTTCCATATTTATAGCCTCTACTTTCTCTATGGAGAAATCACCATGCCCATTTCTTCACAGAGTTATAAAAGGAAGTCTATAGTTCATTAGTAAAGTAGAAAATGAAGCTATTTAGTAGAAGCAAAAATGAAAAATAAAACACCAAACAAAAAAAAATTCCACAAAATATAATAGCTGCCTGGAATGAGAAACGGAAAATCATACAAAAACCTGACAGCTGTAGGAACTGCAGGAGAAGAATGAAGTTAAATTGAGGGGACTGCACACAAAAGGCAGAACCACCCCAACAGACTGAGGAGGCAGCTACTTAGCAGCAGGCACCTTCTCAGAAGTGCCAAGTCCCAACCAGACAGTCAGCAGGAGCAGGAGCATGGAGCAGCACAAGTGTAGAAACAGGGACAAAGAGCCAGAAGCAAAGGCCAGTTAGTGCTGGGAAATGAAGAGCAACAAAACAGAGCAATAAATGATAACAAACTTCTAAACGGTTATTCATGGTAGTGATTCTTTAATATTTTCTTATTTTAAAAATGAAAATCACAGATGTACTCTTTAGATATTCATCATCTAAAAAAGCCCCAATCTTACAAAAAGTGGCTACATATTAATACATACATTGTGTACAGCTTTGTAAAGGGTTTAGGTTTTGGACTTGTTTTTAACAGTCTTTGGGGCAACAAACATCTCTTGGTAAGGAAAAAGAAGACACTGTGAAGTTGGTAATGTGCAAATACTTTTAATGTTTGCTGAAAACCTGTTGGGCTCTTACAAAAACTGCCACTATCAATTTAAACATTTTCACCAGTAATCACTAAAGAATATTTGTTTGTCTGTTATTTAATAGGATATTTAACCAAATGACCTGGGCACCTTAGCTTTGCAACAGGAAACTGTCTATCAAAATTAGTACCAAAGACCTTCTTTTTCTGTATGTTTGATACATACCTCAGAAAAACCATGCTGTTTTATCTTCTAACCACATAGTAGGAACTGACTCAGAGAACAGTAAATTAACACTTTGAATAGCAGCTGGGAACTTGATATACATAGTATTTAAATTGCCCCATAAAGACAGCCTTCAAAAATAACTAATTGCAACATCCCTGCTCAGAAAAGTATTCATAATTAAACCTGCTTTGTTCTACCTTAGGCAATTAATTCATGACATGCCTGAGGAACTTGTCTGGGGAAAGCACCAGTTTGCCCACCCTGCTGGCTTTAGTTTGTTAATAACAGCTTCTGCTCTTTTCCTATTTGCAGATTTATCACCCATCAGCACAGGAAAACTACAGCCCACTTCTTCAATCTGAGCATTTTCTGGGCATAAAAGAATTCGTTTCAAAGGAAGGCCTAATAGTTTCTGGTGTCAACACAATCCAACATAATAACAAAGCTTCTTCAATAAGGCATGAGTTCAAGGCTGCAGGCATTCTAAAAGAAAGGTAATTTAAGCAAATTAAATCAGTTTCAAACAGATTGTTAAGGTTTGAAAAGCAAGCTGTGATGCTGAATTCAAGGTATATATTTCAGATGGGCGTTCCATAATATTTCTCTGCATAAAGCACATACCATGCACATACTGGTATTCTGTTTGTCAAGAAATCTCAAAGCCTCCACATGAGCAATTCAGAAGCTGCTACTCGCCCCAGCTCTGTGCTGGTCACTTGTAATCTGTGTGCAATGCACTTTACAAAAAACACCTCAAGTTTTATGCTAGTGATGAGAAAGAAATGTGCTTTTATATCAGGAGAGGAGGTCTCAAATCTCATAGGACTATAGGCAATATGGCTGGTCATCAAAAAAAACCCTTAATCAGTCAGATCCATGGCTTCCAACCTGTAAAATTTGGCATATTTTTTTTCTTTCTTGTCCTACCTTTTTAGATTGTGTGATCTGGCATGGACCTGCCTCTTTCTACTGACATGTTGAATAATTAATGCAATGGGTGACTGATTTAAGTTTCCTCTGTGAAACAGTACTGCACCATTAACAGTTATACAAAGTACATTTTAACTCAAAGAAAAGTTTATTTTTTCACAAAATAGATGGGGTTTTTATCTATTAAAGTGCAAACCATTTGTGTCAATCTATTGCAATTCTCTTCATGCAGCTAAAAAACCTATTTTTCTTTATAAGTTTTTTTCCCATTTGTAACTGCTCTGTTTTCAGAGATACAGCTCCAGATTATCAAGGGATCTTGAGAATAATTAAAAGGAAAGAAAGGCTGTTCAAGATGAAGAAGTGGTTAACCTTTATCTGGTATTGATCTCTAAGACTTCAGATATGAACAATGTACACCAGCTTCTTTTAAAGTCAATTTCATATTGCTTGAAAAGAATCTTGTGATGAAAATTGTCAACCATTTATAAGAAAAAGAAAACTATTTTCCCATCAGATTTTTTTATTAAAAATTATCTCCCCATCTCAAATGGGGGAAATCTGCATATAGAAAAGATACAGGAAGATACAGAATAGCTTTTCTGTGAGGAACTCACAGATCTTTTAGTACAAAAAAGAGGAATACTTACTACAGAAATGAGATGACTGAGGGGAATTTGAAAGAAATCGAAATAAAGTCTGAGCAGCATGGAGAAGGAGAGTGGTTTCCTCCATTATAAGACTTCAGACTGCAAATGAGCAGCAAGCAGTTTCAAAACACACAGAATGAAATGCTTCTTTCAACCACTACATATTTAAGCTGATTCCTTGCTACAGGAAGTTGCAGATGTAAAAACATCAAGAACAACCAATTCCACCGTGTGAAAACTCAAAGTGATCCAAGAAAGACAAAGAGGCAAGAAGCCCCCAAAGTCTAAGTTAGAGAGCCCTGAATAACCATTGCTGGGAGTTGTGAT
The DNA here is from genome assembly GCA_013399225.1 of Rhipidura dahli. Classification (NCBI taxonomy): domain Eukaryota; kingdom Metazoa; phylum Chordata; class Aves; order Passeriformes; family Rhipiduridae; genus Rhipidura; species Rhipidura dahli. Next base: position 250,929 of record VXAC01001325.1, read on the forward strand.
AAAGACGTTTTCTGCGGTTCTCCGTTCTTGTTCTTCAAAAGCATATTGGTCACTGCCGGGGGTGTGAAACGCATCTAGAAATGGGCTGAAACTGGAACAGCCATTCCCTGACAGCTTCTCACCTGAGTACTCCCACTCCAAAGGAAGGAATATTTCACTCCTGCCTCGTTTCAGTCCCTCTGGGAGCACAGGAGTGATTGTCCACAGACAGCTTCTCAACTGCAATGCCACCCTACGAGGCTCCCAAATAAACACAGCAGACTGCTCACCTCTGTGCCACAGACACATAACGTGCACCCTCACACTCAGAAAGGACCCCCAGATGTTAACATTTAAAATCACATGCCATTATGCAAGTGCAAATATACCCCCACCATATTTCTTTGAACTTTTTGTCCATGGATTCAGGAAGGATTTCTCCGAGAAGAATAACTTGAGTTTTCTAAAGCACTGAATAAATCATCTTATTTTAATTACCTTGTTCTTCCTAATACCACCAGTACATGACAATGTATTGGCTGTTACTATAGAAACCAGAAGTGTAAGCAGCTCTACCAGTTTCTACAGCCTTTTTTCATATTCATATGCTATCCAGAGACAAATTCATTAGGGTCTCCTAAATACATGCACTTAAAATGACTGCATCTCATCTGAAATAAATTGCAATAGAATGTTTCCAAGGAAACAAACGCAGTGCATTTGCACCTATTAATTTTTTTAACTGTGCTTTAACAGCTTGGGCTTATTTCTTTATAAATTCAAGTATGCTCAACAACAAAAAAAACATCTCTTTAATTTTTTCTTTTTAAGCATAAAGTTGTAGATGATAGTTGCAATTTTGTAGCTAAGTAATGTTCAGAGTAATAAACAAAGATAGGGGAGGGAAAAAACCCTGTTGTTACTCTGCCTTGAACTCTGTTGTTAATAAAAATTTTGCAATTAATTTCAAAACTAATTTTAAAAGCTTGAAATAGGAGCTTCCACCATTTTTTTTCTAGTTAATTTGTTTATCTTATAAGATCTCAATTTCAAAAATGGGAAATTCTGTGTAAATCTTCAAATCTATGTTTTCTTAAATTTGCCTTGACTTTATACTAATCTTTTTTGAAACTTTCCTTGACAAAATTTTGTTATTAATCCCAAATGGCTGAACCTTTACATTTCTTTGTATTATTTCAATTTCTAATAAGTTATTGCTATTTTTCTTGCATAATATTCTATTGCATTTTTAATTGATTGTGCTAGCACAAGACTTTCTGTAACAAACATTTTCCAAAAATAAAATAATAAATGCTGTCTCCATTTAGTGCCATACCTGAAGCACTTCATTAAATTCTTCCCAGTCAGTTTTCTTTGTTGAGACAGCCTTTTTAGCCAGTTTTCTCATTATACAGTACCTAGGTTAATTCCTTCCTTCTCCACCTTCTCTAATTGCTCGATCAAAGTCCAACATCATAAAGTGACATCAAGTAAACTTCACGCAATCGACCTTCACTTAAATCATATAAATTTTTTAAATGTCTTTTATTCCTATATCTGTAACTAGTCCTTCCTTCAAAGTCTGTTCTGTGGCTGTCAGGTCTTATTTTACTGGGTCTCCTCTACCTGACCCCGTTCCTCTCTTTCCCTCCTTGTTTAACATGAGGAGTGGATTTGCATTTATGGAGGTCTAGGAGTTTCAAATAATGCTTTAGGATCAGAGCCACAGCCCTGTCACCTTCCACTTATTCCCTCTCCAGACTGCTGTGTGGTGCTTCATCAGGACTTGCTGTTCCGACAGCGATCACAAAGAGCTCTTGCCACAGCTCCAACAAACCTCACTAGCTGTGACACTAGACACATGAATATCAACAGACAAGAGATCAAAAACAGACTCCATCCAACAGTTGAGTAAATTATTCCTCTATTTTTAACAGAGTCCACAAAAATGTTAGTGATCTCCTCTTTTAGAGTTCCTTGCATTTCTGTATGCACACAATAAAGAACCAGTTCCTGAATGCTTACAAAATGTTAAGTTTCATCAAAGCAGAATATAAATAAAAGGTAAAATATGCAAATCTCAGAAATAATTCTATGGATGCATTCAGAAACTTTAAATGAGTACATTCAGATATGAGATTTGATTGCTGTATGTCCTTTCACCAGAGCTAACAGCATTCCTGCTCTACACTGTGCAAACCTTGCCGACACATGTAAATACACTGTTTCAATGCAGTTTGACCATTCCCCATTTAATGAACTTCAGCTCCTTTAAAAGTATTATCATTTTTAGACAGCTACAATCGTAGTCTTGCTCGGACAGTACATCTATGTAAGCTTAGAAATCCAAACTAAAAAAGGAAAAAAAAATCTGTAGTCATATTTACTTTAATGAACAATTTAAGGTCCTTATCGCTGAGTCCAAGCATACAAGTTTCAACCTTTGGTTCTCTTCAGTATTTCAAGGAATATTAAAATTTCAGGCAGAATAAGCGGTTGGAATATATTTTGTATCCTTCCTGAAAAGTTAATGTAGATCAGCCAAAATGAAGGGTGACTGTGCTGGCTTGTGCTGAACATCTTAAGAAATTCTTCCAAGGCTTAGAGAAAGGAAATACTTCTAAAACACATAACTACTGTAAGGTCTTGGGGTTATTGCACGTTTCTTTTTACAGGGTTTTACAGGGTTTATCTAGTTCAGCTCCGAGGTCCAAAGATCCCATGGGAGCTGTTCAATATGATGTTCCCTCCTTGGTCGACACCACAGATTCCTTTTTTTAAAACACAGCAGCTCACTTCCAAGTTTTCTGGTCTTTTCATAAAGTCTCTATAAACATTCTCCAAATTTTTCATAAATTTAATCAATGTGTTATACAGTAATATAAGATCTCCAGAATAATCTCTTTACCAGAGAGACAAAACTGCATTTAACACAAACAGAAAGAAATACCACTATAATAAATCTCCACAGGCTATTCGTCTGCCTCTTTTATTTTTATTTCAGGCTTTGATTACTTGTGTTTGTAATTTTGAGATGCCTATATACTTTACATTTCACTGAGCAGTTAACAAGCTGTTCCATCCCTTCATTTCTCTGAAGTATATTGCTTAGCTTTATCTTAAAGAATTAAACTCCCTTATTGTTCTTTCATTCTTTGCCCTTAATACCCAATGCTACATTTGAAACTCTTTTGCCTATTTGCTCTACAGAACAGGGACAGCAATAAGTAGCTTTCAACATTCCTCTTTTCTTTTTTTTTTTTAATACCTGCCTCTCTGATGAATAGCCTGCTGCACATTTCTGTCGTGGTTTAAACCCAGCCAGCAACTAAGCACCACGCAGCCACTCGTTCACTTCCCCTGTACCATGAGTGAACTGTCAAACTGAATTGAAAAGATTCATTTACACGTCAGCAAGGCTTGCACTGTGTAAAGCAGGGATGCTATCAACTCCCCTAAAATTTCTCAGTGTTTTAGTAGCTGAGAGGCCGCCTCAAAACAACTTGATGCATTTTCTCTGGGGCTTGCAAATCCAGTTTTTGTACTACGTTCAAATCACGAATAAATATTAGTAATTAATGCTCATAAATTCATGGCCCTGGTCAGAAGTACTAATTCTTTTAAATACCACTATCAACTATCTTATGTCATTTTTCATCAGCAGAAAGCATCAATGAGGCACACTGGCATAAAGCAGCTCATTTAAACCACTTCATATATCTGTAATTGGACAATATTTTTGCAATTTCTAATTCTCTCTATCTCTGTTATGCTTAATGTTTTCTCTGAATTTCTATGAAAAATCCCCTTATTTCCTGATACACAATTATAATTTTGCCTAATTTTAAGATGTGCAAGAGGATAGCTTGTAAAAACACAGGATTGCATCCTAAAGAGTGACCCCTGAAACTGAATTACCAGCAAATGCTAAATTGAGTTTTCAATGTGCAATGAATAACAAGATTCAGATGCCTGATTTAGGATCTTCACTCTATTGACAAAATATGCTGCAAAGCCTGGAAAGGCTACCGGGAATATGATGATAGGAACAAAAAGAATTAGTAGTTCACCCACACATCATTCCAAGCTGAATGACAGGTTAACACACTTGAAAGAACAGGCAAAACAAGAAAATCTTGTAATGAATTAGGATGAAAACACTTGAAAGGTAGAAATGCTGTATGTGTGAAAACTGACACAAAAGTGGTAAGAGGCTTTAGACACCTATTCCAGTTAAGAGCAAATGGCACTTATTAGAACAGGATAAATTTCAAAATACTGGTGAGGACACTATCCAGTCTTAACTATGGCTATAACTGTGTAAGATGGAAAAGATATGTGAATAAAGACAACAAGATAAACTGAAAGCAGGAATATCTGAAGAATCCATTGAAATCCCCCAGACTAGGCAGCGGCAGACATGACATTCTGATGACACTGATAATTCATGCCTAACAAATCTATGGTTCTGTGCCTGAGAGTTTGAAATGTAACTACAATATTTTGCAGTACTGATGCATAGGTGAGCCTAACCTCCATCTCAACACGTTTGTCTGTTCCTCATTACTGCCTCATGTAAACTGTGCTCTACACCTCTCCATTTGCCTTCTCCCTGTTGCAGTTACACTGCACATTGGTGAAGGACGTTTCCCCTCTCCCACCAGTTTTCAGGAACAGTTTCACTGAGAAGACTTTACCAGACAGCCAAACAGCAAACTCTCATCCACAGAGATGCACGTATTTCTGTGGGAGGCACCTTCTGCAGAACATCAAGCTGAGGTGGTTTGCAATATTTGGCAATTACAGCTTGGGATGCTTGTGCTGCTTTGCAGCCTCTGTCCAGGTTAACATCATGTGCTGTTCCATGCCTGCTCCTCTTCACAAGGAACTGTGTTCTGAATCTACTTTTATGCAGGTCTGAACTACAATCAGGTTTGCCAGACATATCAATTGACAGTCTAGCTGTGGTTAAACTGAGGCACTGTCAGAATTTAAAACCTAAAAGGAAGGAGATGCTTTAAGAGACAAACATTTTTTGTCTTCATTGCTTAGAAGATATACTATTTGATACCTTGATTGGTGCCAAGGGAAAGCACTATTGAAACTCAGACAATTCACAAGGGGGAAAAAAGGCCAAGAACAGCATTTTTCAATCCATTTGTCTTGGTGACACTGTAACACCAAGTTCAAAGATAAAATCAAAATATTGGGGACTGGCAGAGACACTGACAACAGGAGAGTAACAGACTCAAGTGAAAACTCAGAACTAACTTACCTAGCACAAGCACTAACATCTGTTATCTAGGCCCTTAGCTCAGCTTGAGTCAATGCAAATTTTGCATAGTCTTCAGATCTTGTCATCACAATCTCTGGTATCAGAATTGATGAAAAAAAATCTTAATCAAGCATAAGTCTTGGATTGTAAATATCCATTATAATGAATCTTCTGTTTCCTTGAAACTGAAGTGCCTTCTTCACTATCAGTATTTGAGATTGTGTCCTACCACCTCTGAAAAATTTCTAACATATTGTTCCACAACCATACACAACACCAGCACAGTCCAGACAGGCACATTTTTGCAACATGTTACTTCAGCCATTTGTTACTGTAGAACAGAATCAGTTATCATTTTCCATCTCTGGAAACACACAGGCCGGAGGAATTGCCAGTTTTGGCATGACCATGCTCATCAATCACAACTGACTTCAAATGTACAGAAAAATCATTTTCACAGATTCTCAGAGATAGTCATTTAAAGATATGCATAGGAACAAAATCCATCATAAAGAAACATCATGGGGTGAAAGAATTTCTCTGGCTTTGTACACAGCCAGACTATCACTTGACTTTGTGTGTCACTACACAAAGATTATTGGATTAGATGAAGATGATGATGATGATTATTATTATTATTGGAAAAGATTATTGGACCAAGTCAGAACATCTCTCAAAGAATATTTTGCCACCTACATCTGCTATCTTCTCCTTGTCTACAATCAAAGACCTCAAATTTGACATAACAATCAACAATCTTTAAGCTTAAAAAGATGATACCCATTGAGTTCCTGAAGCACCTTTTAAAGGCAGTTCAGCATACCATGACATACAATGGGTTCTCTCTGCTAAAAAGGACAGTGAAGTATTCAATTACAGACTGCACCTCCTCCCCACAATTAATGTCTACTGTTATAAGAATATAAAGAAAGAAAAACTGTATTCTCTTTGTCATTTCCATGCTATGAAAGCATTGATCCTGCTCTCCAGGAGAAAAGAGTTCTATTAGTCTTTCTTCTTCAGAAGAACTGGGGGAACAGTTACAGAGAAAAATCTCATTTCCTTTTCAAAAAGTTACATAGGTATTTTTTATTAAACACATTTACATTTTGCAATTTAAAACTAGAACCATCTTCTTTCACGACCTGTGCCTTGAGTATCTCTCCACATCCCTACCAAAGAAAAGTAGCCATTATAGAAGCATGATGGATGCAATAAATCCTATCCACAGCTTCCTGCTAAGGTTTTCATACTAACACTGTAACTCTGAAACTCACAGTAAATTTATTTTCAGAGTAGCCTCAGATGTGGCAGTTTCAATACGTATTTACTAATGTTTTCCTTTTAAGAACTTATTCATGTGGTAGAGATCCTACACAATTAAATTCTTTTCTCAAACATCAGTGACAGATGCAACTGCAGCACAGGAACTGGACTGTTAATTGCACAAGAATACCCTGTGGCCTCAACAGAGCAACTCCCACAATTATTTCAGAGCTCTCCTGTTAGAGCCCTCATACCTGAAACGCATCTCCCTACATCTCTCACCTATTAGTCTTAGTACATCAAAAGCAGAGACAAGGTTTGGCTATGCTATCTTATGTTTTTCAGGTCCCTTCTGACATCCTCAAGAGCAAACAGATGGCTAACTATGATGAGTAGGATCTACCTACAGAGAAATTCAAAGGAAAACAAAGAACTACTCACTTTAGAGTCCCTGCTTCTCTTTGAGCTGTTCTGTGCATGAGGATGTTGCTTACCTAACACTTCCACTGGCAGAGTACAGCTCTGGTCTTACCTGAGCTCTGTATGGCACCTGGGGGCACACTGTTCTTTGTGGTTCATAATAAAGTAAAAACAGAGGCATTTCACACCTCTCTGGCCCTCCAGGAATGTAAAAAATACTCCATGCTGCTATACAAAAGGTACAGGCACACATACCCAGACCCACATGTAACAGCTTGAAGAGCAAATTAACTGCATTGCTTCCTAGTACACAACTGCTTTTCACAATCCTGAAGCGAGCTATTGGCTTTGTTTAGTTCAACTAGATATAACTTATATCTACAGAAATCAAAAAAAAAATATTTCTGTGTACAACGTTCCTTATAGCACTTAAAAGACATTACAGAGGTTCATATCAATGAATAGATACACAGCAACAAATGCAAAATACTTCAGAATAACTTTCCATTGAAAGACCAGTAAGTACATCTAGCTCCTTAATAACACAGCATGCACAGTCTAGGAAACACTAGGAAAGAGAAAGAGAAAAAAGATTTCATTTACCTTAGAAGTCCTTATATCCCACGCTTTAACTTCTGGGCTGAACCCTCCACAAATGAAAACATTTGACTCTGTAGGGTGGAACTTCAGTGCACTGATCCTAAATTCTGTTTTGCTGCTAAATATCTGCTTCCCTAAAATCAAGTGACAAGTAGAGATTAAAATTTGAGCAGAAAATGAAATACGTTATTCATTTCAACTTAGTTTCAAAAATATCAAGGTTGCCAAAGGAGAACATGCTTATATCTACACATTTCAAATATCTGGGGCTAGTCTAATTTAATGAAGAGACAACTCACCAATTGCTATTCACATGAAACTGCTCCTGCTCATGGGCCTCTGCACCACTGACTGCTTCTCATTGAAAGCAGAGAACAAGTGGTTCCCACACCAAGGAGAGGAGCTCCACCGAGGTCATGATTCAGACAACACGCAGGAATAAATCTGCAAATCTAATGGGTCAATGTTTCCCTAAGCCACAGTCTTTTTTTCCCAGTGAGACAAAAATAACTAGAACAAAACATTGTCTGTACAGAAACAACACATCCTGATCTATATTACAATTCTTAAGTTGTTTACTTATCTTTCTGTGAACGTAGGAGTGAAACTTCATCTTGAAAGTAGGAAATAATTTGCATACCGCCATAGGAAGGCAATAGCTGTTCCCAAGGATACACTGTTGCCAACATTTAATTGTGTACACTAATCTCCACAGGATCCTGTGGTTAGGATCAATTGGATGGCCTGCACCTCTGAACACAATGGAATTCAGCTTTGTGAATTTACAGGACTTTTCCATAATCCACTGCTTCCTTTCATCCTAAAAAATTCATTACATTACTGTACATTCACTGAAATAAATTTTTTGGAACAGCAGTATAGACCAAAACAAATGTACCTGCTCACTTTCAAAATAACAACTCTGATTTGTATTCTACATACCCTGTATAAAGATCTACATTAAATAAAGTTACTGCTGTAAGCAACAGTGAAGGAGGTGCTGCAGAAGGAAAACAAAAAATTCCTTTAAAATACTATGATAAAAGCTTCTTAAAATATTCTTTAATCTGCATTTTGTGTAAGTGAGGGTTGTCTTAAAACAGGCTTTCTTAAACAACTGAAAATACTTTCAGCTAAAAATATTACTGAGAGATGTAAACTCTCTTAGGTGTACAATGCTGAAAATCATTCACTTTTTTTTTTTTTTATCATTATCTGGGGCCAATATATTTGATTTCATCATCAGTTGCCTTTTCCTCATCTGCTAAACTCAACTTACACAGTCAGTAGGCTAAGACTTGTAAAATTACTTATTTATTAAAGTTAAATAATTAATAGAAAAATAAATAAATAAAGAGAAAAATTTTACTTCATCACCCATGCTCACCAAGAGAAAAGGCGGGGGAAATAGATTAGAGAGCCTAAAGGAGAGGTGAGTGTTGTTCTATGTGAATTCTGGTATTTGTAGGGGACTATTTTCCTTTTTCAAATGATTCTCCACCAATTGCTTGTGCAAGATCTAAAGGGCCTCTCTGTCACTACTAAGTGAAACACTTAATTTCTTCCATGAGTCCTTTCCCAGAAGGACAAAAAAGTCATAAGGGCAGCAGAGATTTTCTCCACAAGTCATATCTAACAGTGACCATCTCTCGCCATGGGAGCTTTCAGTACCCCAGCAGCTACAGGGGAAAAAAAAGGCTCCGCAGGGAAGGAAGAAAGTATTAAAATCATCATTTATAGGAGCAACAAGATTTTGATTGCTCTCAGGTACACCACTGCCAGGCATCATTTGGGGGGGTTTAACAAAAGCCACATACACAGGCATCTTACTCTCACCCACAGCAATGGAAAAAATATTGAATTAACCCTTGGAGGCTCACTGCTCAGTTTAACAGCACTTTTCTGCCAAAGGAATTTGTTTCTTACTAGTTCCCAGCTTAATAAAAACTCTAGGAGTATAATCAACAGGTTTTACACGGGACTGCAGCCAGAAATTAGCAAAAATGCAGCCCACCTGTACTAATCCTGTCACACAGCTTTACAAAGGACACATCAAGCGATCGCTGTTCTCCACAAAGTGTGTTGTCCAAATGGCATTAGACATATCCATAACTGATGCAGTGGAACTCATCATTTAAGCTTTCAGCAAACACTGGCTTTGCTATGTGTTTACCTCCACAAGACTTCTCAAATCCTTTTTTCTATAATAAATACTTGTGTTCTCTAGCCTAAGACAGGAGGAAGTCTGGTAGAACATAGGCAAAAAAAGATGTGCATTTCGTTCAAGATGCATTTCATCTACTAACTACAAGATCTGTTACCTTTTTCTACAGAAAGACTGATTTAACATAATTTGTTATTAATTAATCCACTTTTCAATCTCATTCTCAACTGCTTCCAAGTAATTTAATCATTCACCTGATATTTTCTCCAGAAATTAAAATGCTCAAATTTCCTACTCGGACTCCCTGTTTGAAAGAGAAGTGGGCACCGAATTTGCCCTTTTCTTGTCTTCTAGAGACTGTAATTAATCCAAAAGCTCTCAGTGACAGTCACTAACATAATTAAACCATAAGGATCTCAGTGTTATGAATTCTACATTACAGTGTAATAACAAATAAAATGAATGCAAACAGCCTGAGCATTTTATTCACCTCTATACTCTTTAACCTCCTTATTTTTCCTATTTTAAGCTGCTACCTTACTGTTTGATGCAGATATTAACCAGTTTTTTACTTAAGTCAGAAACAATCACAAAAAATTATTCCTAAAAGCTCAGGCTCCCCAATTAACACTTTGAAATGCAATGCTCTCTCTTGCTGTCTCACTCCCCAAAGTGAAATTCAAACATCTCTTTTTGGAAACTGAGTAAAGAGTGTTCTGAAGAGTCTGATGTTATTAGATGTACACATGAATTCCATTCTACTGCCATACCACAGAAAATGAGCAAGACTGGAATGCAGACAGGCTGAACAGCAGCAGTTAACAAACTCAGAAGGGGAGGATCACAGTGTTACAGAAAGAAAACACTCCTATTATCAGAACTAAAATTTATTCATGATACACTCAGAAATTTTGGAAAAATATCCATCTGAGAGATGGATCAGATCCATGCACAAGATGACACAGGGCAAAGCAGCTCATGCAATTCCGTAATTTGAAACACTGAACTCAACTTAGCCCTTTTCTGTACAAAATTTGCTTAGTGTGTTATACTACCATGAGCAGAATTTTTTCTTTCCAGGCTGTAATCCTGCTATGACAGAACCTACCCATAGCTTGGGAAATCCAGCTTCACGATTTGGTATAATCCTCCTCCACCTTTCTGGAAATCATTATTTACAGTTACACATATTTTTCTCTACAATTACTCAGTTTATTAAAATGAAATATTCAACTTTCGGAGGTCTTATTTTAAATATGGCAAAAGATGGCCTTTGAGGAGAAGACTTCCTTATCCATAACAGGTATAATTTAGCAAGCTTATATATACCTTTGTTGTATATATATTTATTGCATTTTAGTTCCTAAAGGTAACATAACTAACTCATAGACTAGGAAATTATGTCTTCTGAAAATATCTTTGGCTAACTGGGGGAAAGTCCATGCCACATACCATTTTCTTGTAAAAGGGGTTGTTATTTCAAAGCAGAAAGCATATGTTTCTCTAAACTCTTAATTTTCACAATTTCAGTATCAATATCTAGTATATATTTTGCAGTGTGTTTTATGTTCTTTAAAGGCTTTAATTCAATTCTCCAAGCCTTAAAGGCTTGCCAATAACATAATAGTAACATACACAGTATGGCAAAAAAAATCTTTGAAAATATCTTGAATATATGTTTCTGCTCCTTTATGCAGCAGCCTACTGTGAAACTGCTCAACCATGAAATAAGATGTTTTAAAGGCTATTTAACATTGTGAATTTTTCACAGAACATCGGCACAGTTACTCAGCACAGGATGCTTCTGCAACTGTGCTTAGTGGTCCTCAGGTTCACACACCTACCTGCATAACCTAAAAGCATTTACTTCCTTACTCTAATCTGTAAAGGAAAATGAAGCCTGGGATGTACAAGGACACAAGAGCAATCTTGCTTAGCAAAATGGATTTCCCTCTGTGTTTAGAAAAAGACAATAAGAAAATATATACAAAAATATTTCATTACAGTCACAAGCTCTCTCACACACAATAGTGAGAAAAAACATTAGATTGATCAGACATCATTTGTTCTTAACAAATCAATACTGTCTGTTATTTCTCTATTCTTGGTGTGCTTAAAAATGGCCCTATTATTTTTTCAAGAACCTAAGTTATATTGGCTACATATTTTTCCTAATTTTTCCCCCTACATATTCACAATTCCCAGCATGTGAAGATATTTGAAATATTAAATCATTTTCTCTTTTAGCCTCTAAAATGCCCCCAAAGTAGATACTTTTCTCTCTTCTTTTAGCAAAGACTTTACACCAGTGAGCACAAAAAGTAAAATGGTGTTACCTCCCAGCTGGAGAGTGACCTCTAAACTACATTCAACATATTTCATGAAACTGCTGAATCTTGGGGGAAACCTTTGACCTCACATCTAAGGTGCCTGCATACACTCAAAAAAAAAAAAAAAAAAGCAAACAAACAAACAAACAAAAATCAATCTAATGGGCTTTTTTATGAGGTATCATATAAAAGCTTCCTGTATATTAAAACATACTCTCTAAATAGTTGTGGTAGAGAAAAGTAGGAACAGAGGAATGCCACAGCTCTCCTGGGGTGATGTTTAGGTAAGAGAATTAAAACTCCTACGTTAACAAATACAAGTACATTAAAAATAGTAATGTTATATCTATAGGACTATCAAATTAGAATAGAAAAAAATACATAGAAAAGAAAATTTGAACCATTCTCTTGGTTGGTACAAAATGTTCCATTAAGAAACTCTCTCATTATAACTCTGAGGAGATGATATTTGAAACCAAGCTCAGCCCATGAACTAAAATACAACTGCAGCATTTGGCAACTTAGGAAATGTGCCAAAATTTCTTGGAACATTCCCTCTGTCATAATATTAAAGAAATGAAAAGTATCTACAATATGCAAATAGTAAAAACCCAGCCAATGTTCTGCCTATGCTATTATACCAATTCATTTGTGACTAATGAAAAATCTACTGATGAATAAAACATGCATTCCAAAAATAAAATAGTTATAAATAAATTTTAAAAATACAATTACCCTTCCAAAGTTGGTAGAGCATCTCCATTGCATCTGGATGTAACAGAAGTTAAATGTCAAATGTATTTGACCTAGAATTGTTTTAAAAGCATTTCTTTTCAGTGCTCTCTGAATATAGCACTATTTAAGACTCTGTAAATAACAAAGTGTCTGAACTACCAGTAACAGAAAATGACTGTGTTATTAGAGAAAAACAAAACCAGGGAGTCTCAGACTGCTGCATTATTATCACATTTGTGAAACCATTCAAAAGCCTTTATTTTTATAAATAAATAATGTATACTAAATAGAACAATAAAAAAATATTAACCAGTAACAGGCAGTAAATCTGCAGGTTTTCGATCTACCAATATTTATGAATCTCCACAGTGCAGTACTGAACTTGCCTGATGCAAACTGCAACTAATCACAGATCCACTCATGTGAATGACCCGTGAATAACCTTGAGTTCCTTAAAAATTTATTCATATTTTGGATCAGACTCATACTCTGAACGTGTACAACAGCTTTTAAAAAAACCCTATTTGTGGAGAGTCTTAGCTTCACATCCTGGTGTTAAGGCAATGGATGACCCTTGAAGATAATAAATGATGAATCTACAAAAATTGAATTTAAAAAAGGACTTTCACAGCAACAGCTATTATCTCTTATCCAAACCAGGGTAAGACAACTACTTGTACCTTAATAACTTGAATTCGTCTCTTGCCCTGTTCTTTATCACAGTATGATGTAGGCTGGACTTCCAGGGATCACCTAGTCCAAATCCCTACTCAAATCAGACCCAGCTGCAGCAGATTACTTAAGGGTGTGTCCACTGAAGTTCTCAATATCTCCAAGTACAGACTCCACAGCTCCTCTGAACAGCCTGGTTTAGTGTTTGATGACCCTTGAGTTGAGCCAACAAGTTGTTGTTCCTATATTTTTCCTTTGCCTCTTATCCTTTCACTGTACATCTCTGAGAAGAGCCTGGTATCATTTTCTCTATGTACTAGTTAAACACTTCCTAATCTGGCCTGGAATGACATTGACCTTTGCTGCAAGAGAACACTTATGATTCATATTCAGCACCAGGACCTCCAGGTATTTTTCTGCAAAGCCTCTTTCTAACCAGGTTAGCACCAGCCTGGTCTGTTGCATAAGATTGCTCCATTCCAGATGCATGTCCTTGTTGAACTTCCTGAGATTCCTATCAGCCCATTTTTAATGCTGGCAGTATCTTAGATCTTCTTATATATAAGAAACTTTCATTAAATAGACGTGGCAAGGGCAAGAGGTTTGATGATCTAAAACTGCAGGATAAGATTTCATGGATGTGTCTCTTAGCCTTAGATCAGGATTTCTCTGTCAACAAGAAAAATTCTGCTTCATGATTAATGAGATTTCAATGTTTGCTACTATTCTGGTATTGTTCAGATCATAAAGATTTAAAAAATCTCTCCAGAAAATGCAATAGATTAGGACAAGAGATACCCAAACTAAAGTCCAGTCTTAGAAAGAAAATTTCCTGGAGAATTTATTCTAGTGCTGTTTGTTAAAAAAATCCTGATACATTCTTTTAGAATATTTAGAGAACTATCATAACCAGCCTTCATCAGACCCAGAACAATTAGCCAGACAACAATTTTGATTTAATAAGGCAGAAATTATGTTCCTAACAGAAAATCAACAAAAAATGACAAGAAGACACCACCACCCCACCACCCCCCCAATTCAGCGGCTCGGTACCATGCATGTACTAAGCTGTATTCACAACCTTTTAAACTTTAAAAGTTATGCAATGTAGGCCATTAGGATTCTTTTAGTGAAGGACATGTAGCAATTTTTATAACACAGATGTAATATATAAAAACCTATCCTGAAAACAAAGACAAGAAAGATTAGATTTTAGGAAACAACTGGAAAAATGTTGAACCAGATCAAAATATACAAGATACAAGAGCATAGAGCATGAAAGAAAGCTTTATGATTTATAGAATCCCACTGGCATGCCTTATTACATTTAAACACACTGGTAGTTAGTTCACACTAGCAACAGAAAGTAATTAAGACTGGAGTCCAAAAAAATATATGGAAGTCCTCTGTGAAGGAACAGTTCTAACATCTATCTGCAGTTAATCAAAGAAGAAACCTTCTCAGCACCCATGAAGAGTGAGGAGGAATGAATGATTCAGTGAACGAATGTAAATCAAAATCTTATAGATGCCTTAGTGTTTTCAAATGGAAATGAGGCTTTTTATATCAAATTGATTTGGATTCCAGAGGCAAACTGCTTGCCCTGTTTCTCTGAACAGAATTGACTGAAATGTATGAAAAGTATCTTTACAACAGGGAAGGAACTCAGAAACTGGCTTTCACACATAGGAAATCAGAATAAAATTCCAATCACTCATATTACACTTTTCCAAATGAGGTGTGAAAGTCGGGTCAAAACACAACTGCAGTTCACAGGAACTACAAGGAATTCTGTGTTGTTTAAATAAGGCAGTAATGAATATCTGATATTTCCAAATAGATAAGCATTCATTTTACACATATAATTTATTTAAGTAGCTAGAAACACTATATAACTCATGAGTCAGTAAGGAAAAAACCATTTATAAACTCATCTGCTTTGAAACTTAGTAAATATATTTTGCTATTGTTGTCATTTCCTAGAGAAGTATAAACGAACCACTACAATCAACTTAATCCAGACTTCTATCCCATTAGTGGATATTTAAGCCAAAGAGATGTTGGAAATTAAAGTATATTATTTAAATTATGTATCTTTGGAATTTGTGCTATGATTTTATGAGATTTTTCCCAGAGTAGTCCCTTCAATGACTCAGACACACAAAATCTATTCAACTGCTGTAAATCCCATTACAAAGATAGCCATTCTGTTTAGAATTTGTAAGTACTACAGAAAAAAAGTAAATCCACTTGGATTAGTAAGATTCAGTTATATGTGAGACTAGAAAGGTTGCTGTAGAAGTCTAACAAATTAATTACTTGGTATATTAAACTCACGTACTACTACACCAAGTAAATAAAGCTCTTTCCCCAGTAAAAAAAAAGCTGAATATTCTCAAAACATCAACATTCTGTAATATATCTTACATTCCCAGACTGCAAAAGCTCCCTTCCAGCCATCATTTAATCTAAATACTTCTGATACAACTATTGTTGAGAAAAATAAATTCTTAGAGCATGGAAAAGAATCTTCTTCTCATGTGAACAATATTTTAAAATTTTCTTGGCCACTTTCCTAGTTCATCTGAAAAGAACTTCTGCTTTCCAGATATTCACATACAACATAGTTCTTGCTTTTACACAAGAGAAAATCCTCCTAGACAAAACCTGCTTGTAATTTCTGTAAGGATTCTTATTGTAGTCTTACAAAAAAGACTGCACCTTTGCAGGAGTTAAACACTTAAAAATAAACTAAGTGGAAAATATAAAATTGTATCTCTTGCCTTGACAAGGTCCCATTTTGGATCTAATTCATTTACACGCTCACTGAGATTATGCCCAGCCCCAGTGAATGCTGTTGGATGCATGTAACACACATTAAGGAGAGAAGGAATATAGCTGACAGAAGCACTTTAGTTGGTGAAAGAGACATGAGGAGACACAGCATCCAGGAAATTAGTTGTTAAGGTTACAACAATTAAATCCCAAATCAAATTCAAAAATGCATCAAAGCAACATAAGTTCAGTCTCAAGGTTTCATACCAGAAATTTCTATACTCCTAATTAAGGTCCTATTCAGAAAAAAGAAAACATCACCTAATTAACTTTAAGCACAAACTTCAATCCAACAGAGAATGAGAAACAAGCCTATGTTTAAATTAAATATATGTATGAATGTTACTGAAGTCAGCCTTAAGAGGCTGTTCAAACACTTTATTGAGTGACCATGACAGAGCATAAAATAAACACAAGTAATTCTATTCATCTTTGTAGAATCTAACAACAGAAATTACATGTGATCATGAACTGCAAGATATTTCCATTTTCTAAAACTTCTCCAACTACTCTTAATTCCCAACATACATTTTTTTTTAAGTCAGGCCACATTTCAAGAATTCTAACTTTCATCTACAGATCTGTCTAGGTTTTAGAAGAAGGAATAAGGTTAGCATTAGCTGTACACAATAAAAAAATGGCTATAATGCAGTCTTCATGGCTTTTACCTGTTTCGACATCTGTTAAATGCAGTGTGGAATCAAAGCCCCCACTGAGGATCCTTCTTCCACAAGATGACCACTGGGCAGCTCGAACAGCACAGGAGTGACAGGAGAATGTTTTTAAACAGCAGCCTGTATCTACAGCATCCCATACCTTAAAAAGAAGGATAAAGACACCTTTACAAAGAATCACAGTATTTTTTTCAAAAATAATTAACTACAGCAAATCATTGTAATTAAAAAAGCTTTGCATTCTGAAGTTGTATCAGCTAAGCTGTAAAAAATGGTTTGATATAATTGCATGGTTGATTAGAATTAGAGAATTTTATTAACAAGGCACAAATCAGTAACATGTTTTTTATTACTTTTGCTATTTCTCGAGATGTCTACATTGCTTTCAATTCATGTTATACTTTCCCATTCATACTGCTGTCCTACCTCTATGCAGGGATGTATCCAAATACATTTTAGGTTTAAATAATTTTTTTCCACATTTTTGTCTCTATCATATCTTATTTTCCATCCTGGCAGATTACAGCTTTCACATCTGCCTATACATAGGCTTTTATCATATTTCTCAGTCTTTAATTTTAAGTAGAATTTTACCTTAACTTCACTGAGGAAGCAGATATGAATAACATCATGCAGCTACATGGAGATTTTTAAGGAGCCCGAGTATAAGTCCTTTCATTTGTCATTGTCTTCCAGACAGAACTATGTTAATGCTGAGAATTTCTGAAAATCCTACTGGCTATCCAATGTTTATTGAAGTATCTAACAAGCAGCATTTTCAGAACATAAATAGTCCTGCTCATATTTTAAATCTGTTTTTAAAGAGACAGGCATTTGTTTCCAAGTAATATATTTTAGAAAATACAACTACTTTGAATTTAGTTACCATGTATAGTTGACAAAAATTAAAAGCATGCTTCTCTTTTTGTCATAGTTTTAAGACAAAATTAGTTTAGCAACAAATGACCCATATAAAGATCCATTATGATCACTTCTGTGACAGAAGGCTAAATATCAAAACTATTTAAATATGAATATTCTTCTTCAGTAAAAACTGGATTACAAAATATCCTATGGCTGTACAATATAATACCTATTGAGCTTAGAATGTGAAGAGAGAGAAAAAAGTGAGACTTTGGGTAATATATTTCTGTCTTCAATTATATTTTCTTCTTACTGGACAAAAAGGACTTGCTGACAGTATCATTACATAATGCATACTCAGAAGACAACATTCCATTATAGAAGGATCTTCTATCACGAAGCAGAGTTCTGCAATGCAAAGCAACCAATTATCATTAATTACTTGACGAGCCAGTAAAGACTGAAACTGTGGTTGCCATACCCTTAGTGTTCTACCCTATTCCCAGCTTTAAAAAATCAGGGAAATTTTAATATTAAACCACTTTTGAAAGTAAGTTTCTCTCTTTTAATGAGTTTAAATGATTGTTTCAAGTTTCACAGTATCAAAAAAGGGTTAACTATGTCTTGGAGGCTTGGCTTTTTATACAAGGCAGCTAATGAATGAATCAAGATGAAAGGAAAAACAGGTGCTTCTGATATTTTCCGTCATGTTTTAGAGATTAAGTACAAAAAAAATCAATTTTCACAAGAAAGGTAAAGTAAAGTAAGTCCAACAGCACTTTTGAGTTCATGCTTCATTTGAAAAAGCTATATAATTGGAAACAGCCCATCCTTAAAGCTGCACATTTCCCTCCATTATGTGAGACAGAACAAGTGATCCACTCTTGTGGAGACCACTGACCATGCCCAAGGGACAATCTACCAAATAACACATTTCTCTCCACTGTTTTACTTTCCATCAGCTCTTTTTTGCTCAGGTAATGGTGGCATTGCAACACTTTCTGGAACTAGAGCCATATGGGCAAGGCAGTTTTGACTGAGGAAATTCACTTATTTTTCGTCCAATTCATGTAAACTTCTAATTACAGAACCAGGTTTTGAGGAGAAAAGACCAAGAGTTAAAAAAGCATTTAGGAGGCAGCACCTTCCCTCCTCAGCCCCATTTCAGCCCAGTGCTTCTCCCCGCTGCTTCTACCCAGCTTCATCAGTTTTCACTGGGCATTATGGTGAAATGCTCAGCAGAGCAGTGAATGCTCAGCTGTAACAGAATCTGTCTGCCCCAGGCTGCAAGCACCATTCTGTGCCTCAGAGTGACACAGATGTTAACCGTGTTACATGCACAAATGGAGAATCCACTGTATTTCATTACAAGGGAAAAATGCTTCAAATCCTATCAGAGGATCACTGCAAAGCCACCATTGTATCTGCATTTCCTCAGGGAACCTCTTAAGCGCTTCCCCACTCCTGTGCATTTCCATTGTTTAATCATGGTAAGTGAAAACCGTGGCTTGTGGGAGAGTTCCACTGTACTCTGTCCAAAGCTTGAGAGGAATGGCTGCTCAGCAGCTGCTGTGTGCTCCATGCAGGCAGCCACCAGCACTGAAACAAGGATCGGCTGCAAAGGGATGAGGGCTCTGCGTCTGAGTTTGCATCTCTCTGCCCAAGACTGACGTCAGATCAGCAGATTCTCCAGGGTAATGGCTGTTTCAGGGTTTTAATTTCAAATGAGAGAGCCAAGTGTGTCTTGAATAACTTGTGTGGAACTAAAGGCCTTTCTAGTCTTTTTTTGTTCAGTTCTTCCATATCCTAGGAGCTAGGGCCATTATAAACTTGCTGTTTCAAGTGGGTGATGTTGCAGATCATATCTTCTTTGGCAAAATGAACATGAACTACAGCCTCTTTACCAGAAGAGGATCCCAAACATCCTTCTGAGTGGCATCTATTCATTAACTCAAAAAAAGGATTTGTATTCAAAACCAGTCTAAAGCTGAAGATAAAGGCCACCACACCATAATTTAAGAAGTCATCATTGTAGGAATTTTGAAGTAATTTTGTTAATAAATGAAGTGTCTTAGAAATATTTAGAAAATTACATTTTTAATACCAAAAGCTGCTAAACTTTAAACATACCAGGTAATAAATACCTTTACAATGAACATTTACAGAATAAACTCCCAGATTTACATGAAATAAAGATCATACTTAGTACAGAGTAAATTACTTGGGCTGGAGAAAAAGTTCACTAAAAAATACAGAGGCTCAGATATAAATAAGTCTTCCTTCACAGGCATTGAAACACATGAATCAAGCATTATAAGACTAGACATTATTATGCATCTGCCAAAGGAAGATGTAGTTATGATAAATTATTTTCACCAAGAGATCAGTTGCTTTAAGTGTTGTAGCTTTACTTCAAAACTCAGCTCTCACAGAAACTCACTATTATTTCTAGATGAAATACTGAATTCTCATTAAACCTGAGGCTGCTCTTTTATCTTGTGATGACCATTGTGATTTTAATTCCTGAAGTAAAAAGTTAAAAGCACACATTTCATCCTGCTACTCTGAAAATACTTCTTAATGTCACACATTCAATCAAAGTTATACATCATAAACAGTAACCAGTTCATCCTTTCCCCTTGTAAGAATCACAAAACAATGAAATACGCAATTGTTATTAGAGAAATGATACATATTACCATACTACCTCCTCTAAATCTACAATTATTAACTAATTAATTATACAGTATTTGAAATAAATAAACAGCCAACACTCATTTCTGACATAAATGTATCATGAAAACTTTTACTTTTTCCAATTTTATTAAAATTTGCTTTAATTTATTAAACTGGTTCATCTTTTATGACTATTTCTTACTCTTCTGTGCTTCACTATTTGTAACACCACATTTCCATTTCTTTTCCATAAATTGTTTTCATCTCATTTCCTCTCCTATTATAGGAAGCATGGTGATTACATAGTTATCTGTGAGGATTAATATATGGGGCCAAAATGGCAGGTACAAACAGTGAAGTGACAAAATTATACTAGAGATTTCTTTACAAAAGCAATTTTCCTTTTACTTTCTCTGAGCCACATTGTAATTCAATTGCTCTTTCACATTCTTCATAGTATTTGAAAATAAAGGTTTCAGAAGATGTTTGCTTTCCTGTATAGCCTACAAAAGCTATGAAAATACTGTAACATGTATTTTCGGTAACATAACCAGACCTCCTCACTCTTGAGATCAGAAGTTCACAAATCACATAATCAACTACACAATATAAGAGATGAGATTTATTACAGATATGTTTCCAAATCCTATTTTCTGACTGAAAGCTTTCAGGAAAACAGCCTTTGAAAATCAAGTAGTTTGGGTTGAAGAGAAAAACTCTCTTTAAGCCACATCAGAAAGCAGAAGAGGGTAAGCACTTGATACTAAAGTAAATAGCAGCCACAGAATAATGTTCTGGGGTCTGCTGCACTATCAAACAGCTCACAAGGCATAAAAGAAAAGCTTTTACCTTACTGATCATCCAAACTAGGCATTCATTCCTAGACAAAAAGGACACAGTAACATAAGCAGAGTAACCAAAGTAATATGAGAACTCATCAAGTACACCAAGAGTGATAAATTAGGAATTGAGCAGATCTCTTTCATTGCCATGCTATGATTATCTATGATGCACTTGCCTCCAAGCAATTTAGATTGCAGAAAATAAAATCCAGCAGCCTGACTTCTAGAAAGAAAAAGGTGCATCTATTCAAGCAGGCAGTCACTAATTGCACAGTGAACTTGAGAACAATGATTCAATTGTGATAAATTAGAGGTTGGAAGCAAGTGAGGAATTAAGTTGTATGCATTTTGAATTTGCATGCATAAAGGAACTACAGCAGAGCCCATCTAGAATACTAAACAAGAAATTAATTTCTGGAACATGTGTAACAGAATTAAAAACTTTTTTCAATGGATGGATTTATGTTAATTTCAACATAACATCCATACTAAAAGAACTCTTCCCCCCTCTATTTAGCCAAGTTGTGCCAAGTTGTGTTACCAACTTTCTCTGTCAATGGCTCCTAATTAACTACAGTAAGAAATCATTTTAAACCATATAAATTAATATAAATACAAGGAAGGCATTTAAGAAATGGCCCTGTTCAAAGATGATGTAGGATAGTATTGAGTTACAAGAACGATGAAGAAATTACTATGCTTTGACAAGAATAGATTCTGCTCCATTCCACAGCACACTCAGGTTGCTCCACAGACTTCTGAAGCTGAAAAGATATGAGCCTCTCCTATCTCTTTTTTGGAACAGCACTGCTCTCTGATATGTCTACAGGAGACAAAATTTATTTGGTTTTTTACTTTGTTTTTTAACTGCAGAACTGAATTCAGGTCTGAAAGATAATATGCCATATCTGCCAACACACAGAGATTCAAGAGAATGGTACTCCCTGAACCTATTGTTTTTCTGATCTCATCAGTATCTACATACTGTAATTTCTAAGAAATACAGTAGAGGAGCCCCACACTATCTACAGAAAATATGTCTTTTCTAGTTTTAAAAGCAGGCTCAGAACTGTTACTTTAAAAGGTTCTTTGAAAATCAATAGACCAGAGGTCAGAAATAGTCTCATGGAAAAATTTTAAAAAGGTATCTCCTACTGTTACTGTTTCTTCAGACTCCCCAGCTGGATGAGGTGCAGCTTTGGGCAGTATTGGTTACCTCTAAGCTACAGCAATAAGGATAAGGGGCTACATAAACAGGTATATTCTTTTGTTCACAGAACTGAGACAAGGCAATGCCAGGAAGAGAAGCAATAAAGAGCCAAGCATTGGAATTGGTAGGTATGCCTAAGCCTCTCCAGCCACTAAGAGAAAAAAAATTCTGATCCTGAATGCAGTATGTATAAATTCCGAAACTACAGGAATATTTAGAATGTTTAATTCTTGTTTTAATTCATGTCTTCTTAAAATACTGAGCTAAATATTACTGTTGCAGTACAAAACAAAATGTGTTGAAAGAACAACGAAGGAGATCACTTGTATAAATCTAAAAAGATCTTTTATATAAATCTGCAAATAAACTGTATAAAAACTAAATTAAGCTCAAAATAAACCTGTGAGCTAAGGTCTCTTTGTGTATACCCTTAAAGTGTTAATAAACTTATTTTCATACAGTTATGAAGGATGTAAATAGATATTCAGATTGTTATATGCACTATGAGTGATGACATTTTGGACATACCAGCTTAATTTTTAAACTAACTGTCCCAAAAGAGTTTTTCTGCAGGATTCTACATAGCTAGAGAAAGTTAACACATTTTCAGATGTGTTGAACACTTGTTTCAGGAATGTTTAAAGTGTTCTAGGAAACATATTTTTAAATGACATCCCTCTTCCTAATCTAGCCATGGTGTAAGAAGTATGTATCAATGCTGTCATTTGAACATTTACAGATTACTAGCTTTTTTCTTGCAACAGTTATAACTCAAAGTGCAATTATCTTACTAATCCAAAGGGAAGAACCAGTTTTTTTATTGCTTTAATATCTGAATATGAGTTTGCATTTGGATTGCTTATTACTACACAACCCTTACTACTGTAGAAACAAGAAGAATACAAAGTAGAAAAATATAATAAATTCAATTAGCTGAGACAACCAGCATAAGGTCTAAATCAATTATTTTTCCACCAAAATCTTTAATATTTAATTGACACAAGTGTATTAATCAACCAATGGCGTGTAAAATCTTCTTTTACCAAAAAAAAAAAAAAAAACCAAAAAAATCCCCCAAAAAACCCCGAAACCCAAGCAAAACCCCCAGAAACAAAATCAAACAAAAACAAAATTAAACAAAAACCCAAAAACAACCCAGTACATTAGACATATGATAGTTCTCATTTTGTAGGGGGCTTTATTCAGGCAGAAGCATTTTTAGTTATAATACTTGCAGTATACTCAGTGGTACGAAAACTGATTTGAACACGTCAAAAAACTTTAATCCTAGAGAATCCAGTAAAGTTAAAGTACAAGCACTACATGACCTTCATACCAACCGTGCCTATGAAATACCTTTCCAATTATTTGGTGTGTTTTATTTTAATCTCCCCTCCCACAGAAACTCAGCAGCCCTTTCCCCAATGAAGGCTCCATAACTGTTGGTTGTGAAGCTTCATTTGGATGATTTTCCCATTAAGAGGAAAATATAAACCTAATCAGAAGTGCACTTTGAGCAGGCAGCAACCTATAAAATTGTTTTAAGAAAACACTAATGGACAAAGATAAAACATTGACATTTTCAATTGGCAAAGGGAGGGACAAGACAAAACAGAATTCTGTGAAAAGGAAACAAAAACCCCACACCACTGTGGTAAGAGTTGCCCATCTGATTAAATACAATAAAAAAATATTCTTGGTTAAGCTTTAACAAGAGCTACTACACTTCACTTAAATAGACCTAATGATTCCTTACACAAGGAAAATCTAATCAACCAAGGAAAAATGAAGACATAAGTAGTTTTAAAGTATACAAAATGTCTGGGGTTTTGCCAATATAAATAATTAAGGTTGCCTCCAGAGGACCCTTTCAAGTCAAAACTGGCAAACAGAACTCTTCAGAAAGAAGTAAATTATATTTTTAAAATGGTAACCGTAAGACACCAAACAATACTGATATAAATATTTCATAGACATTTCTATGTAAATTATACATTCCCATTGTATCAAAAGTGTCTTCAGGACATACTAATGTCATCTGTGAAAACTCCTTTTTTAACCATTTGATTCAGAAATGGAAAAAGTAAGAAAACATGGACTCTGGTGAATTCCTATTTCTGGGCTGTCCTTCATGTGTGGAATTACAGACAGGCAGGTGAGAGGAATAGCTGAGACCTTATTTCTATTTGGTGGTTTCAATATTTTCTCCCTGTTAATTATATGCAGATTCTGGACAAACAAGCTCAATCCTCCAGCGTTTCACAACCCTCTCAGAGGGAGGCCTGCACATCCAGGTGTTACACAGCACCTACACACAGTTGGTGTCCAGATGAAATGATGCTAAACACTGACAAGTAACACATGCATGGATGCAGTAACTTGAACTAGCAAAATACTAATAACATATTCAAACACTTGATTAAAATAAATAAGCGCTAGAATATTATATAATTATTCAGAAGAAAGCCCTGCTGCTCTTATAAACTAAAGCTAGAGATTAGAATGAGTTTGCTTATAAAGAAAATTACCTAAAATTAGTATCTCTAAGAAAAGAACTGAAATACTGTCGAAGTATTCAGCAAGTTCAAGGTGAAATCTTGATCTGACACATTTTCATTCACATGAAAACACAGTTAAAATTTCAAAGTAACTCAGCAGCAGTTCTGAGTACTTTCATGACACAGCAACTCATTATAAAATTTTCTTTTTATTACGATGTATTTGTAGCCGAGCCTTGAGCTGAAAATGTGCCAGGTTTATATTGAACTGCTTCTATTCAACACCTGGGCTTCACAAAAACAACAAAGCTGAACAGTCAGTTTCTTTCAGGCTACTTGCACAGAGTAACATAAGAAGTGGATAAGTAATAATTTCCTTCTTCATGACTCCAAGCTTCTGAGTCACTCATACACATGAAATTCTCCTCTTGGACAGCATATCAATTCCATACACATTACTGTTATTACACAAGGCAGAAAAATTTTACAAAAGTCAGTTACTACTTCATGATTGCTGAGAAAGATGTGTAGAAGATATACCTAATAAAACAATCAAAATAAATCTAATACTTCCCTCATTTGGCAGAATAGTTACTTACAAGGTTTGCTGTATTTAATAAATGAAAAAATTAAGGAGACTCCTCTAAAGGAGAAGATAAAGTAACATTCTATTTTTTAAGTGTTATAATACTTCAAGGATCAATATCCTGCTTTAATTAATATCTTTGATCACTATTTAAACAAATGGGTTTGAAAGTTGAGGTGGTCTTTTTAAAGACATGGTTTTTTGAATTACGCTTCAGAGCATTTTTAAACACTGAAGTATTCCCACATTCACTTGAAAATGAAACCATGTTTAAGGGGAGATTTTTCTTTGTTGGTTGATTTTTATTTGTTTTATTTTTAAATGTGTTTCATATCACAATCATGGGCCATTTCATTGTTTTGTAGCATTTCCAGTGAACGTGTAGTTAAGATATGGCACCAAGCTTTGAGTTTTAGGGGCACAAGGTTTACTGCAGTACAGCGTGTTTGGCAGAGAAGTTTGTTTTTCTAAACAGAGATGAGGGTTACAAGTTTCTGATACAGATTTATTTTTAGTATCATAATGTAATACAAGGCATGTTTGTATTGCAGTGTGACATGAACACGTTACAAAGTGACAAAATCAGTTTAAACAAATTAAAGTCAGCAGGAGCTAAATATCTTACTTGTTTAATGAACAGCACCACAGGTTCACCCCCACTAAAACAGAAAAATATTGAAACAAGCTCAGTAAGATGATCTTGCCACTAAAAGTACTTTCTGGAAAAATGGGCACCTGAGGAGAAGGACTAACACAACTCAGAGTTCCTTAGGCATCATCTGAATTTCTCTACAGGAATGACTGAAATCCCAGCAGGGGAATGTAAACCAAAAACTGAGGACACATGCTAAAGAACCAAAGAATCATCAGCTTTAACAACTTTATCAACTATAATCAAGTTGGCAGAGACAGAGAGGGGTGTGAAAAAGCAGCCTAGTTTCTGGAAATAAGTATTAGAGCTTTAATTAATATGTCAATTAAAATCTATAGTATAAAACTGTTCAAAAAACAGCCATCATGCAGTTGCTAGCATTTTTTATTAGTTACATTTCTTGACAGTATTAAGTTGTAAGTAAACTGACATGTTTATTTTCATTACTTTTACATACTTTTTTCCTACATTTCCAAGTGAAATCTTCACAGTTCTAGCTTCCTTCCTTGAAACCAAAATATCATTACTAAGAAAATTCTCCTGAAACCATTTTATTTTCCTTTAAAAACTTCAGGGAAATTAATTACACTGTTAGACTTTCAAAACACATTGATTCCTTCTACAAAAGCACAGATTTGTTTGCTAGAATGTTTTATACTACGTGTATCATTTTAAAAGACACTAGAAAATTGCAGACATTCGCGGAATAAATTATTCACTAAATGAGATCAAGATCTCTAAACACCCTGATCCTTCTTTTGACTTTTATTCTGGCAGACAGCTAGTTTTGCGAGCTTTCCTTTGTTCTTTAAATGGAAATATTCCAAAGGAATGGAGATGCAATAGAGGTAAGAGCAGCATTTTTTCCCTTCTCCATTATTCTAAGATTTGGAGAAACACTCCACTTTTCATTGATATGAGACCACTCCAGTAGAAGCCTGTTGCCTAGGAGTCCTTTAAATGTCAGCAAGACACTTGTGGGACAGTAGCAGAGGCAGCAGCAAACAGAGATATCAGTCCAGCATCCTCTGTGCTGGTACCTCCCTTCACTCCTGGTTTCAGCACAAACTCTGCAGCACCAAGACCTCAAGTGGAGATGAGTGAGTCCGTCACATTACACACAACGCTTGGTCACCCCTCTGAAAGGCCTGGAAGGGGCAACCTCTGAAAATTGCACTAATCTAGACACACTACAAACTGCAAAACGTTGAGCATGTATTAAGATGTAGGATCCATGTTATCATACATTACGTTTTGGATACATATTTTAATGTCCAGATGAATCAATAATGCAGGGCTGCCCACAACAGCCTGAGGTAGAATTTTACCAAAGCTGTATCACACAATTAGAAACAAGCTGGAGTCATCTTACCTTCAGAGCTTATAAGAAATATCAGAGCCCCCTCTGGCAGCTGTACAAGTTTAACATCTTGATTGGTTTCCACAGAAACAGCCTTAACCTGCAGTTCAGAAACACGTGTAAAGAGAAAAGATGGCTGCAAGCCCACTGTTGGATGAAGTTCTTGCAGTAAAAGTCTTCAAGTAAGAGCAGATATTTTCCTTCTCCAGAGTGGAATATATTTTGATAAATACAACAAGCAGTTAGATTATTTAAGTGACACTGAGGAGAAGACAAAATTTTAGTTGTGTAGCAGAGATAACTTTGTACTGAAACCAGGTTAGCCAGAACAACAAAGGAACACCAAAAATAAGAAGGTAAGTTATTTGAATAGTTATTTTTTTTAATTAAACTGAATATTTTTAAATTGTTTTGAAGAATACACCTAGCCTGAATGCTGCAGGGATAAACATTGGTTGAGCTCTTTTCAAGATTTTTCAGCATAATATGTTATTCAGCAGGATGGATGTACAACATAGGAACCTCCACTTGTTCTAATTATACTAGAGTCACCCAGAAGGAGACTTTTTCCTATTTTTCTTGCTTTATTACAATTTTTTGTACTATTACTGAGTTTTTATAATGCTTATGTGTCTCTAAGCACTGGGGAAAGTAATGGGAAAAACATACAAGAAGTTTATGGTCCAAGTGACAAAGGTCTCTCAGTGCAAGGCTCTGTCTCTTGCTTCCCCTGGAACAAACTGTTCCTTGTGCTGTTAATGTTCTCCCTTCTAACATACACATTGAATTGCCACATATAAATGGGAAGTACTGCTTCCAATGTAAATTCAAGAGCCTCCAGACAGCTCCTAACACAAAGCTGCTTCCCATAACCCTCACTGACAATTCCTCTTGGGACATGTCAACAAGGTCCAAATCTCTGCCGCAGGAATTCCTGCTCAGGTGGGTCTCCACTGGATGGTGAAGGTAGATTCTACCAAGAATGAAATCTGTGAAAAATACTGTTAAGCCCTGGAAGCTGAGGAGCATCACAGAATGAGTAACATGGAGAGCAATACAAGTGATTCATTCTATTAAGGATATTTGCATTTCCTGGCCACTCACAAGGAGTGCAGGAGGCAGATGCCTCAAACACATCAGGGCTTCTCAAAGTTACACATTTGACTCCTGGGATATTCAGTTCCTCCTATAAGATCTGCTGATTCACACCAAACAGTTTGCCCCACACACGAGGAGGGCCATCTTGTGTGCAGCAGCACACACACATTAACCCTCAGCATATTCCCGACTTTCAAATGTAGTAGAAAAAATCCTGCTCTGAAGCACTAGAAAAGTTGTAAAACAACTTGTCCACTTTAATTT
This sequence comes from Rhipidura dahli, assembly GCA_013399225.1. Classification (NCBI taxonomy): domain Eukaryota; kingdom Metazoa; phylum Chordata; class Aves; order Passeriformes; family Rhipiduridae; genus Rhipidura; species Rhipidura dahli. The sequence continues at coordinate 279,929 of VXAC01001325.1, forward strand.
TTTTTTCTCAGCTTCCCTCCAAGCACATAGTCCAGCTCAGTTTTCTTCAGTCAGCAGAGCCATCACCATAAGGCAGCCGTGGCTCTGATGTGGGGTCACGGGGCTTGTGACCATGTCATATTTACCACAACAGACAGCAGCTTCACCTTCCCTTCCAGCTTCCCCACATGTTGTGCTGCTCACAATAAAAATATTTCACTTCCACATTTATCTCTGGCATGCTGGGGGCATTACACTCATCTCTACCTTTTATATTCATGTGTGTATACACTAAAGAAAAAAGTTTGTTGCCCCAAGCAGGTAAGGCCCCCACCAGCATCGCTCCAACTGTCTCGGGTACACTGAAACTTGACTAATTCACTCTAATTTTAGCACAGATATACAACACTGGCTGTGTCACACTATTTTCTTTTTAAGTACATTCCTTTTTCAAATGAAGTGATTACAGCAGCTCCTCTTTGCCAAGCAATTTACACAATATCAACACATGTCATTAGAATACTCAGATTTTTATTTTTTCTTTTAGGGAACTCAACTATCTACATATTAACAGCTTTACATAAAACAAAACTGATTAGATTTTGTAATTTGTCTTATGTATATCTATGCAAACCGCCAGACAAAACGGGGCCTGGCATTCATGTGACAAATAACAGAAGACTGTAATATTCTTTGTAATATAGTTCAGTTCCTATAACATCATTTAGATTGCCCTACGGAGTTGCTGTACTTTGTAACATTTAATATCTCTCCTGTGAAATCTTGAAGAACAACATATTCCATAAATCAACCCAACAGAAAGTTATTGACAATGATTTCATGAAGAGCTTTGTCCCAAAGGGCATTGGTAGGTAATTTGCAAATCTAATGCACATCTAGTCAGCAGAGGGTTTTCAATGCTCACTTACACTCCCACAATGTAGTACAGTAATACAGCCAACCTGAAGTTGAACAAGAGATCTTTGATTACATTTTTTATCAATACAAAGCACAACAGTTTGCATCAAATTTTAAGGTTCAAAAAAACAACCTTAAACAAACAACTACTTACTTTTTTCACATTCTCCACAAGACTTGGGTGAATAGGTTTTTCTTTATTAATAGATAAAGGGGTGTTTATTTTAACAACAAATTCAAAAACTTTAAACAGACAAAATATTCATTTTCAAAATTCAGGATTTTTTTTTCTTAAAGCCAATAAGCATATTATGTTTTTGTACTTGGTTTACCTAGATGTCATATGCTGAAGAAAAACTACACCAATTTAAGATACAAGAAGCTGTACCTTAAAGAGGGATTGTTACTCTAGTCCATATGCTTCAAAACTAGTTTCCAGATGTAACTGACTTTTTTTAATTTAGAGTAGGAGTACAGCTCAAATGAGAAGTCCTGATAGAAAAGTGTGGGTAGAATCACCTATAAACACTCAGAATTGTACATGTTAAAATATCTACTATGCTCTACAGCAATGCCTTAGAAATTAAGTAACAAGCTTGCTTAATTGTGGTGGTTTTGTCATATTATGGAGATTGTATCACTAACTTTTGTTTTACAGCTGGGGTAAGAGCATATCTTTGCAGCCGGAAATGAAAATAACAGCTCCTGCTAAAAACCTAGGACCAGTTTAAAAGCCAACTTTCTCCTACTTGGACGTTGACATGAAACTATGAATTAATGACAGAGTTATCAGGGAGCAGGTATGAACATACCGACACCTGCAAACACTGCCTGGCATTTACACAGGACCCAATTAAGTTATTTTTAACCAGAGAAGTAAATGTAATATTTAGATTCTTGTAAAATATGCACCACTGCCCTGCCCCGTTTTGCTCTAAAGCCTGATGAACATACTTCATTTAGCAAGCAACAATGCATAATTGTGGTATTCTATCAGTAGAGGCTGCCTCTGATTGCATTCACATAGTGCAAACCCACTCGACCAGCACGTCAGTGCTGTGGTACCATGAGACACCCCAGTGAAGCTCATCCCAGAGCAATATCTGTATCCCAGCAGAGCATCACACCAGCCCCACTCAGCAGCTTTGAGCACCCAAGCCAGCTCAATTGCCCTGGGCAGCACAGCCCTGAAACCTGCACATACACCCCAAGGTCCACCACAGGTCCCAGAGGGCTCGGCTCCTTGGCACTACTGCAACATAAACATTTAAACAGTGCAACCTCATGTCAGGCAGAACTTGGTTTGGCATTTCTCACTGCAGCACTGGTACAACACACCTACACAAAGTGCTACTTCACCACTGGAAATATTTCATTGTGTTTACTTCACTGCCACTGCAGACTTACAGAATTAAGAATTTCGAAATTAGAAGTTAATGAAAATATTTGGTGTTTGGCTTACTTGAAAATTCTAGTAGCATCGCAGGCTACTGCATATTAGCACAAATTTAAGGAGATTAGCCACCAGTTTTGATCAAATTTTTCAAGAGTATTAAATCCTATTTAAGCACATAAATGTGAACGATTTTTAAAATAAACAAGGAATGTCAGCAGCTGCATATCAAGTTTTTTGATAATCCAGACTCTGTACTGAGATACCCAAGTGCAGATTTCTCATCAGTCTTTACACAAAAAGAGCCCTTCATGTACAATGGCAGGAGAACAAAGTAAGCAAAAAATGTTTTGTTTCAACCCATTTCGCATAGCAGACACACAGGTGAAAGCTTTCTGACATCAATAACAGACCATTCTGTTAGAATGGGCCTATGATACTACCTAAATACTTAAAATCAAAACCTGGTGGTTGTGAAAAGCTTGTTTTCTCTAAGTCATTCTACAACTGAAAAACTATCACTGGAAGTTTCCCCAATGACGTGCTTACCAATTCCAACGCTATTTTCACATAACATGTTGAAGGCCCTTCCACAATCAGATTAATGTTATTATTTCAGTGTCCTATTACTCAACTTCTCCTCCACCTGTGTTGCCATCACTTAAACATTTTTACTACTTGAAAAAATATCCATCATTCCCCCTGGTTATGCCTTCATGTACCTGCAGTTATCCACACTTCCACTGCACAAAACACAGATAATCAGTTTAATTAAACTTCATGACTGTTTATAAAATTTAGTAGCTTTTCTTGCTATTCTCTGAAATACCTTGTAACTGATGTCTGAGAAATCAAACATCTGCTTAGCATGTTGTAAGTACTGTCCTGAATTAAAAACTTTAAAGCATTTCACGTACTATATAGAAAAATCTTATTCTGAAATATAAGTTACAGGTTATTACCTTATTTCAATGGACACCCCATTCACAGAGGGGAATGAAATGTGCAGGCAAAGAGAGTAGGCAGTTTGTAAGTAAAAGCAGTTGACAGTAGAGGTTTTCTACTAATTTCAGGCTCTTTTTATACTTATTTAAATATATGTATTTTTAATACCCATCTACACATAAGCACATGTTAAGTGCACTGCTGCAAACAAGTTGAAAGAAAGATTTACTATTGAAGAAAGATTTATTTTAATGGAAAAACCTTGAAGAGAATCCTTGGGTATTTCAATTAAGTGTCTACCTGAAAGGCAGAGAAGAAAGACGGAAGAGGGAACCTGGAAACTAGAATATAGGGAAGATTTTCTAGGATCTGTGAGGGGTTTTTTTGGTTGCAGTTTAAGCTATCTTGGGCTTTGGAATGCTCTCTGCCAAGAAAAACATCCTTAGAGAGAGAAAAGCATACAGGATGTAAGTGCTATGACTGAAAAAAACCATTCTGGTATTATCATAAGCCCTATTTCTTTAGCTGAAGATGTCAACACACCTTTGCAACACCTCATGATGGATCTAGCCTGCCAGTCTACTTTGCTGCTGCTTCTCTTTTCTTATGGTACCAAGAAAAAAAATCAACTGCTTGCTTTTTTAAAAAATAAAAAATGTATTATATGCACCATGGTTCAGGTGTTAAAAACACTGCCCAGCTGTAGCAGAGCAAATAGAATGAAATAACTGATTCTCCATGCTGCAGTGGTACAGGTAAAGAGTACAGAGGGCCTAACCAACTGCAACACTTCCAGAACGGTTTAAGTAAAATCTGGATTTTATACTGAGAAACCCTTAGAAGCAAAATACATTTTTCACAGTAGGTAAGAGATTCCAGAAACATAAGTACTACCTTGAGTAATTATTGTTAATTAACTAGCGATGAGGCACTATTTCCAAATGTGACATTTAAAGCACATAATGTGATTGTGAATATTCACAAAGATAATTAAGTTCATCTGCTTCAAGTCCTTGATTTCAGCACATCTGAAAACACCTCTTAAACTATCATTAGACCTGTAATCAAGTATTTTGTTGCTCAGGAAAATTGCATACCTTTGCTTACCTGCAAATATTGGGATATGTGTTCAAATGCAAGTATGTGGCTTTTGATAAGAAACCCTCCTTCAGGCAAACACTTGGGGAAAAAAACCCCACTAAATCTGATTGTTTTCTCAGAACGGACCATAAAAAATTTATTCCTCACACCATAAGATGGAAATGAAACCAAAAATTTCTGAGTTTCCTTCACTAAACTCAAGATCACAGGACTGGCATGAGGGATACTTGACTGAAAATATTCATCATCAAGTCAAAGGTACCCCCAATGCACATACTGAGGATGCTATTCATGTTAGGTTGCATACTTTCTTCCATCTTGTTTATAGCTAGGTCCATTTCTCTACAAAAAGAAAAATGCAAACAAGTTCAGAGATGAAATACAATGTATAACATAAAAATGTGAAAATCAGAAAATGCATTGGCCTGATTCTGTTGGAAAAAAAGGTTTTAACCGTTACTATCTTCAGAGGCAGAAGGAGTCTTTGATAATCAACTCTGATCTTGGTCTTGATCAAGACCTTCTTGGAGAAATAAACTCTGAAAATAGAAATAAAATGACCCCAAGAAAGGGATGTCAGAGGAGTCATGACTTGGTGTTTTGTCCTTTGTTCTTCTAAGAGTAAAGACAGCTTCTCTCCACTAGAAAAGAGATAAAAGAATAATGTGCTCCAAGATGGAGAAGAAACATTTAGACAGCATTCTAAAGTACAAAAGGTTACGTTTACTCTATTGCTCTCCAATTATCTGACATAGAGGATTTTTAATCAGTCAAAATAACAGTGTGAATAATTATGTACTATAAGGATATCCTACTGGTCTGTATCTCTCAGCCAAATTTGAACAGTAGTTACATTCTATACCAGAAAACTCTTTCCTAATCAAACTTTTAGCAAGGATTATGTTTGAAGAAAAAAATGAGGCATAATCTCCCTAAAAAAAGAAAAATGAAACGTTCTTAAGGTGCACAGTGCCAAGAAACTCCTGATCTTGTCTAAAAGACAGTTCCTGCTGCTGCCTGGCTGCATTAAGTGTAGATTTGCTGTTCCGCTTCAAAGCCCATCACAAGCACTGGCAATGCCGACTGCCAGGAGAGCAGAGGGGATGAGACACTCTGTGCCACAGGTCATTAACCCCAGTCAGCACCCAGCTCGAACCAGCAGCCAGCTGGACTTCACACAGGAGGTCATCATCGTCCATGAAAGCACTGGTCCATTTCTCAGCAGTAAAAGGAGAACACCTGACCTCAAACACAGCATACAAAGCATACCACCAATTCCAGGTTTGGGAAGAACCTCCTCAAGACATCTACATGTTACCCACTTTCCCCAATATGCATTTTCTTAAGCTACAAATAGACTGAGAAAACAAGAAGAAAAAAGAAATGTTCTGCAGTCTCTGGAGATGAACAATAGTGAGAATTAAGACCATGTTGCTGCACTCCTACTAAAGACACAAATTCAGATAAAAGTGATCTTCAACCAAACTAATCAATAAAATCATAATTGCAGTTCTCTTCCAAGTGCTCAAAGCATATTTCAGGGAAAATCAACCTACTCATGCTTATCCAAAAGAAGAAATACAGGAGAAGAGAAAAACTTACTAGAGATCTTCCTTTCCCTTTCCTTATTCCATGCAAGAACACCAAAAATACTGCTGAAACACTTTCTTACAGTCATTTAGTAGTCACTTTTGGCAAGTTTCGTGAGAAATTATTCTGTCCCATATAAAGTGGTCAGCAAAATAAAATAGGCTGTGGGAGGTTACACTGCACTAAATACCACTACACTAACATTACTATCACCAAACATAAAAGGTTAGCCCCAAGGCAAGCCAGGTTGCCAAACTGGCATTAATTGAAGGCCAACTGCTATGGTACAGCTCTTCAAAGCTACTGGACATTTTAAATCCCCCAGAGCAGTGGGTGTCTGCTTTTTATAACAGTACAACGAATGAATAGAAGGAATAAATAAAAAGCAAAACAATGTCATTAGTATTTTCTCCTATTTTATTTGTGTGACAAGATAATGTCTTTAGACATTTTAGAGGAATAAATATGTATGTTTCTGATGCTCATGACTGAATTTACAGCAAATTCAGGGGACAGAAACATTTGAAAACAAGTTTTTCAACTGAATTCATCTGCTCTACAGAGTGACTATGATGGTATTAACCATAACTCAACATATAGGTTATTTTATGCTGTTTTCTCAAGCCATTCTAAAACCCAAAATTAAGTAACCTCTGAATTATTGCAGAGATTTGTACTAAAGAATCCTAGAAATTAACACCCTATGTATTAGGTAGTCCAAAAGAAACAACAGAAATTCTCAGACAAAATATCAAATGATAGTCTCTTTGCTCTTTGGTTGAGCAAAGTCAGACCAAACAGCAAGATTCATGCCAACAGAGACTTCATTTGATGTTTTAGTCATCTGTACCAATCAATCTTTTTTAGCTAATTCCCACTATTTACAAGAGAGACAGGCTTACCAAATGTTGAGTAACATGGCAAGCTGACAAGGGAAGAAAAGAGAGAAAATAGGAGAAAGGAAAGAGAACCACTATTTTTACTCTGAAGACAGACAGCCTTTACATTATAAGCAATGCTCACAAAAAAGCAATTTTTAAATAAGTGTATATATCCAGTAAAGGACATTTAAAAACATCAGCTATGGAGGACTCTATCCTTCTCAAGAGTAAAGTGTTTCTGCCATGCCATCAATCATCATCTTTTAACATAGTGAGCTCTTTATTGTGCAGAAAGATTCTGGGACAACTACGCCTGAAGATAATCACAGATTTTCCATAAACCATTGACTCCAAGGAATATGCTCATACAAATCACATTCTCACCCAGTTAAAAGTTATGAGTGTGACTAGGTTTTTCTGAAGCTACAAAATAGCAGTTGTACATTCATGCTGGGCACAATGCAAGAGAGTAACTTCCCACACAGATGAAAACAAAGTGAAGAACTCCCACCTAGTTTGCAGTTAACCTTTAAGTGTTTTCTGACTAATCATTATACTATGGCTAACCCTGTGGATGTTCCTCAAATGGCAAGTTCCTGGAAAATGCAGAAGTGTAAAGAAGTTACAGTATAAATCAGCTAGTGATTCAAGCTGTGGTTTGTTCGAGAATAGGAAAAATCAGAATTATTTTAGCATAAGACAAAGCTAAGCATAGCAAAGATAATTAAATCCCCTACCCTGCTGTAGACTACATATTCACAAAAATTTACTTCAGATAAATTAGCTACTTCACACACAGCAGTAGGCATATTTGGGATGACATGGTTCAAGCAGAGCAGTTTGATTCACATATTCAAGTAATTCAAGAGAAACATACATTTAATGACAGGTAACTATTAAGAATTACTTTTAAACCACTAAATCTCCTACTGTTTCCCCTATATGGGAGGAGAACATGGCATGAATCTGGCAGCTTCCCATCAACTTCAGAATGCACTGTAGTGTGTGTAGTAGTGTGTTAAGAATAACACACGTGTGCTCACAACACCTAATAGCACAAACCCAGCAGTGGTTACTAGCACACAGTACTTGTGCCCAGAAAACACTTCAGCAATCAAGATCATACCAGCAGGCAAAGGAGAACTTCAAATGTATTGCAACTCTCCAGGAGATAATTAGCTAAATTACTATAGCCATTTATTAAATATTCTGGTTTCCCCTTCATCTCTATGAATCATATTCATTAGCATCAATCACTTCCTCAAGTCACAAACATTTATGCTCTATTAAAAGCAGGGATTCCTCATAAGTGCTCGACACCTCAGTTTCAGACTTACAGCACTTTGGAGGCAGATTGCCTTAAGTGTCCTCAATTCCTACAGCTAAGGAAGAACTGGCTACTTTCACAAGCATATCCCACAGACTTTGAACATCCACTATTGGTGTAAGAAGCACTGCTCTGTTCAGAACACAAGTACAGTCTTAGCAACAGCACTCCCAGGTTCTGAAACACTGTGTCTACTTGCTGCTGACCTGTGACTTACTTTTGAAAACATGAGGAAGAAAAACACCATAGAACAAATCCTTTTAGTTGTTTGGGTTTCTCCTTAAGCTTCAGTTAAATAACAGCTATCAAAATTCAAACTATATCTGTTTGAACTGCCAATCAGCTAAGGCCACTCATGTACTTTACAGCTTTATATTGATATATGTATATATACAAAATCAGATACCATCAGACATCATCTTCTTCATAGAGTCAGTAACACAAATAAGTACCCACAAAAAGGAGCAATTTACCCTGCCTCATTCTTGTGTATTATCCACTGGGAGCACCTGGTACAGCAGGGACAAGAGCTATGGACAAGTTCTGGTGACCCAGCCATCAGATGAGTGGTGGTTGTTTGTCAGCACAACAGAGCTGGACACTGCGAGCTGTGCACCCACTGACAGCGGATTTGTGCAATGGCACAGGATAACACATCACTGCAGCAGGTCTAAAAGTAATGGTAGGGAGATGTACTTAGGGACTAATTTCTATTTGGAAGAAATTATGTAATCCAAATTTACAGGCAAATTCTGTCCATCCCCAATGTTATGCAGGTGGTTGTCTTATTTCAAGAAGTAGTTTTTGCAGTCTTACTGCCCACCCTGATTTGAAGTAATATCTGAGAGGCAGTACACAGTAATTTAGAACCGCTATCTGAAAGCCTGAGCTTTAATGAATCTTGCCTTTATCAGTCTGCCTGGGCTAGTTACATTTTCTTTACAACTTCATTTTTCAACTAAAAAATACATCATTTATTATTCCCAAGGCTATTGAGAATATTAATAACTGGGGAAAAAAAAACAAAATAAAACACAAAAACTAAGAGAAAAACCCAACAAATCAAAACAAAATATTAAAGATCCTCTTCTCTGGAAAATATACATTAAATCCTAAACCCACTGATGTCAGTCACATAACCCAGTATTAAACATGAGAACTAGTTATTTAATTATGGAAATAAACTATTAATTATGTCAAGCAGCTATGTGTTTTTCTAGCAATGAGGACATTTTAACTAGCACTATTTCAGTACCAGCAAGCAGAGCAAGACTGAACTACCTAATTAATTTTAATTTCTTCTGCATTGTTACCATAGTGCAAGCTTTAACATGTTTATATGACTATGTCAGCCCTAACCACCTGCACCCCTAACTCCCATCCATTCCACAGAAAACCAGCTGTGTCCCTTCCTTAGTAGATAAAAATACAAAACTCCATGGACTAGTCACAATGTTCAGAATGAGAAAAATTCTTTTAAAGAGGAAATTATAATTTGGAAAGAGACAAGGAGACATGAAGAAAGGACAGATTCCTGATTCTGACTTCAGGAAGCAAGGTGTTACACAGCTGGCACATGCACAGCACACAAGCACATGCAGTATTCACTATCATGCCCGGTTCATCAACCAACCAAAACATCTGAGAAGTTTTTATAACACTTTCAGGTCTGCCCCAGAAGAAAAACAGCTCTTTTATTAAAAAGAATATAAAGTAAAGCCTCCACAAGCATGGTGAAGGTAAAGATCAACCACAACAAACTAACCAGCCTGTCAGCCAGCACGCAGGAGCTGGAAGACAAACCCAACGCATTTCCACAGCAGCCACAAAATGCTTTGTCTTCAAGTTTCATTACTGCAATGAAACATGATATGTATGATAAAGGACAGTAAGTCATTAGTTCCATAGTAATGAAGCAACTTCTCTGAAGAGCAAGGGGCTTTTTAATGTTTCTTTCTCCTATAACTTAAAGAGAATTTATAACAAAGAGTTGTCTTTATAGAATTAATATATAGCAAAGGCATCATTAAAGTTCTTTCTATGAGGCATCATACAAAGATCAAGTGTCAACAATCCTTGGTACATTAACTGGTTCTATGACCTTAAAAATGCAGCTATATGGCACATGCTAAAAATAAAATCTACTTTAAAAAAGAAAGAACATGGACATACTGAAAAGAATAGAAACTTCAGGAAAACTCTTTCTAGTCCTGATGCCAGATAAATCCTACACAAGTAATCTCTCTATGGAACCTGTAGAAGTAGCGCAGAATTTCTCAAAAAGTTGTTTCCTTGACAACACTGACAAACCAAGAAGGGTAAGGAATCAAAGTCATAAGATGCCTTGTGGCTTTGCTAGCAGACTTTTTTTAATATACAGCAGTATGTGAGATGCAGCTATAAAGCCAGATTTCCAGAAAAGAAGCAAACTTAGATTGGTGTTATTTATATTCTCAAACAGCAAAAATATTCAGAATTTCTTCACCATTAAAAAAAATTGAGATACTCCCATAAATTCTTAAAACTAATCTAGTCATTTTTTTCCAAGCACCAAAATCTTGACTTTTTCACCAGCAATCTTACTGACACACCCAGAAGGAAAACACCATCAAACATCTCTCCCATCTCAGAGGACAGTCTGACATTAGACTGCACAGCAGCTGCCCACACAGATCCTGTGTATAATTGGAGAGCTTAACTTACGACATTACCAGTTAAGCTTCATTAGAGGCACTGCTCCACTGACATCTCTAGCTCTGACTCTTCTCCCTAGTAAGCTGGCTGTGCTGGGAGGGGCACAAGGCTGCTTTATCCCCTGCTACTTCAAAGACACAGTAAACTGGAAGAGTTCCCAGTAGAACAGAAGGGCAGAGCTCACCTGTTTGGGACAAAAGTGTTGCTAAGAACGGATAAACATTTCAAATTCTTCGTACTTCTGCAAGTAATGATACAAGTAACCAAAACTCTTTTTAGGTAATATGAGAGAACAGAATCCTTTCTTCCACATCACTGTTAAGGATATTTAGAAGTCATTCTCCATGCTTTTGGATTTCCACAGAAAAAAAGGTTTGTGAAATAATACTGTCCCAACAACCACGTTATCCTGTGCATCTCACCTGTGGCCACTTTGCCTCCTGTTGATCCCTATCAACCAAATTTCACAGGCAGCCTCAGTATTTTTCCCTCAAGGCTTAAACACGATAAGCAGCTGAGTGACAGACACTGCAGAAGCTCCAGAGAAAGAAATTGAAGAGGAGCTGTAGTCAGACTCAAAATACAGATAGGCTTCAGTAACTTCCCTGCTCTTCAAAGGACTTTTATTTTCTAAATTATTTTTTAAATAATTCCCAATTTATTTGGCAGGGGGGGGAATGAAGGACAACAGGCTTCTTAGCTACACTGTGAAATATTGATCCCACTCCTCTCCCCCACAGTCACATCCTCTAACACAGCCATAAAGCAGCCAAAAATGCTTTGCGAGAACACTTGGGTTATCACTCTTGCATTCTTTAAGGAGATCCTAAGTCAGGAGTCATTTCCGAGTGGAAAAAAAGTCATGCCATCACAAGGCTAAAAACCTCACCCAAATGAGAGGTTCACTGCATTTTTGCCCTCCCCCTTTTTCTTAAATGTCAGTCTCCATCCAAGTGTTAAGATAAATTCTAATCCAAAGCAGCACTGAATTTAGTTCTTGTTAGTGTAGAAGGAAAGAAACAATGGCTTATCAAACCCTACAGATATGAGGATGGTGCTATTTATACTCAAAGAAACATACTCCTTTGAAAAAAATTCTTTGAGGCCTAAGAGTGTGTCAAACAGAACATAATAAAAACTATACAAGTCATCTCCAGCTGTGGATTCTGAAAAAGTGAACAAAGGCATTACAAGGATTTCTGTTTCCTTGACAACAGCATCACTGGAAACAAGAAAATAATTTAAAAAATATATCTCTCTAACAGCATTCTCTAAATGTTATCAAGGTACTAAAATACCAAATGTGAAACAACTCTTACCTACACAAACCTTTGGGATGAAGAGACCAAAATTCACCACTTTCATCAATTGTTCATTGCTGACTTGTGTCACCAGCTTTTGCAGAACAATTGTGAGAGCTATCTTTTACATCCTGACCTGGATTACCATCTACCCATGGCACAGCCAGAAGCTTTCAATGATGGCCAAGTACATTCCTTCCTGAAAGATGTTCCTTTTCTTACAAAAATAAGTATTATGGAGATTCTTCTCATTGAAGTGTATGAAATAATTGTGTTAGAAAAAGATCAAGGTATACATAAAAGGTGGTTTTACTATGCACGTACCTATCGTGTAAAAGTGTACTTCCATCTGAATAATCAGCAAGCTTAAAATCATTGGAAAAAACATGCACAGTTCTAAACAGACAAGGGAAGAAGGTCAGAACCTTCATAAAGCTAAGTCTGCTTCAGGATTTCAGAACAGCCTTTTTAGTAGCCTCTTCAACAAGAAAGCAATAGGGTTTTTCCCATATCTAGGTAAACAGCACACACAATATCCAGAATACGAACATTTCCTTGCCACTTCCAAGATAATGGGGAGAACTACTTGTTATTTTTAATATACAATATTAAAAATGTACCAACAGAGATCTTCAAAACATTTCAAATACAGAACATATGTACCAAATAGGATGATTTCCCAATCTGTCATCACCTACAGTTAAAGGAACGATGCCACAATTAAAGTTTAAAAGTCAATCTAAGAGCTGCCCTACTCGAGGTACTAGCAGCATGATAGCTAATTCTACTTAGTGAACAGTTTGAATCCAGCCTAGCTGTGCCAGGGCTACAGCCATGTACAGGAAATGTACAGCTATGCCTGAATGTATAGGAAACATGCTAGCAGCTTAAACTCACTTCTTAGTAAACAGACGCACCTGTGACAGAACAAGAAACACCACCTATTCCAAGTGAATTGTACAGAACAGTTGAAACCTGAAATATCATATTTTCTTACTCTGAGGCTGCCTGGGTAATGGCCAATATCTAGGAAATTTGGGTTGCCACTATCTGTGCTACACACTGTTTATGGATTGAAGCTATCATCTTCTATCCTTCAGTCCAACGTAACAAGATCAAGAATAACAAAATTCCTGGAATATACTACTGTGCTGTCTATCTTTCTCCTAACAGACACAAAACCACAAAATAATGAAATACTTTGAAAGTATGATTGAAAATTGTATTTCTTGTAGCATTTCACACCCTCCAGGAACCAAAATCTGCACATTAAACTTAAAGAGTATGAGTAACACACCACTCTACATCTCATGATCACAAAAGAGTCTCAGAAGACTGGAGAAATATCTGGAAGAAATCTCTTAAGGCAGCAAGTTACAAAGATGAACTACTTTGGAGCTCAGAAATCCCAACTTGAAAATGAGCACAGACCAGAAGAGGACTTAAAGGCACCACAAACCTTTGATTTGTTCTTCTTTACCCATCTGCTTATGGACCCTACTAGAGACTGACCCCTGGGCTAGACAGAGCCCTGGTGTAAACCAGCACAGTTGTTATGTTCTTAATCACAGGAAGTCAGCAAAGCCCCTGTTCAAGAGACTGGTATTATTAAACTCATGTTAAAAACTTTTACTTTACTTGTATACAGAGAGCTGTGATTAAATAACCATCCATCTAGGCCAGTAGGGAACAAAATATGTAAGAAAAACTTCCAACAATGTATTAGAACACAAAGTGCTATTAATACACATTTTGCATACTCAAGAATCATAGCACTTTCTTTCCTTGATCTTGTTCAACAATGCAGAGTGAAAGTGCTGAAAATTAAGAAATCCTCTACAACAAACATAACACCTGCTGTGATGCTCTAAATAAAATATGAGAAAAACAAAATTAACAGCTAACAGATGATTATATAAAGATGTTACCTTGAGTTAATTTTAAGACAAACTAGGAAATACGAAATAAAGGCATAGAATGCTGAAGTTTGAACAATTGTTAAAAAGCTAAGTCCAGCACCAGTAACTAGTGAAAATGTTAACATCTGCATGGCTCTGTGTAATGACACAATCTTCCAAATAAAAGACACTGAAAATGTAAATGCAGCATTGTGGTTTCTGCAATCGATAAATGTCTTTCAAGACACAACTTTTTCATGTTCTCTGCTACGAAAGGCGAAAAACTGTATTCAACGGTAACCTGTGATTCTGGATTCTCTGTTTGGGGTTCTAAACCAGAAATACCTAATTTCTGATGTTCAGAAAGCATAGAATATCCACACTATGGGAACCAGGTACTTTTAATAGCAGTGATAAGTCTCAAAATTAATGTAAAAAAACCATTAGATATTAAAATTATGAACTCTATTTTGGTGTCTAAATAGGAAAACCCAAAAATTGCAGTAAATGCCTAAAATTAATTTACAGCAGCTTTCAAACACAAGGTAGAGAAGTGTTATTCAAAGAAAACAAATTTCATCAGTTCAGACAACGTTTCACAATCCTTAAACTACATACCTAAGCTAAAAACATTAGCCACCCACAAGACAGTCAGAGTGTAACTGTGAAGAGCAGCACTGCCACAGTAACCTTTCCCTACCCTGAAACGGGTTTCCCGTTTCACCGAGGCTGGAGCTTTCAAAGGAGAAGCTAGAAATTCTAAGAAAACACAGGGTAAAAATTTGGCTAAGCATAAAAGTACGTGTTCCCCCCCCATTTTAAAATTTAGCATTAAATATTCTTCTATTAATGCTCCAGATTTGAGGAACTGTGGGTAATTTGCAATGCGTATCACTTCCCAAACGAAGTTCTGTCTTGTTTTCAGGTCTCTCAAAAAACTCAGGGGTTTTCTTAGGCATTTAGCAACACGTGCATAAACTTGTAACTTCTGTCTTTCAATACCCAACACGGGGACTAATATTAAAGTCTTTGAGTCTTCAGAGGCAGTTTAGTTCCCATCCTTTCTAACACGCTGAGGTGCCCCATCTGCTGGTAGGAGTGTTACTCTAGAGAATTTTGCCCCTGAGCTGCTAACTGATACTTTTTTCAACTTCAGCACCTAGTAACTGTTTGAGGTCCTTCAAATGCAGCAATACAAAAAAATCAAGACAAATACTACTAAAGAAAATTATAAAATGCTCTAACAAAATTTATTCATTCCTAACTATGTAAGATATTTTCACACAATGCTTCCAATGATCTTCTGACTCTAGGCTATTCTTCAGTCAATCGAAACTGAAAACATCAACTCATTTATTGTAAATACTTTAATATGACTTACACTGATCCATAAAGATGTTAAAGTGCACGTTTTAACCTGAGAGAACATAAACAGAAGACTGTTCTTTACTCCTGATCTAAACAGGAGTACATATACTTAAAAAGTAAATATACATCCTTATAAAAGTAAAAAAACCACATCATCAGTTCCATATACACATTTTAGATATATATCTGTGTGATATGAATGATTTAGCCATAGTATTTTACATGGGAATAAAAAAATTACAATTACTAAGGTAAGTAAACCAAGTGTTTCTTCTTTCTCCATGCCAAGTTAAAAGAAAAAAAAAAAAAAAAGAAGAAAATCTGTTTCCACAAAGGAAAATTCTTTGCTTCTGATGAAAGCGGAAATTACTAAGCACATAAGAACAGATAAAATATACAAAACTGGCTAAATACCACAAATTGAGTACAACTATAGATCTCTGGTTCAAGGACCACTTTAACTGCCACAGCCATCTCAACTTAGAACACTCAGTTCTGAGAAACCCCCACTAATACTGGACTCTTCAAAAGTTGTCTTAATACATAGGCTGAGTGTAAGGACTGAATCCAAGACATTTACAACTAAAAACATTCACAGTTACTCCTGTGATTAACTGCAATTACAGACTTTTGAGGTTCTGGATTGCCTCTTCTCTCTGATCATACAGAGATTTTAGGCTTCTACTGTGCTTTGAGCTTCACCTAAATTAGATGTGGAAAGTAAATCATGCAAACATCCTGAGTGTCTGAATATTCCCATTAGAGGGAAAGAGGACACACATACACTGCCTGCATTTAAATGAGTGATTCCAAGCAGGTGTTTTTGGGAGGAAAAAAAATTAAAAATATAAACTATATGAAGTTAAAAGGATGAGGAAAAAGAATAATAGACCTGCATTTTCCATCAGTTGTTTTATGCTTATACCACAAAATGGACAACTTCAGGCAACAGCAGACAGCCAAAAAAAATTCCCAGAAGGTAAAGCAGTGCTGTCACAGTCACCAGGGATTCATGGGCTCGTGGTCCCAGAAAGAGAGGGAATTTGGGATCCTAACACCAAGTGAATCCTCGGTGTCACCGCGCCCTCTGCTGCCCAGGACGGCCCGCGTGTAACGGCGCGACAAAGAGCAGGGTCCCTAAGAAATACCAGGAAGCAGCCTCCATAGGTTGCTGCCTGCCAGAAGATGAAGTGTGGTTTCAGATACTTCCTAACAGTTACGTTATTGTTTTATAAATTTTTTAGAACCCCATGCTCTGAAGTGTTGCCAGCATTAAGATATGTAATTTATATTGAATTTCCAAGGTTTGAGGCACCTAAAGGATTCAGATTTCTTAAAGAAACTAGCTTTACTGTTAATGACTGCTTCCAAGCAGGTGTGGTAACCTTAATTCAGAAAAATAATTTTTCTTTCTGCTCAGAAGACAAAACAGAAGGCCATTGTTTCAACTTTTTAATAATTATATATTGCAGTAGCCACTTGGATTTCAGATTGTTTCACCAACTTCAACACATCCATAACTTCAGTCATCAGTAAAATGAGGCTCTGGGACAGTAAACAAACATTAAGCAGATGATGTGACATAATAAAAAGTAAAATTCAGACATCCTGAAATCAGAGCTGCATATAGTTTTGTACAATCCAGATCTGAATTGCTGCTTAACAGAAACATCCATCAGCACTTTTTGAATATCTTAGCCCTTTCCTTCTAAGTCTGTTCTTTCAGCAACAGCCAAAATAAAACAAATATACTAAAGACCACTTGCAAGAAAAAACAAAGGTACTTTTATACTCCATTTAATGTTTAAGAAAACAAGGTTTAAAAATCCTGGGAGAGAAGATGAAGGAACTATGCTGGTACAAGGGATGTACTTCTTGTCTCTATTTAGGAAGATTTACTTAAGCCCAAAATTTTAGAAGCAAGAAAATAATTGTGCCTGGCACAGTAAATACATGTCAGATGCAATAAAGCATGTCTTCTACCAGAAAGGACACTTTCTGTGCACTCTTATCAAAGCTATGTTCCTGTGCAAGCCCACTTCAGAACACTATTATTTGAACCCAGAAGCACAATCAGCCCTATATATGGGAAAGCATACACATAAAACACTTTCATTACCCATTTTAACAATAAGAGACATTGGACTGACTAAATTACCAAAGAACTGAGGACAAATTCATTAAAGTTAGGAGAAAAAATCACTTTGAGTATTGAGCAATTAACCCTTGAAACAAATTAAAGTGGGAAGACTCCTTAGATCATGACAAGACACCTTTCTGGGATGCAAGATTTATCAAACTAGTTCAGATGGAAAATCCATCCAACCTGACCTACCTCCCCCAGCAGAAGTCACACAGGCCTGTCAGAAAGGTAAGTTCTTCAAAATATTATTCCAGTGCTGGCAGTCACTTGATTAATGACTCAAGGCAGAATCTGTGTGGAGACCACAGTGCTCATGGCCATTGTGATAAAATAGTGATATAGATCATGAGAAATAACCTGGCAGAAATCTAACTTCTAAAGGTCTAAAACACTGATATGACTAAAATAAAATAAAAAAAATAAAAAAAACCACTGAATTCCAAATTAAAGGAACTAACTGTGGTTATAGTGAAGGATTAGGCTGCAAATTCATATTTATCTTACACTTCAAAGCATCTCCTCAAATTCCAAGTACATTGGAACTGTTAAACACATACAAGCAAGAGCCTTGTTTAATACATTCTTTTTAAGTCTGATGATTGAGCCACAAAGCATCTTGCTTTACATTACCTTGACTGTTTTGTCCATAGAAGCTGAGAGAAGCATGTGGCTCTGTTCCCGTACAGGACACCACTGGATTGCATTAACAGGGCCGCTGTGTTTAGACATGTAAAATATTAAGCTTTTGGGAACTTCAGTCACTTTATATTTAGATCCCAAATATGGCTTAATTAATTCAGAGATCTTTCTCAAAGCCTGCTCTCCTGATACACCTAACTTAACATCACCATCTGAGCTACCTCTCTGGTCAGATACTTCTTTTTCAGGCATACTGAAATTGTCTTGACGCAATCGTTTAGGGATATAGGGTCTAATTCCTTTCATGGCAGTAGCACTGTCTTTGTGTGTTCTCTTCTGGGAAATGCCATTTCCAGAATTTGTTGAAGAGCTTGAAGCCTGTTCATAGTTTTTGTAAGCTGTGGATAATGCAGCATGGCCAGAGTACACCCTCCAACAATAAGGGGATGCCAAGTCAGTGCAGGTGTTGTGTGCACAGCGCTCAGGGGGATCTTCACAAACTGTGCTCCTGCCAGAACTGCCGGTGCTCCCAGCAGGGTGCATTTCATATGGAGATTTTGTACCACCAGGTGCAAAGTGCTGAACACAACTCACAGAAGAACTCAGCTGGTTTGTTTGTCTGCCAGAAGCATCGGAGACTTCAGTCTTTTCAGCTTCTGTCTCGGAGTCTGAATCTTCATAAGCAACCAAATTCATTATGGCTAGACACAGCAGACTCCAGAGATCTCAGTGCTGCAATCCTCCAAAATTATGATCTAAAATAAAGAATTCATTATTCAGAGAACAATTAATTACAGAGACTACAATTTCAGTAATTTAGGGACATAAATATGCCTTTCTTAACAAAAAAAAGTCAAAACTCTTATTTCTGTTTATTAATGGAACTTTTTCCCCTGTTCCATATCTGTACATTCTATTAAACAACACAATTAGCCTCCAAGCCCTTTGCATACATTTTTAATGCATTGCAGAGGTGTATTTGCATACCACAAAACAATGACAATGAGGATGAAAAGGAACACAACCTTGCAATATAAATACAGCAAATTACTTTGCCTTACTTCTAGCATTATTTCTCCACACACACACACAGAGAAGAAATTAATTAATTAGGTAGTGGTTTTGTACATAGATTTATAAGAATACAAGTACTACAACTGTGTTGGAGTCAGTTTAACAATGTCTATTTCTTAACAGTACAGATGACTTGAAAGAAGCGTGATGGGGTTCAGCTGGCAGCTAAACATGTAAACACACTTTTGACCCCTTGAGCAACCTTGCAGAAACTTTGTACGAGGAAATTTTCGAACAATATCCAGAAAGCAAGTTCCACATGGTTTTTAGTTTTACAGATCAGATATGCCAGAAGCTATACTGAATTCACTATTTGCATTTACGTACAGAAAATAAAAGCACAGATGCCTCAGTTGTAGAATAAGTTTTTTTAATGGGTTTCTGAGAAAGAAACCTCATGCCAAGACTGCGTATGTAACATGCAGAATGATTCACCCTCATAATAATCCCACCAAGATTTTTCCAATAATTTGTATGGAGTATGTGGAGTATAGAGTTAACTACATTCAAACAATTGATGTGTTTGCAAAGCAATACTTCAACTTCTGCTGTTTGTAGGCAAGAAGTATAGGTAAGATTGATTAAATGTGACATTTTATTACTGCTTTGTTTCCTTGCCAGGCTGTTAGCACTTATTATGTTGAAGAGATTTAAACCACAACATTTTCAGACAGGCTGCTGAAATTCTTGGCTCAGGTCAGCAAAGAAACTGCCCTCAAAAGCATCTTAATGAAAACAGAGAATGCAGCATGAAAGCCAGTATCTTCATAACCATTTGCAGAAGTGACACCACAAATGTAGGGACGACACAAATGTAGGTCCTACAAATACTCCTGCAGGAGCAGGACTCTAGAACTTGCAGATTATTCATTTAACTTCAAAATTGGATCCATTAGAATTAAAACAACCATGTTTCCCTTAACCCCCGGAACTGCTACATGACTCTATATTCTGTTATCAAATTCCCAAGCACAGACCCAGAAGACAAGTACTTATGAAGATACACACATTCATCATCACAGATCCTTTTCAAGGTAAGTGAACAAAACATTTAACTGGAACAAGGTGACCAACATTTTAGCACATAAAAGCAACAAGATCTCCCTCTAGAGGACATTTTGTCATTATCTGAAGTTTAAGGTAGCTAAAAGTGACAGCAAAGAAGAGCAAGGAAAAAAAATTTTTTAATAATACAGCTTCATTTATTACAAAAATATTTCATTTAAACAGCATCAAGGAAAAAAAAAACGTAGTGTTTCAGGAAAGCTTAACTAACAAATAAATTCAAAAAAAGTAAATTCAACTTCCTAGCAGTAAATTGAAACATCAAATAAAGAGGTGCTTTGAAGGGCTGCACTTCAGTAATTTATCAAGTGGTTACTGTTTGTATTGCAGTACTAAACACACTTCCCAGCCAAATGCATCATGTCCAAAGAACAAACACAGTAAGAAGCTGACCTCTGGCTAAATGCTACAAACTAGGATACACAAGTAGATTGGGTTAGACTTACAAAGTTACTTTAGTTTGTTTTAACACAAAAACAACCCCAAACTGAGATTCAGAAGTGCAAGATAGTGCCTTGCACACACCAAATTAAAAACATTTTCCAGGAGGTATTGGAAGGAAATAGTCCCATTACGTTTGGTCAGCATAAATCCATCCCACCACACACATCGCCCATAAACGTCAGTATTTTTGTAAAAACAAAGCATCTCTCTCTTATAAAGGCTTCCCATCAACTTTTGTTTTAAAGAAGCACTACTCAGAGACACTGTCCTAACTAAAGAAAAATGGGGGTTGAGGGAGAACCACAGTGTACTTGATTGGAAACATCCTGTAACTAGACTGTGAGTTTATGAACCATGCGATGTGTAATGTATCGAACACAAGAGAAGTTTAAAGAATTTTGGGTTTCCTCAGCTCCCACAGGACGGATTTCCCTTGACACGCCCGTGGATGCCAGCAGAGGTGTGATAAGGAAGCAGAGCACCGCAGGTCGCTCTCGGCGAGGCCTCGGGGCACCGTCCCGCCGGCCCCGGTGCGGTCAGACGGGAGGCACCGCCGCCTCCCCGGGGCGCTTCCGCGCTCCTAATGCCCCACAGCCCCGAGGGGAAAAAACGAGCTACTGGAGAGGGTCCACTGGAGGCCACAAAGATGATGATGGGTCTGGAGCATCTCTCTTGTGAGAGACTGTGGGAGACGTCTGTAGTAGAGTGAGGGCATCTCACCGACTCATACAAATGCCTCAGAGGTGGGTGCCAAGAGGTTGGTGTCCCGCTCTTTTCAGTGGTGCTCAATGGCAGGACGAGGAGCAATGGCTAAAAACTAAAACACAAGAAGTTCCACCTCAAGGCGAGGAAGCACTTCTTTCCATGGAGGGTGCAGAGTACTGGAACAAGGCTGCTCAGGGAGGTCGTGGAGGCATTCAGAACCCTCCCTGATGTGTTACCAGGTAATGTGCTCTAGATGATCCTGTAGGTGACCCTGCCTTGGCAAGGAGAGTTAGGGTGGATAACCTCTAGAGGTCCCATCCAGCCCGAACAATTCTGGAACACCCGGCCCTCTCCAGTCCTTCCGGAGTAGATCCACCCGAGGAAGCGGGTCCCGGGACGGCGCTGGCAACTGAGGCCGGCTTCTTCCCGTCCCACAGAGCCGTGGCCTTTCCCCACAGCCCCGGGCGCCGAGACCACCCGTGGTGCCGGGACAGCCGCACCCGGCACGGCACCGCGACTGCACCTGCACCAGCTCCCGCTCCGGTTCCCGTTCCCGTTCCCGCTCCGGTTCCCGTTCCCGTTCCCGTTCCCGTTCCCGTTCCCCCTGCGGTACCTGCGCTCCCGGCACCACGCCCGGAACTCACCCACAGGCCGCCGCCGCGCCACTTCTAAAATCGCGCCGGGTGAAAACAAGGCATTCAGTCAAGCAGTTCCGCATGTCGTAACCCCCGCGCTGGGATCGGGTCTTGAGAAGGGCAGAGGTCAGACCGGGGGTCCCTTAGCCAGCAGAAACCCCCCTCCCGCCGCTGAGAGAGGTTTGGAGAGCGCTCACTTGGGCTGGTGGCTGGAGCAGGACGGAGGACTGTGTGAGGCAATGGTTCCGGGGGTTGTGTTTCCCAGCCGGGAGCCGCGCCGGCGGTGCCGGCTGAGGGTGATGCAATGGTGGTGACAGAAGTGCGGTGGGTGAGCAGGGCGGGATGGGCCGGGACGGGCACGGGGCCGGGGGACACTCTCGGAGAGAGGCCCCGGCGGGCGGGAGAGGGGCTGGCTGGGTGGTCACTGCCGCCCCTGTGACTGGTGCGAGGCGCCGGCTGTGGGGGTCTCTGCCGGGCACGTTTTCTCCCTCCCCTTGAGATGCGTCGATGCACTTGAGGTCTTTTCGTCCATTCCCTGCGGGGACACCTCGGCAAAGAGTCGGGTGAAAATGCCCTTTTTCCCTGGGAAGGGCAGGGCGGGGTGTCCAGGTCACTGGAAAATGCATCCCACCGCAGGAAGGGCAGAGCTGGCGAGTGAGTGGCTTTGCTCTGCCCGGGCAGGGTGTGGCAGGGAATGCTGCAGGACGCCGGGCTTAGGGGACACTGGCGTGTTGGGTAATTTTGGGCGCAACAGTTCCTGCACAGGAGCTTTGCTCTTAATACAGCTGTAGTGTAGTAAAGATTTATATCTGGCTTGCTTCTGGTGACTCCTCAGTCTCTGAGTGGTCATGTTATCTGTCGTCTTGGGGAATCGTCTTGCACTCTTTTTTTGTAATTTTGTGCATAAATTGATGTTTGCCAAGACAGAGAAGGTAGGTCTACTATAGTGTGTAGCCTATGTTGGAGTACCTCTCAAGGCCTGTTTCACATGACATGTGTGGATACTACCTGCTTTAATTTTACTTTTCTTTTTTTTTCTTTTGCTTTTTTCTTCTTTTACAGGAGGAAAAACAGTTTTCAGGAATCTAAGTGCTTTTAGACTTAATCTCACATTCTTTCATTGGCTCATGAAAGATTTTTCTGGACTGTTGTATTCTTGTCTCTGGAAGTCATAATGTACTTTCATGCAATGTCTGTCTTCTTAATTTAATGTGAAACTCCGTTCTTTAATTCTCAGGTCTCTAACTTACCAAGTCAGACTGCAGACAGTGAAAATGATTGTAAATCTGTGATGGTCACCCAGTTGGAAAAGGAGGAAGATGCTGTAGTTTTCTCATACCTTTGCCAAGGATTATTTTTGAGCTTTGTCTCATAGCAATTTAATATTTTGAAATGGACACAGGAGCAGTACCCACTATAAGTTACCTGCATTTCATAGGTAGAAAAAGCAGACATGTCTTGGCTTTCAAGTTCACCCTGGGTCATTCTAGACTCTGGTCCTAAATGTCCTAATAGTTCATTTTCCAATTCCTGTGCCTCATGGTTTTTTCCTTGAGATCTGTTTGCCTGTGATATATGTAATCTGTCTGGGACTGTTAGTTTTTGTAATAATAAGAAAGCAAGAAAAAAATCCTGATAAATAGCAGAATATCCAGACATTTCTTTTAAATGGTTCACAATTGCATTAATGAATTTCAGAAAGGTCAAGACCTGTGTTGCACATTACTGAATTCCTGGCTTGAATTCCTCTAGCAAACAGAGGCAGTAGTGAGGCAAATAGACATAACCTTTAGGTAGCAGTCCATATGTTTTGCATTTTATTGTCATAATGTCCTCATGCCTTGTTGCACCACCTAGATTACTTTTGCTACTTCTTAATGAAAATGCACCTTCATTTGAGATTCTTTCTACAGCTTAAATCTATAATATTCCAAACATTCCAAAATAAGGAGTCTGTCTGGTTTGCTGCTTTCAAGTATATATGCCCGGTGTCAGCTGTCATTTCAGCCTTTCTGAACAGAGGCAATCCATCAGTAAGAATGTACTGTCAGGAGTTAAGTTGCAACTCCAAGTCACAATTTGTTCTACAGCAAAGAAAATTCTTATTTATATCTTTATTATTTGTAAAATTTGAAGCTAGTAAATATAATTGGCATGTCCCTACAGAAAGGGTGTGTGTTAATCTTCATAAACATTTTCTGATATGCATTTGTTCTATATTTTCTTTAACACTTAAAATAGTCTGTGCCTATGAAAAAGAGAAAGACAGTAATGTCCAAATTAAAAAAGTAATTGTAGGAAAGCATAAAAAAATTGTTTGATCTGCTTCAAATTACTTTTTTTAATCACACTTGTCAAACTGCATAAAGCCAAGTTTTAAGGGATCAAAATTAGATTAAAAACTTAAGTAGTATTATGTAATCTTAGTACGGTATCAGAGTTAATAGAGTGAGCAAACTACATTAGCAAGTAGATGTATGCACTTCTCAGTTTTCTCAGGGTATTCAGCTGAAGCTGAAATATGGGAATACTGCAGCTGACTGACAAACAAAGCCTTAATGATAGGTATGTTTTGGTAACCACCAAGTTACCAAATCGACCTTCAAAGTTTGCTAGAGAGATGAAGGCTTTTTACAGTGGCAGTTTAAATAAACACTATGTACATATAACCAAGGTTATGATTAGACTGATTATTTTGTAGAAGGAAGGCTTTGAAATACTGCTGGACAGCTAATTGCAACTATTATATGCTTCTGGAGGTTTTGTTTTTTTTGGGGTTTTTGTTTGTTTTAATTCTGGGAAAAGGGAGCCAAATGAACATGTATTTTTACTAACACTCAGTCAATTTGTGCTCCATGCACAGCAGTGGGTCAGTAATTTGCTCAGGGGTCTCTCCAGAGAGACACAATCCTTTGCAAGTCTATTTCTTTACATAGACACTGAGCTTCCCACTTGGGTGGCCATGGGCATGGCATCACAGAGTGTGCTTAGGCAGACTGCTGTGTTCTTAGTCTCAGCCATCTCCATCTTAAGACATCTCCTTTTATTTTTCCTGCATAATTCAGAGAAACACAGGCAAATTTGCAGACTATTGCTGACCCAAGGATTCTTTAGAAAGCAGCATTTCTCACCAGTCATCAGTAAGTTTTGTAACCTCTGGAGGAAAGCCATAAAGAAGATAACTAAGCTTTCCTCTTGTGTATCTTTTTTTGGGCTGAAGTACTCTATTACACAGACAAAATTCTGTGTCATAGTTATAAAAGTCTCATCATGCAGAATTTGACAGGATATCAGTGCAGGCACATTACCTAATCAGGAATCAGATAGCCTCTACCAGTTGTTCTGAGATGCTCTGAGTCATACATGTATTTAATTGTTTTTCTTTTGCCAGGAGTTTGATTTTGAAAAGGTGTTCTAATGTTAAATACACAGACAACATGAACAGTGATCTCTAAATTTACTTGGTAGTCTTGTCTGTCTCTGTCCATTTCTGTGTGAGACTGCAGCTCACTGTTTAATATCTCTACATTTGTCAATTCGATATGAATAGGATGTTGTAGGGGTCAGTATAGTTTTTATTTTCTTACTCTGTTCACCTACTCTTGAAAACTTACACAAAAGAGTAAAACATACTACTTTTTGCCCCGCAGTTCTCTTTGTTGCTGCTGTTTTGAACCTCCAAGCCAAAGAGTTGGAAGAGGATAAATTCAGTTGAGTTGTACCTAAACAGGTCTTTGTGCAGTCTGGAAGAATGGCTGACAGCCTGAACTGTGATTTGAACTCTCTGAGTCCACTTCAGCTGTTTGAAAGAGTGACTGAGCAAGGAGAGAAAGTCAGAGCACTGAAAGCAGGAAAAGCACCAAAGGTATTTGCATTTCATGTTTTGAACCCATTCTTTCTCAGTTTAGGTATGTCTTTGAGTGCTGAATAATTTTATTGTTCTATTTTGCATTGTGATGAGAAAAACTCTTGTTAAAAACTATTTATGTCCATTTTTTGTGAGCTGTGGCATACCTTGAGCAAGGTAGTCACTAGCAAGACCAAAGTTTTACTCTTGAAGTAATAACAGAGTCATAGTCTTAGAAGTCTGCTTCATCCAGTTGCCATGCCATGTGACAGGATCCAAGGCACTTATTTCTCAAGTACATTTATGTCACATGCATTTTTCCCTGGTTTTAGTTGCTTCATAAAATTCTTTTTCTCCAGGCATTATTGTAGACATTAGCAAATATGTCTTCCTGTAACTGTACTGACAGTCCCTGCTTAATCTCCCTTAAATAAAAAATTCAGTAATTTGCCATTTCCTTCAGGTTCCCTATTCTGTTATCACTGTGTTGGCAAGGAGAGCTCAGTTTTAATATGGGCTCTCTTAATGTATTGCCTGTGGGAATAAGCCTTGAAAACTGGGAGTCAAGTAAAGTATTGTTCTATTTATTGCTTGCATGAGATTTTACAATAACTTTATATTAGAGAGGTCATAACCATAACTTTTTGTTCTAGCTTGTCTTCAAGTCTGTCAATGAATTGTAATGAATAAATTATTTTAAGGTGAGCCACTAAAAGCATTGTAAAGTAAATTAGATAACGATTTATATTTTATTTATATACCTTAGAAATGTATAGTAAAAGTGCTGAGCTTGTTATACCTCTAAAAAGCAAGCAAGCATTTTTATACTAGGCAGAAATTGAAAAGCAAGACAGAGGTGCTTTAAATGTCTTGGCAATGGGGATTATTTATATTCTAATGATTAATTACTTGCTTTTCTTCTACATTTGATATTGATGCAGAAAACATTTAAATTAAACAGAGTTTAGAGTTTACGAATGATGCAATTCAGATCAAAGAATGGATGTGGGATTCTGAAAGGTTGGGACATTAATGTAATTGTTTTAAACATGTTAAGTCAAACAGTTGTTTGGGTTTTTTCCTTTATTCAGGATGAAATTGATGCAGCAGTGAGGATGCTCTTATCATTAAAACTGTCATATAAAACAACAACGGGACAAGATTATCAGGCAGGCTTGCCTCCAAAAGATCTTGTATTAATAAACAATGGTACAACTAAAGAAGAGGATGAAGATTTGGTGGATCCCTGGAATGTGCAGACATCAAGTGCTAAAGGCGTGGATTATGACAAGCTTATAGGTATAACTCTTCCTTCACTGCTACTAAGGAATTTATGTAAAGTGATCCTAATGACCACAGAAACAGCAAGGCATCATAACAAATCCAGATCAAAACATCATAGGTAACATTTAATTTATGTCTAATCTTAGCATTTCCATGTCTAAAGAATTTGCTGTAAGAGATGAAAATGTCCCAGGTGGAATTTTCCTGTGAAAGACTTAAATACTTTGCAAAGAACTTCTAAGTTCAAAATCCAAGTTTTACTTGCAGTTTGTTTTTTGGTATGAGAACTGTTATTAGAAGTTATGCTGACGAAGACACTGTGACTGAGTATCTGCATCTTCAGTGGCTGGGATACAGAAGAGCAATTTGGCCGGGCTGAAGGATTCTTCCTACCCTCCCCTCACATCACTTATAAATTAGAGAGGGCAGGAATGATACAAAACTAATGCAGAAATCTGTTAAGGCTAATGACTTCTTCAGAAAACACACAGGCAACCAAGTGCTGGCTAGAATAAAGGAGTTGAAGCTCATTCAAAAACATGCGGTGTAATGGAAAATGTTTTAGACTGGGTTGTTAAAAAACTTGCAAAGTTTTGTAATTTAAGAAACAGAGATCTAGGTGATTTTCCTATTGGTTTTACAGTTTGCTGTTTTAATAACTTGTTCGAGTCTAGCATGGAAACAAGTGAGAGAACTATTCATTAATTTCTCTATTTTTCCTTTTTTTCATTATTGTCAGTCTTCAATTCATGTTTAGTACCTCAGCTGTACATTGCTAAGATCTGCTTAGTAGGTTTTTCTCACAATAGAGCATACATCCTTATGTGGCAGTAATCATATATTTGCTTTTGGGACAGTTGCTTGTGTCAGCATTATTTTACCTCTTTGTGATGTTATTGTGAAATTGTGTCCAAGGTATGCACACATTGGTTTAGTTTGCAGGAAGTAACGGGAGAAAGAAAAGATTAGGAAGGCAGAAGTGTGCAAAGAAAATATAAGTCAGTGTGAGAGAAAGAAAAGATACATTTATTAGACTCTGGAAATGGGTAAGATCTCTCATAATCTTGTTACTTGCATAGGAAGTATAGATAATAGAAATACAGAGAAGTGGTTTGGGTTTTTTTTCTTGGCAGGAGGGGTTCTGAACATTTTAGAAAAGGAAGAATTGCACAATTGTGTTGGCACAATCTAAGGATCTTCCTAAAAATGACTTCATATAAATCAGTTCATGCCCTTTTTTCCAGTAACTGTGCATGTAAGACCTTTGATCTTCCTTAGGGCGGTGGGTTAGCCTAAATGATTTTTTCTTCTTTACACTACTCTCAGATTGGTGAATTTGATAAATGAGTCATTTTGCTTGTTCTAAGTGCTGTGTTTGAATTTTTTCAGAAAAGAATGCTAGCCTAGCCACTTCAGGATATGAAGCAGTTGCTGGTTGTTATTGATAAGCTTCCTTCTTTTATCCCCATTTTATAAATAACAGTAAAAGGTATTGTCCATGAACTTGTTACACTTGACAGCTCCTGCCTTAAGGGAAATTTTTGTGCCACCTGTAATCTATTTATTTACTTGTGGTACTTGAGAAAGTTGCCACAGTGCTTGTATTTAATCAAACACAGAAGAAATGAAATCACTGTTATAAGTGAAAGCGATCTTAAATGGTTGTCCTGGATGTGCACTTAAGTGTATGGTAGCATAACAAAAAAGCCTGAAGATAATCTGGGAAGAAGAGTTCTGTTAGCTACGTACTAGACATGAACATTCCTAGAAATCTGTTTGTTTGAGCATGAGCAAAGAGCAGAGGAATGAGTGAGAAAGAGCTTTGTATGCTAACCATGCTGATAATTCAGTAAGCTGAATATTGTAAGTAATACCAAATGAAGTTGAAGTTGGTGGGCAGTTTTGCAGATCATCTGGTCAGCCCCTCTCCCCAAAGCAGAGTCATTTAGAACAGGTTGCTTGGGACCTTGTCCAGGAGGATTTTTCAATCTTCAAGGATGGAGATCCCATGACCTCTCTGGGTGACACATTCCAGTATTTGACATGTGCACAGTATGAAAGTATTTCAGAGATTTAAATGGAATTTCCTCTTTCTTCTAAGTTGTACCCTTTGCCTCTTGTCCTTTCACTGGGCATCACTGAGAAAAGTCTGGTGCTTTTTTATTTCCTTTCCACTTCCCATAATCACATATTTATACACATTGATAAGATCCTTCCTAAACCTTCTCTTCCCCAAGCTCAGCAATCCCAGCTCTCTAACTCTCCTTACATGACAGATGCTGTGAGTCTTTCACTTTTGTGGCCCTTTGCTGGATTCACATCATTATATCCATGTCCTTCTTATGCCAGAGGCCAGAACCAGTGCTCCAGGAGTGTCTCCTCAGTGCTTAATACAGGGAAAGCAAAACCTACCTTGACATTCTGGCTGCAGTGTTCCTGATGCAGCCCATAATTAGGCCTTTGGCCATCCAACTCATAAAAGTGCATTACAGGCACTTCAGTTCTTTGTCTGTGAGGACCTTGGGATCCCAGGGTCCTTCTGCTTTCCAGCCAGTTGGCCCCCTGCTGTACCAGTGTACAGAGTTACTCCTCCTCAAAGTTTGCATTCCCTTTTGTTGAATTTCATGAGATTCTTGCAGCCCATTTCTCCAGCCTGCTGAGGTCCCTCTCCGTAGCACCACAGCCATCTATTGTAACAGCCACCCTTCCCAGGATTATTTCACCTGCACACTTGCTGAGAATGGGCTGTGGGCTCCAGCTGGGCTTTGTGCTGTTACTCACCTTTTTTGGCAGTTCAGCCAGTTTTCAGTTCACCTTGCTGTCCACTTACCTAATCCAGATTTCATCAATTATCTATGAGAATGAGATGGAAAGCAGTGTCAAAAGCCATACTAAAGCTGAGGTAAACAGCATTCACTGTTCTCAACTCAGCTATAGTCATAGCATCATAGAAGGGCTATTAAATTGGGCTGACTTGATTTTCCATTCGTAAATCCTTGCTGATTACTACCAGTCATCTTCATGTGTTTAATGTTTGGGGATGATTTCCAGGATTATTTGCTTCAGCACATGCCCACAGATTGAGGTGAGGCTGACTGGCCTGTAGTTCCACAATTCCTTCTTCTAGTCCTTCTTTAAGGTAGGATTGGCATTTGCTTTCTTCCAGCCTCTAGCAGCCTCTCGCAGTTGTCATGACTGTTCAGAGATCATCGAGACTGGCCTGGTCACCAAAGTTACAGTAGAACAAATATTAGCATATGCATTTCTCCATGTAGATGTAACAGGGCAATGGCAAAGAGGAAAAGTATACAGTGAATTTTCAGCAAATGCAAATATGCTTTTGAAAATGGCAGTTCTCAAGACTTCTTAGGCACAGTGAGTTGAAAGCTGTCTTGGTAAAAGCTAGAACACCAGAGATAAAAAGCACACTAGGAATTTTTTTAAAGCTTGTTTAGGAGTGGAGACTGTGTCTTCGTCAGAAGCTGTTTAGAAAGGCAGATTCTTTGTGAGCAGAGATCCTAAGAAGTTCTGAACATTCAAATAGGAGGAAATAGGTGAGGAAAAATTAACCATTTTTTTAACAGAAAAGGTGAAGATGGGCAAAGAAAAGGGAGTTGTGCAGTCTGTGAATGTTTAATAAATATTTTTAGGCATTTCTAGTGAAATGTTCTGTACACCAGAGAGCTTTTCTAATCACTTTTTATGACAGTACATGAATATTTCTTGGGTATCTGGAATCTAGGGCATTTTCATGTTTTCTGTTTCTGTCAGATTAGCCTCTTACCACTTGCTGTTGATGTGCTGAATCATTTTCATGCTCATTTGGTCTCTTTTTAGCATTCATTGAGATTATAATTTGCTGTTGTGTGATGCATTTTGCATTTTATTAGTGCAATGTTGAATAGTTCTAATGTTGAATAGAGCAGAATAGTAGCAAACAGTAGACTCTTGTATAGATTTTTTTGAACGAGTCCAAATCATAGAGCATTGACCTGATTATTAGCATCCAAGAATTATTTGGAGAAGGAAAAATACTGCTATTTTACTCTATCACAACCTTTCCTAAACCACCAAGTTGTAAGCCTTACTGATTGCCATGAAGAGCATTATGCATTTCCTTTTCAAGCCTCTTGAGGGGAGCAGTGTCTGTAATCATATACATATTAAGGAAGAATTAAATTTGCAGAAGAGTAATTGGAGTTGGTGATGTTGTCTGAGTGAAAGCAAAAGACAATGTTGTCTGACAGCAGAAAATTTAGACATCAAGAGAGGAACATTCAGAGCCTCATAGGCATTTTTGTCTTATGGCTTAGAGAGGCCAAGTTGTTGATCTGAATGTGTTACTTTAGCATGTTTTTTTGCTTGGAATATCAATGCTTCTGCTGTAAGGAGACTGCAGTTATAGCAATTCATGGATGGAGAAATACTGCATGTTGTAAATGAGCTGAGCCTCCTAGCATAGAGTTAATACTGGAGGTGACTGCTGGGACTTCAGACAAGAATCTGGAGAATCTAGCCATTTTGTCTTGAAGGTGTCTTTCTTAATCTAGCCTGCATTGTTATGTTCTTGGTATCTCAGGATCTGGTTTTAGCTGTTTTGTACTTAGTTTAACTTTTTTTCTTTAACATTTTATGATTGTAGTTCGGTTTGGCAGCAGTAAAATTGACACAGATCTGATTAATCGAATAGAAAGAGCTACTGGGCAAAAGCCTCACCACTTTCTACGTAGAGGAATCTTTTTTTCCCACAGGTGAGTTTTTCTTTTATTAAAATTCAAAAGGTCCTGTTGGCCAGACTTCCTGTGAGAATTATTGGGAGAAGCCTGTAACTAGCAAAAACCATGTGCTTTTATACCAAGGCAATCCAACTGTGCCATTTGAAATTAGCAACTACTGCAGATGTCCCCTGGCAACACATGCAACTCTTGATTGCGTGGGTTTCTGATATGTCCTCAGAAATCCCAAACTGAAGAAATGTGCACAGAGTGCAGTTTCATTTGGACTCAGCATCAGCAGCCAGAGGCAGTGACCTGTCAGAGAACTCCAGGTGCCCCTGGTGATTTCAGCAGGGCTCCTGTGGCCTGTGCATCTGTTTGTGGTATAGAAAATGCTCAGGGAATAATCTTAAGCATGAGCCTGCCGGTGACCTTCGCTGTTTAATTGTCAGCACACAGGGCTTTTGGGGCTGTGGCACCAGCAGGTTTCACAAAAGGACCTGAGCATGACTGAGGGCATAACCTCCACCAGAGGTCAGCTAAGCTGGCTGGTTGAACCTACTTGAGAAATGATCCCTGGCTGTTTTACTAGGCCCCAGAGATTATTATCCAATGAGGTAATTTTAAAAGTTGCACAATTTCGACATTAAATTTTCATTTTTGGTTTCATTTTTCTTCCAGGTTTTTTTACCCCATGGAGACTGAAGGAGACAGTGTTTTTCTTAAATTAAAAAATGAGTAAACAAGAACTTTTTATTTCTAGGACACTTAACATACTTTATTTTATTAATAAATACTTTTGGCTTTAAAAGCACTTAGATTTTGAATATAAGCTTTTTGCTGCGGATATTTCTCACTAAAGAGTTGTATCGTGTTTTCTCTGTTTTTTCTCTAGAGATATGGACCAAGTACTTGATGCTTATGAAAATAAGAAGCCCTTTTACCTTTATACAGGCAGAGGGCCATCCTCTCAGGCAATGCACGTTGGTCATCTTATCCCATTTTTATTCACAAAGTAAGATATTTCTACCATTTGTGTTAATCAGAGCATTTTTTTCAAAGGAAACATTGAACATGGCTTGTGAAACTGCCAAAATGATACATTGCAAGGAGTTCTGATTATGCGAGGTGAATATTAATGAACTTAATTCAGTCATACCTTTCATTGAACTGATCACAAACCCTGCATCACCATAAAGCCCTCTTCCTTACTCCCTTAGCCATGTGGCACTCCTTAGAATTTTTGTTGTTCCTCAAGGCTAGTTAGTTACAAGACTCAATGACATTACTCTGTAAGGTGGTGCCTGCAGCAGCAGGACACAGAGCCATTGGGCTCAGAAGGCTAAAACGTCTTTGAATTCTGGTTCCTTTGCAACTGGTGACCACTGTCATGTACAGGAAACAGTGAGTCTTTTTTCCAGGCAAATTGTCATTATAATATGTATAAAACATTTTATCTGTTCACATAAATATAACTGTGTATGCGTACAATGAAAAGAGCAGACCTCTTTATGTATGTTCTGTTTAAATATATAAAAATATTTTAGCTGCGTGACTTACATCTTCATTTTAACTTACTTGGGATAAAATATATCTGCTTCTATTAGGTGGCTGCAAGAAGTGTTTGATGTTCCCTTGGTAATACAGTTAACTGATGATGAAAAATACCTTTGGAAGGACATGACAATTGAGAAGGCACATGAATATGCTAGAGAAAATGCAAAAGACATCATTGCATGTGGTTTTGATGTCAACAAAACCTTTATATTTTCGGATTTAGACTATTTAGGGTAAGTATAAATTTCTGTAGAGCACTGCAGTGAAAAAGTGTCTATATTTTCTCTCTTATTTTGAGAGTCAACAATGTTTTAACAAGCGTGTCTAAATTTGAAAGCTTCAGGACAAGTTTTGTGACACTTAAGATAGAAACATATTAATTTTTCTGCTAACATTTTATATATACTATTGTCATTCCTGTATAACATATTAACAAATACTTGTCTGTGCAATGTGTAAATTATGAAAGATATGTTAAACCAGCTAAAGTGTAAAAATACCTAAATCACCAAGGAACTTCCAGACTGATTTGCTTAAGAGGGTGTCAGAATCTCTCAGATGTGTTTACACTTTATCTGCATTAACAGAAGGCATTGCAGCAACTTGTTGTGATCAATTATTGTAATAACACAGCATGAAAGATTATTGAGTGAAGTTTAAAGAAGATTTAAGAAAAGGAAATTGCTATTGAAACTGCCATCTCAGTGGGAAAGAGTTTATCCTGTATGGGATACACACGGGGATACCAAGCAACACAGACGATGTGATCTATTTAAGTTGCCAGAGTTCACAGGGAAGCATAAGTAAACTTCAGGCTACATGAGGCATTTTGGCACCATTTCTGAATCAAAATATTTCTGGGTATAGACAGCTACTTATGGAAAAAAAAAAAGTTTCTAGTAGTTGTTGGGGGAAGGGAAGAATAAATTAAACTTTCAAGGCATAAAATTCCTAATTTCTAAAATTCTCTAATTATCATCTCAATGTGCCACAAAACATCTGAAACTGTGAGATTTAATCCTGCAGGCTTTTTTATGTTTTCAGCTTTTGCAGTGGAAGTTTGTACATACACTCTCTTCCTCTTTTCATTTAATTTTTCCACCTCTTTTTTTTCTCACAGGACAAGTGCTGGATTCTACAAAAACATTGTCAAAGTTCAGAAGCATGTCACATTTAACCAAGTGAAAGGAATCTTTGGCTTTACAGACAGTGATTGCATTGGTAGGAAATCATACAAGTTACGAGAAACAATGTTTGCTTTCACTTTCAATTGAGTTATTTTAAGTAATAGTTTAATGAGATTAGTGTCTGCCACTCATGAAATAGGAAAAGTAGGACAGTCATGTTTCTAGGCTGATTCTGATCTTATTGTTGTTCCTTCAGAATAGAAAACACTTGACAATGAAATTTCTAGCATGACATCTACCTTTTTGACGTTAGTAAGAGCAAAGTACAAAACACAAATGTTGAAGGGTCCAAAACAGAGCTACCTTCTCTTTTTTTTTCTTTTTTATTCTTCTGTTACAGTAATTGCAGCTATGGATAATTTTACCTCCTAGAAATTTCTATGCCAAATTTATAAAGAAACTTGTCAGAAAAAGTTGTGTTAATACACATACACATTTACATATATGGAGAAAGTTGAGTGCTGAATAGCCTAATTATCAAGGTGCTAGGTAACACATCTTCCATTTACTTCACTGCAATTGCATGTTCCTGTCCCATGGCTAAAAACAAGATTCTGTGTAAAAATGGCATTAAATCCTGCATGTTTCTGAGCACTATCATCATTCTTCATCCAGTGATTGGGCCACTGACAGCTTTTCAGCCTTCACTGTAACCAAGGAACAGATTTCCACTTGTTTTAGCAGTGCTCTAGTAAAGGATGGTATTGTGATAATGACTTCATCACATGTTTGGAAAAGTCTCTGTTCTCTGTTCTGATAGGATTTTGATCAGGGAAGCAGGTTGGCCGTGCTGTGATTAAGCCCTGTATAAAAAAGAAAATTGGGCACATCTGAGATGCTTCATGAGTACAACATGCATAAAGCAGTGATTCTGAGATTTAGAGGGAAATGTGATGATTGTAGCTATTCTCTCACAAAGTGGGAAAAAATGAGAAGCTTAGTCAACTCTATTTCTGGAAAGGGTAGATAGTTCAATGA
This sequence comes from Rhipidura dahli, assembly GCA_013399225.1. Taxonomy (NCBI): domain Eukaryota; kingdom Metazoa; phylum Chordata; class Aves; order Passeriformes; family Rhipiduridae; genus Rhipidura; species Rhipidura dahli. Next base: position 315,597 of record VXAC01001325.1, read on the forward strand.
TCAAGAGAGTATGCAGTGACAAACTTTTTTTGAAGTCATTGTGGTCACAGCTTGCCTTTTATCATTCGTTTCTATGTCAGTTGAAGGTTTGTTGATATTACAGAAGGTAAAGATTAAAAAGTTTCCTCAGATAAGGCAACAATGCTTTGTAAAGATAGAGCTTGGTCTTCAAATAAGTATCTGGATGATTTACTTTTGCATTTTACAGATTGCAAAAAATTCTCTCTATTTATCACCGCTTTTGTTGATTGCTTAGCATTTCCAAACATGTTTTTTAGGTAAGATAAGCTTTCCTGCTATCCAAGCTGCTCCATCCTTCAGTTCATCATTTCCTCAGATCTTCAATGGCAAGGAGAATATTCAGTGTCTTATCCCATGTGCTATTGACCAGGTAAGAAAATCATACTGCTTAATTTGTTTTTCACAGATTTGGTTTTGTATTGTACCATTCAAAAGCTTCATGGTGGTGTCTCGAAGCATCTGTAAAACATTCCTGCAAGCACCTTTCTGGGGTAGAAACTGAAAGACCTAAAAGGTGAAAAGATGAAGGCTTAACCCAACAATCAAGTATTCATCCAGTCTTGGATCTCTCTTGATCTCAACTCAGTTCACACTGAGCTGACATCTAGGAAAGCAAAGACGGCAACATCTCTGCAAAAGCACACTGACATGGGGGTAGGAAGAAACTTTTGGCCATCTCCATGGTAACTTGGACAAGATGGAATGAGCTCAACTTGCATCACAAGAGATTTCTGTTGAATCATGGAGAAAAACCCTCTCTCAGTAAGAAGAAAGAAGCATTGAAATAGTTTGCCTGAAAGGCTACAGAACCTTAATTCACATTTATAGAGAGAGCTGGAAGAACTTCAGATACAAATGAGAATAATAGGGTTTTTTTAAAAAATAAGTAGTGTTTCTAGGAATCACATCCTGCCCTGTCTGAATCTTTGGCTATTTTAGTCATAGGGACAGACACTGGAAGATGATGTAATCATATTCATCACCCAGAATATCATGAAGTAATATTATTGCACTTTGGTTTGAGTCACATCATCAGCACAGCACTGCCAGCTCGATCACTGATTTAGTTCAGGTTCTCTGTTTGTTGTCAAAATCTTTGGGAAGGAGCTTTCATCATAGGCTGCATCCATATCCAGGCATATTAAGCATAGTTTTAGCAACTATTTGAATTCATGTAAAATTTTGTAAATATGCTTATTACTTAAGGGAATCAGAGTGTACAGCACTATGGAAAAGAAAAGGGATTTTGTTTGTTGCTCCTCTGAATGAACTGGATTGGAAGTAGGTTCTGGAACATTTCATGGGTTGTTTTTTTCCAGTTTTTGTGGTTTTGACATCACTTCTTAAAGCATGAATGAGTCAGCACCAATCAGATTTCAAATCACATTTTTCAGCTTTATTCTGTGCTTTTATTGATGATTGTTTTAGGACCCTTATTTTAGAATGACTCGAGATGTAGCACCGAGAATTGGACAGCCTAAACCAGCCTTACTCCACTCAGTCTTCTTCCCAGCTCTACAAGGAGCACAGACCAAAATGAGTGCTAGTGATCCAAACTCCTCCATCTTCCTCACTGATACACCCAAACAAATCAAGACAAAGGTAAGGTTACCTGCAAAGCCTGATAGCACAAAGCTTTACAATGAGAAGGAGTGGTGGTCATAGAATCATAGAATTATTTAGGTCAGAAAGGACCCTTAAGGTCATGGAGTTCAACCATAAAGCTATCCCTGTCAGGCTCACCATTAAACCATGACTATAGGTACCATATAATTAGAAATAGTCTCCAGCTTCACCAGGAAGTAGAGGTTGGCCCACAGGTCTTACCTGACACTGCTCTGATATCCCCCCCAGATGTCCACCTTCAGGGGCCCTCCTAGTTACAATGCCAATTTTGACTGTTTTTCTTGGACATATATGAATCTTTTTTTCCTTACATTTCATGGCAAAGCGTCTTCAGGAATTGACTGAATTATGCAAATTTAGCTAGACTATCAAATATGATCTTTTGCCTTACTAGCTAGTCTGACAGTACAAATATCAGCTGGGATAATGTACAAAACATGCTTGTTTTTCTGATACCTGCAGAGCAGTGGTGTAAGAATAAGAGCTGTGGAGGCTCATGCTCTTAAAATAAATATTATGTTGCCATAGTTTTGAAATCTGACAGGCCATGATGTAAACCTAATAAACAGCTTTTTCTTGACTGCCTCTCCTTGTTGGGAGCACCAAACATTGCACGGTGTTAGTTGCAACACAGGTCAGACCTTCCCTGCTGCTTGGGAATCTACTGCTGACAATTCACAAATAAATCTGCTCACTGCAGCTCACAGATAAACATTATGTTGAATTTCAACTCAGTTTCAGAAGTTTCAACTCAGTTTTTTTCTATCTGAGTATATTCCTAGTTTGTTTCCAAGTTCAAAGGAAAATCACTCTTATCTGGTGTCAGATGATTTAATTTGGCAAAAGTTTGCCTGTGTTGTGATATTTAAAGAAAATGAAAATCAGTCCTTGGGAAAGAATTTATAGGCATGATACTAGACATGAAATAACTGTCAAAACAAGAATAAAAGATGTTTATGTTGTTTCTGTTGGGCAGGCTTGGATTATTTATCTTGTGGTCAGACTCTTCTATAGCCACCTCATAACATTTCATTCTCTTTTGTAGAAACTGATTAAACATTACTGTTTTGAAAAATTGGAATTCTTCACGTGTTTGGATTATAATAATTCCAGTTTATTTGCACAATTAAGAGTTGCTTTTTTTCAAAGAAAAAAAAGTCATTTCAGAAAGAGAATACATGGTTAATGGTAATATTGGTAACATTCTTCCATGGTTTTTCCTGGGAAGTAACTTGTAATCTGCAAAGAGATCCAAGTTCATCAGTCATAATTCTGCTGTCTTTAAACTACTTGGAGAAATATAAAAATAATTCGAGCTACTTGGAATATAAAAGGCATTAAGAAACATCCAGAACATTATGTCAAGTATTGCATAATGGAGGACAAACTGAGATTTTTTTCAGCTTCTGAAGCTCATCAGAAACAAGTCTTTGTGGAAATAGAGCTTGAGCAAAAACCCAAATACTGTTATAGCAAATAAATTAAAAATAGAGTAGGAAAGGTGGCTTCTGGTCATGGATGAAGGTTAAAAAGATAATGCTACACTGGACAAAAAAAAATTACTGCTTACAGCATTTTTCAGATTATTGGTACATTGCTAATTAATGAAGTTCAAAACTTACACGTAATAGAAGATAAAAAATTGCTAAGTATTGGGAAAGGCTGAGAAGCTTCTGGGTAATCAAATGAGATGAATGGCAGCATCTTAATAGACTATTCTTATTCCACCTATGAGCAAATTACAGCTCAGTTACTTGTTTGCTTTCCTGTAAAGTGTTGGTTAGATTTTATTTCTGTAGACATATTGAGAGATTCAGAGAAATTCAGGGGAAAAAAAATCAGTGCATCACTGTGGATAGGTCACTGAAACCCTCAGTCAGTGAGTAGGTGCCAGAATATGTAAAAAATTTAATTTGAGATTAGGAAAGGAAACATTTTGTGTTTCAACAAAAAAATGCCTCCACGTGTCATATTGTATTTAATCCCTCTCAGTTCAGGAAGGAGACAAACTGTAGAGATAAAGGATATCAAAAAAATTTCATACAGGCTTACAAAATCTAGTAAGGGGAGAGATCAGTGCAGAACAGTATGTAAAAACTTTGTTTTACAGATGCTGAGACAGCTATTCATGCTGCCCTACAATATAAGAATAGATGTAATGAGGCACACAGCAGTTCATTTCTTTAAAATATTCATCAGTGCATCATTTCTGATTGTAGTTCGTTGCCACAAGACTTCATCTGTAACAAGGTGGTTGGAGAGATTCAGAAAAGCACTAGACAGTCTATACAGACAGTAGGAATGTTCATAAATTGTAAATATATAACAGCTCCTAGATACCAGAACTAAAAAAACCCTACTTCATATGCACATGTGTCTCTTGGCAGGTTGATTATGGTATCTCTAAAGATACAAGAGCTAAATGAAAGCTCAGCATATGGTTAAGAAATTTTTTTTCCTCCACTTACCGATTTATTTTCTTTAAATTTGTAGGAAGATTAGCATCGTCAGAGAGTTCTACATATGTTTAAATGTTTAAAATAGGCCAGTGGCTTCTGAATTTATTGAGAAGGAGATTAGCAATTATATCTGTTCAATAGTGCCTTTCATCTGCCTATAGGAAATTATGCTTAAAAAGAAGGAGGATGTCAGCAAATACTTCATTTTTAGACTGAACAATTGAGTATTGGTCTGATTTTAAGCATTCTAGACAGACTTCTGTAATCTTTAGCTTTGCTTTGTCTTGTTTTCCCTTTCACCCAGAAGAGGAGATTAGGTTCTCTCTAGGATTCCTGCAGGATTTTCCATGCCTTCTTCATCTCTTTCAAAATTAATTTCTTGATAAAGAAAATATCTTATTTTTTTGTTACATGAAGTACATTTCCTGTAAGCACAGATTCTATCCAACAGCTTCAGCAAAAGGGACTTCAAATGTTTTTGACTGAGTCTTGGGTAGATTATTTTTAATTTTCACTTAATTTTTGTCCTGATTGTGCAGTCTGAGGAGTATGTGTATAGCCATTTTCCCCCGCTGGGTTCTGATGACCTCCTTTTTTCAGTCTTGAGGCTCTGCATTAACTTGTCCTGCTCATTCTTCAGCTAATCCTTAGTAAAGAGTTTGCCACATCTCTGTTTGCACTAAAGTAATCCCAGATGCAGTGGGAGTTACAGCAGGAGCTCCTGGTGTTGTTTCAGATTAACAAGCACGCCTTCTCGGGAGGCAGGGACACCATTGAGGAGCACAGGAGGTACGGAGGCAACTGTGACGTTGACGTGTCTTTTATGTACCTGACTTTCTTCCTGGAAGATGATGACAGGCTCGAGCAGCTGAAGCAGGTAAGTAACCAAACTGGAGATGGGGTTATTCATGACATGCTGCAAGGATAAACAGCCTCAGCCCTCAACAGAGCTGTAACTCAGTGCTCCTGTGAACTTTCTCCAGGAAAGTAATTTTGGTGTTATTCTCATGCTCTCCATCCCTTGCAAACTTCAATATTAGTATCTCAGTTTTTATTTCTTTGTAATGTTCTTTCTCACAGGCCAGTCTGTCTCTTTAAAAAAAAAAAATCCCTAGTGTTTTCCCAGGAATCTCCAACACTCTGTGGGACAATACCTTCCCTACCTTTCAAATAAGGCCACCTTGGGATTAGTGTTGTTTTAATTGTAATACAGTCTGATGATTCCTCATTGTAAAGCACCTAAACATTCTGCAAAACTACAAAAGCTCATGTCTAAAGCTTGCTGGGTTTTTTTTGTCTTATCATCATAAGAAATGTAATAGCTGGGAGAAATTGGTTCACTCATGCCAGGCAAAAACTGCTTCATATACCTTGCATTTTCTATAAGCCTATCTGGCAGACTTCTGTCCCCAGGGCTGGTAGCAAGCCATTTCCCTTCCCTTCATCACCAGTATGAGGTGGTGTGTGTTCTCTGGAAAGCAGGAGCTCCATCAGATAACACCCATGTCACATTGTTTTATCAGCTTTCTCCTGCTGGGAAAAGCTGCAAGAAGGTCAAGAGCTGCAGATTGTTCCTCACCCCTCTACTCCTTCCCACACAAGAGCAGGGTTGGATAGCTACTCTTTCCCATGCTGTTGTAAATTCCTTATGGAAACCTGAAGCACATTTGACTTGAGATTTGTTTCATTAATCTCCAACCACTGCAGGAGTGTCAGCCTAATTCTGCTGCAGAGCACAAATCCTGGCCCACAGCTTGCAGCTCACTGCAGTGGTGCCTCAGAACCTGAATAGAAAACATGAAGTTGCCCATTGTGGCAGCAGCAGTGCAGCCAATTCAGGTGTAGCGCCAGAGGATCCTTTCAGAGATAGCTATGTTGGTGTTTTTGTAACAAACTAACAAGCAAAAGATTACACACACACCCCAAAACCCACCACTGAAATTGCAACTCCATTTGTTCTTGTTAATGTATTTTACTCTTGCTGAGTGAACATCAGTAGCATTGACACCTTAAACAGGTGTTACAAATGGCTTGATGATGAGAGGAGGTAAGATTATCGTGTTAATTGTCATTTCAAATATGGCTGAACTGCCCCAGCTGTGGTTTTGCTACGTGGCTGAACCAATCAACTGTTGGTCTGTGCTTCTAAGCTAAAGCATTTCAGTATTGAGCAATGGAATGGATTGCCAACTGTGAATATGTCTGTAGTGTGAACATAGATTCTGAGTGTCTTTGCTATGAAAAGGGTATTTTAATCACTTCTAGTCTCTTACCCAAATGCAGTGAGAGAAAATATGAGAATTCGTACCTGCTATTACAAAAAAAAAAAAATTAAAAAGGCTTAGGGTGACTGTTTATTTGAACTGGGATTCTGGAGAGGAAAATATGCAGTTTCCTGCAAGTAACTACAGGATTTCCTAGTTAAACTTGTGAAGGTAGTTTATTCAGTCCTTATAATAACTTGTCACATATGAACTTTCCCAGCTGCCTTAATCTTTTAACAGGCAACAAGCGACTCTGCAAGTTGCATTTTCAGAGTGATACCAGCTAATCACCTAAGGCATGTGCTTATTTTTAAGAGATCCAAATCTGTCTTCTAAAGAAATCGTGGTTATTGAGTCTTTTTGTGAATGGCACAAAACTTTCTTGACAGGCTTACACCAGTGGGGAATTGCTCACGGGGGAGCTGAAGAAGGTACTTATTGAAACAATGCAGCCCTTGGTAGCAGCTCATCAAGAGAGAAGGAAGCAGGTCACAGATGAAATTGTGAAGCAGTTCATGACTCCAAGGAAGCTGGCTTTTGAATTTTGAAGAAATGTGTATGTAACTTAGCACTTGATAATCCACAACCAAGTAATTGTTGTCTTCTGTTGTATGTCATCACTCCCTAGTTATGTACAGCCTGTAATCGGTGCTTTATAAATAATGAGTAAATTATCATGAACAGCAGAGTACAAAAAAAAAATTAAAATAGGACTTGTATCTATTTAAAATCAGAATATGCAAGACAGAATTGATCAGTCTTGCAGAAAAGCATGTATGTCAGGCCAACATTGTATTTAATGTATTTCATGTTGAAAATATAAATAAAATTTCCATTTGTTGATAAAGGCTAACTTGGAAATTGTTTTAAATATGTTGGTAAGAGGTCATATCTCAAACTAATAAATAGTAGCTCCATTTTCTTTTGTACTATGTACCTTGGTTTACTAGACTGTATGTCCTCTTGGGCTACTGAGAACATGCTACACACAAAAAAGTAGTGAATGTTACAAAGTGGGATCAATACAGAAAGAGTGGGCATCTGTGAGTTGAACACTGGAGAGAGAGTATCAGACTTGTCTTGCCCTTCTTCTTTGGACTGGGCAAGTTGCAGAAATCTCACAGTACTTTTTTTCTGGAGCTATTTAGCTGATCTGAGTGCCTCTGGATGAAAGAGGTCATCAGGAGGTTGTCAGGTTCTTGATATTCTCAGGTGCAAGATAGTACAGAAATGCAAATATTAATTTCTAGTTATAAATAACAAGTGTTTAATCATGCTGTGGAAATTGAAGTCACACTGGATACAGGGATATTTCTAGTACTGTCTGTTCTGTTTCACTGTACCAGGTTGTCAAACTAGGGATACTTATTTTAGGATGTATTCCAGTGAAAAAAATATATATACTTTGTTAAAATACCTTGTGTAATTTAATTATCTCCTTTTTTTGAAAGACCTTCAATGTCTTTGCTATGATTTATGGAAGAAAAACTCAAATTATTAGCTATTTGTTTTTGTATGAACAGTGCTGAGTGCACACTGTTAGTAGATCTGTCTTGTCTAGAATGGGAAGTTGCTAGCCCAGACATAGTCTTAGCAAAGGTGGTTTTATTTGATGCAGGTAACACAGGTGGGTTAACCTGGCTATGTTTGTTCAAGGAACCAAGGAAAAGGCAGAAATGCCAGGCAAACCCAGTCCTATTGCATGAGTTTCAAACTTGTGCTGAAAATAGCAAGGCTTAGCTTTTGTCTTTTTCTTTACAGTTTATGTGAGCTGGCATCTCTCATCTAATGCCATTGACTTCAGCTTATTAGTGAGAATGTTTCCCAGAGACTGTCTCCATAACCCACAGGCAAAGCAGTGCCAGCAAGGGCTTCACAATGAGTAGAAAAACTTTTTTTTTTCAAGAAGTAGTGGAGCAATTCTTAGGGGAAAAAAGCAGCTTCTTAAATCCAGTAATAAGTAAGCTAAGTCTTAATTACTTTAGACTTTAATGATGACCTTCCTGTTCTTGCAGTCTACTCTTTGTCATCTTTAAGCCATACATAAAAGATAAGCCTTAAAATGACTTTTAAAGTGCTTTTATAAACTTAAAATGCAAATTTCTTGTTTAAAATATATGCAGATTTGTTCTGCTAGATTTATTTCATTAGCTAAGAATTAATTTTGTTATTCAGCAAAGGGAGATACGCTGTAGGAGAAACAGTACCATGTTCTATTTAGATAAGCAGATGGGTTATTTTACAGCAACAATTGAAATATGTTTTGAAAGGGCTAGAAAGGAAAGTGATAGCAAAACTATTTAGTATTTGTTTGCTGAACAAGCACTGTTTTCAAGTCCTCTGATGAATTTATAACAACATGCTTCTAAGATGGTACATTTTCTCAGAGGCCTCTTGGTGAATTCCTGAATCTGTTGTTAATTACAGTTCCTGTCCCAGAGACATTTAAAGGTCAAGACAAGGCAGTTTCCAAAAGCACACTGAAATGTTATCAGGCGTTGTTCATTACATTTTCCTCAACTAGCTCATTTTGTTCATCTCACTGCAATAAAAATGAAGATAAAAGTCTGTATCAAACTTCATTTGTTTTACTTTTTTATTATTTTTTAAAAGCCTTAATCTACACTTTGTTTTTGATCTCTCTTCCTACCTTTTTAAATGTTGATTTGTCATCTGATGTAGCTGGTCCTTGTTTTAAAGTACTGAAACAGAACCCCCTTCCAGGTAGACTTCAGACTGCTCCCAGAGCGAGCTAGTGAGGGTCAGTTGTCCAGAGATGACCTGGTCACAAGCCAGACTGGATTTTGCATGTCCCTGTGCACAGCAGCCAGCTCTGGAATGGGGGAAGGTCAACAACACCAGTGACACTCAGTAGGTTTGGTGTAAAACTGATGCTTGAGTGGAAACATGGTGCTCACAATTTCCTTGCAAAAGCACAGATTCTGAACAGCTTCCCACAGCACTTCCACAATCACCAGGAGGAATGCTGAAACCTGCCTGGATATTCATGAGCATTGTCAGAGCAAACGGGAACCATCAGCAACATGGAACCTAATCCTGAATGTGACTTCTAAGAATTTTTTTTCTCAAGGCCACCAACTTTTTTGCTGAAAGAAATTATCCATACAAGCTGCAGTCACTATAGCGAAGTAAACCCAATATCAGCACAGCAAATCTGGTACCTTCTTTCTGTTGGCTGGCCTTCAGCTAGCTAATTTATCAAAATAAATAGTTCTGTGATCATTAGAGTAGCTAAAGGTCAAGGTAATACAAATCAGAAAATACAGCAGTTAGTTAAGTGCTGAAACCCAGAAGCGGAACACCCAGTTTGGAGTGTGCATAGTGAAGTACATAATCTGTGTCCTGTCAGTAAACAAAAATTGGTTCAAATTTATGTGCTTGTGTTTACAGTACTCACACAGTCAGTTCCTGTACCTGGGGCTGTTTGTATCAGCTGTGAGTTCTTCCTCAGGTTGTCACCCACACACTGTGTAGATGTCCCAGTAAGGGGTTCTGAGCAGGATGGATTGCAAAGCCCTCACCTGCCTGAAATAAGCTGCCTGGAGGTACAGTTTTCCCCTCATGTAGCATTTGTTCAGACCACATGAGAGCCTGCTTATATATGGTGCTGAATACCCCAAGGCTTAGAGTTCTCAGCCCCTTGCACTGGCATCTGCAGTTATTCCCACTCATGTTTACAATCCCTCTGTAATTCCCCTCCCTTGAAGTCAATGTATTTCAGTTACACCCACAGGAGGAGACATTTTTAGTTATCTGAGTGCATGAGCACACTGGGAAAGATGAGCTATTTAATAGTCAAACCTTGGGCTGGCCATGGATGGTATCAGTGCTGCCTCACAAGAAACGGTTGTTTAGTCTGTTTTGCAGGCATTCTTTCACTGTCTTCTCAGAGGATGTAATGCCTGAGAACAAGGTCTGCTGAGAATAACATGGCATAAAGGAGTATGATTCCAAGCATCCAGGCAGAGCAGGGATAAACCACTGCCCAGCTAAATGCATCCCTTGTAGAAAGAGGCAAGGGTAGAAGACTCTTAAGAGCTATCTTGAGAGGAATTCCAAACCTCAAGGACTCAACTGAATCTTCTGTTTAAAGGACTTTCTGACTAAAGGAAGTTTGGTGCTGACACCCAAAGTTGTCACCACAGTGGTAGGCTGCTGAGGCCATAAGTATTTTGGAGAGAATCCATTTCAGTGTTGGGTCTTTCATTTGACTCCCCTTAAGGTGCACCAGCCTGCTCTCTTAACCCTGGCTTTTGGATCAGCTGCAAGAGCTGGGTAGACCCTTGAAAGAATTAGGATGCTTGTTTGGTAGCATGGCTGTGAATGTGTTTAAAAGGCCACTTGAAGGCTTAGATTTCAGGAGGACAGTTGGGAGCTTTTTAGTGGTCTCTGTCTGAGGTAGAAGAGGTTCCCTTTATTCTTGTCTAGGAGCACCTGAAATCTTTAAACTTGTCATTGTAGTTCTTTCTGTATGTCCAAGGCAGCTGAGAAGTCCTGTCTGCTGCAAAACTGCTGTCAGTGTAGTAAAGCCATGCTATCAGCTGGTGAGAGTGGCTGCTGACCAGGAGGGTCCTGAATATGGGAACTCCTTTTAAAATAGACTATTCTGCTTCCCCTCCAATAAATGCATTTTTAGCAGAAACTGAGAGGTCAGATCCAGAGTGCTTAAAGCATCATCATCCAGGGATTAAAATAGCAGCCTATATGTGGCCCCTGAGGAAGGATGAGCAAACTAACATTTCTGGGTTTAGGGGATTTTCTCCTTAAGCAGTAGCATGGGTGTTGGTTTTTCAACTGATTTGTTCATGAAAAAAAAATAGGAAAAAGTAAAGAAAAAGAAGTAATAGAAAAGTCAGAAATTCGTTCAAAGGGCACCTTTGGCAAAATACATTTGGCTGCTCCTAACAGCACCATGTAAAGAGAGAAGAGCATGCACTTTTAAAAGCTGGAAATCTTGATTATGCTCTACAACTTCGCCACTCTCCTCGAACTCGCCTAACCCCGCCAGCGCGCTGATTTTATGGCAGCCTTTCCTCTGCAAAGCAACGAGGCTTTGCATCTATTCCTCCGCTCGCTGCAGGGTGAGAGCAGATTGCCTCCAAAGCTGTGCCAGGCTCGGAGAGCCGCTGCTCCGCAGGCCTGCGGGAGAGGCTGATGCTGTGTGCGGCTCAGCGGAAAACCACGCGGCTGCCGGGAGCCGCGCCCGGCGCTGCTGCGAGAGCTTAGCGCGGTTATGCAAACAGAGCATGTCTGCCGCTCATTAAAGAGCAGCGGGGAAAAGAAAGGACATTCCTGCCTCAGCGGCTGCCAAGGGGATATAATTGTAGAGTACTTTGGGAAAATTACTGCTGGGAAGGGGAAGTTGCAGCCTGAAGCACAAATATGTAAGTCACTTGCTGAATGCGGTGCGGGCACTGCATGTAAAGAGCACACGCTGGAGAGTGTTAAATCTTACACAAACTCCCCCCAGCTCTTCCTTCGGTTGTGAGGATCATTTTCTCTGCCAGTAGAGAACAAAATGACGTGATTTAAAAACCCCTGATCAGACAAACAGCTTGCTAGAACATAAAAATTTGCAAATGCTTCAAGGGCCCAAGCAGCAGCTGCAGTCTAAATACCTTAATGAGATAAAAGGGAGGGTGTATATGAAGCCAAGGCTCCCTGATGAGTTTTAATCCTATAAGAATAAAACAAAGCCATCAATCATCAGCTTTGTGTTGAAATGTCCGTGCTTCTCATGCTGTCCATCAATTCAACAGTGGTTTGTGGATATTGTCTTACAAATAAATAAATAAATAAATAAAATACACATTGGATAGGGTGGAACAAGCTATTTTTTGTTTATATAATGATCTGTAAATCTCAGTACTCCTTCATATGTTACAAACACCACCATGTTCACGGGGAAGGCACGAATGCAGTTTAAACCCAGTCCTTTGAAAAGCATTTTTGCCCCCTCTTTTCTCACACTTTCCCTCACACAGTGGATCAGGCCTTTGTACTTGTGCTGGTCCGATTCATCTGTTTGCATGCGTGATTTGATGACATCCATGGGAGTAGCTAACCCCCAGGCCAGGACTCCAGCAAAGCCACCAGAAAGCAGCACAACGAGGAAACCTGTAGGAGAGAGTCAAGGGAGAAAGGCAGTTCACTTGTGATGCCTTATGAGGCCACCTAAAAACAGAGACCAGACAGGAGTAAGGGAATAAAGTTGGGTATTTATTTGAAGGGCCTTCAAGGTACCCCTGGGGATCCAGAGGCTGCTGCCAAAATGGACCCCAAGATGGACAACAGGTCGACTTCTTCACACCTTTATATGTTTGGTTCATTTGCACAGCCAGGGTTAATTCTCCAATTAAAGCTTCAGTTTAATGATGGAATTCCCCTCAACTTGCTCCCCTTTCAGAGGCTTTTAGTTTACACTTTTTGGGCCTAGGATGGTCTGGGTGCCCTTGGAGAGCAGGTCCAGAGAGGCTTTGTTATGACTACCCAGCATGAGAGAGCAGAAATGAACAGGCTACAAGAAACCTCAGAGTTACACACTGAGCAGTACAGGATTTTGAAAAATATAAAAGTTAAAACCTAAGGCATCACTTGCATCTCATTCAGCTACAACCATCTTAGATTTGTCAACAAACTTTGGTGACTTTCGTGTTTTTCAGGAGTTATTTTACGCAGCTCTTGCTCTGGCAGCTCTTGTGTGTTTCCAGTGAACTCAGAGAATTTTTGCACACATAATGCTTTGAAGACCGTGTGAACACGGTAGATGTGGTACACTAGATGTGTGTGAGAGCACTCACACTCTCAGAAATCACTCACACCCTCGTCAATGGATCTCATTTTTATAATTTTCAGGGAGATGCTGTTTTGCTGAATGTTACCTGCTCAGTGTTACCTGGAGAGCTGCTTTTCAGAGCCAAATCACAACTAAGAACCTGAAGTGTCTTTACCTTCTCCACCTGGACTTCATATTCAAGCTCTGGACTGGCCCTTATCTGACCTCCATGATGGGTCCCAGGAGCTTTGTCCATGTTTCATTCCTAGTTATCGTGTTTCTGCATTAACAAGGTTTCATGGCCACACTGGAGGCACCAGTGTGGTAAAAACCCCTCCAGCAGGAGGAGGAGCAATTGCTCAGGGACAAGGTGGGGCCAGTGAAACCCTCTCATGCAGGCTGCTGGCACCAGCCCAAAACACACAGAGCAACCCCTCCTGAGGATCTGGGTGAGGTTTTATAGGTACTGGGTGATGTTTGCCCAGAGCCTCTTTTCCCTCTTAGTGTGGGACTAAATAGGCCATTTTTGCAGGTAATTCCAGATGCTTTCCAATACCTACCTGGTTTATTTCTCCCATCCGGTGTGAGCCAGTCGCACAGAGCAGAATAGGAAAGGAAATATATTGCAGAAGCAGAGCAATCCCTGCAGAGCAATGCAGAGCAGCCCTTGTAGAGACCCCCAAAACCTTCCTCCTTGATGATAACCTTCAGACAGTGCAGAGACCCTCGGTACTTTGGCTTGGAAGGAGGCTGATGTGGGATGGAAGGGTCTGGGTTCCTCTGAGTCTGCATCCGAACTTTGGCCACTTCACTGGGGTTTGTCAACACAGCCTGCAACACCAGAGAATGTATTTTAACCCTCACACTGAAACACCATTTTGATCTCCCTGCTGTAAATTCTTGTCTCCCACCTTTTCAGGCAATAATATTGCCTGTGAGTTCCAGTAAGCTCCAGCCTCCTCCCCTGTGCCCGGGCTGTTCCACCCAGCAGCAGCAGGACACGTGTGTGAGCTGCACTGGGCAGAGGGAAGGCAAGGCAGGAGTCAACACAGGATATTAAATTCGTGTAACTACTTGCTAAACCAGATGGGTGTGGAAAGGGGATGTCCTCAGCTATAGGGAAGCATACATCAGGGCTCTTATTTGTGTCTGTATTTCAAGCAAGACCATCTAGACTATAAAAAACTTAGCCTGTGTTGAGTCACTGACTGCTAGGAAGCACCTAGGAACCTGACCATCTGGACTGCTCTCCAAGAGGATTGTGACCTGGCACACATTTCTGCCCAGCATGCCATTGGCATGAAGGGGTGAGCTGCACCTCGCTCACAGCGCCTGTGGATGCTCACCCTCCTCTGCTTGTGGGAAACTGCTCCTGGACCCAGCCTGGCCTCCCTGTCTGAGGATCCTGCACGTTTCCCAGGCAGCATCAATTCTCAGTGGGACCCCGTTGAGTTTTCAGTCCTGGCAAGGCAACACCGTGCTCTGCCCATGCCTGCAGTGGTGCCGTGCCGGGCTTGTGCAGCCGCTGGGAAAGCACTGACCTGTGCTTTAACTCAGAGTTATGTCTTTCTTACATAAACACACCGTCGCAGCCACTTGGGGAGTTTGCTGCCTATGTTGTTTTTTCTTCCTTGTCCTGCGTTTGCTGCCAAGGTCTGTGTCACTTTAATGGCATGTTCTTAAGTGTCCTGGCGCTCCAAACCAAATCCAGCACGAGCTGCCCAGCAGGACTCGGCCACGCCACGGAGCCGACCAGTGAGGGGGCACGGTGGGCACAGCGTGACCTCCCCTGCAAAAACAAACCCACCAGACTTGTTGCAGGCTCCCCTGGCCTCCCGGGCCGAAAAAAACATTCCCTGCTTTTCCAGCCGCCTGTGTTTGTGAACAAGATCTCTTGTTGTGCCTTCCCCGCGGGCTGTTCACGTACCCGGGAGGCGCCGGCGGCGGCTCCAGCAAGGGAAACATCCAGCTTGGACGGCTTGGCATCTGCAGCCCCGTATCGCAGCTTGCAGATGGTACAGAGGAAGTTTTTGTAGGCGCCAAAGGAAACGGAAGAAACGGCAGATACGGCGAGGACTGATGCAGTCACACCTTTGTAAAATCCCCGGACCTCGTGGGAAACAGAGGACAAAGGTGATTTTTAAGGGTGAATGGCTTGGGAAATCATCTGCTCGAAAGCACTGGCTGTACACTGCTGAATCAAAACTTACTGCCACCTTACAGCTCATCAACCAAGCTAAAATTCACCCTGACCCCTCTCCCGGCAGATGCTCGTATGCAGCTGGTGCCCATCCTCCCCAAACTCAGAGAGGCAGCTCTGCTTCCCTGAAACCACACATCTGCAACTGGTATCAGCAATTCTGGTGAGAGGTACCTACCTTTTCCATCCTGTATGTTTCCTGAACACAGTGCCAAAATCCTCTGTAGTGGTTCTCAGTCTGAATTCTCACCTAGGAATAGAGGGACAACTTTAAAATGCAGATATCAGATTAAAAAACAAATAAATCACCAAATGCCATAGCAGCAAACAAGATAATTAACCATAAAATAGCATCACCAAACAAGTTGATTTTGCTTTTCAAAAGACAAACAACACAACTAAATCCAGTGAGATATGCAGATGTAATGCAGATAAAGCATTATCATGGGACTAGTTTTCTGAAAAGCGGGGAAAAAACAAAAGGGCCTCTTCAATTTTGTTCTATAGTCAAGAAATAAAGCTCTAACAGATACCTTTACTGTGTCCAGTGGATAACCCACGGCTGTGCTTAGACCACCTGAAACAGAGAATATGTTGCAGATGGTTAACAGCACATGTCACAACAGACCATTTCACCCATCCCAGAAGGCACTGGGGAACAGCAGAAAACAGCTCCAGAGCCCAGCCATGCTTGGTGCCAGACTTCTCAAGCTCCAGTAATGATGTTTGAGCCAAGAATGATAGAGGAAAATGCAGATTTCTCTGTGTGACCAAAGCGCACTCGGAGGAAACAGAGTATGGGAAACTTATCAGGGAGGAACAAGAAGATGGAGCAAGATGAGACAGGGAGAAACACTGAGAGCGCTTCCCCACGAAGGCTGAAGGGACAATTTTGGGGTGTATTTGTTTCCCCTCTCAGCTTAGGCACTAAAGCATATTTGGACTATGACCAACCATCCTCATGTGAGGTGCAAAGCATCCCCACTCATACGAGAGAGTCTGGAGCAATTTTGGTTTTCTATGTTTGCCTTGGAAATATAAAGGAAAAAAAAAAAAAAGCAGGAGTCACAAGGATGTCTATAAAAGAGGAGTGGTCCTCACACATTACAGATTCTCCTGCTGCCTCCAGAGACTGCTATGTCCTGGCTGAAGCCTGCAAAGCACATCTACAGCCCTGGGTGAGTAATTCATGAGGCATTTGGGACAACAGCACGACGCTGGAGTAGGCCTCTGAAGTGCATTTCCTATGTGCACCAAGCTCTGCTTCAAAATCAGAGCAAGGAGCAAAAGCACAGGTGCTTTGGTGTCCTGACAGGCTGGTGCCGGAGCTCCATGGAGAGATCCTGCTCCTGCAGACACCCAGGGCTTGGCAGGATTTGGGGGCAGGGAGGGATTAGAGCTGAGGCTGTGCAAAGGCTCCAGAGCCCTCCCAGCATGGCCAGCTGACCATCACTCCTGCCTGTGCAGTGACCACATGGCCAGCCAGACCCCGGGCCGGGGTCAAGCCTCTACCAACAGCCACAGTCACTCCTAGAGCCTTCAGAGAGCTGCTGGATATGAATTAATCCTCTGAGACAAAGCTACTGCCCTAATGGCAAGCAAGGGAGGCTAAAGAGCTCCAACAAGGATTTCACTCAGTTGCAATAACAATGGATCTGCCCCATGTCTGCCCTCACCCCACTGCACTTCTCAGCTCCAAGCAAGGTGTTAGCAGGTACTAAAGGTGCTGACCAGCAAACTTCCTCCCAGTACATCACCTGCCCAGTCACCCAAAAGGTGATTCTCCAGGCTGGAGAACGATGGAGCTGTATCCACGGGAGTTATTTAGACAGAGATCAAGTTCACACAAGTGCTGGATGAGGCCTTCAGGCAGCCAGGTATTCAGAGATACAGGGCACATCTGGTGGCTCACCTGTTGAAACACTGAGTCCTTCTTTTAAAAAGAAAAATTAAAACCCAAGCTACTTGAAAATGCATTATTTGCTGTGGGCATGTTCATCTATGAGAGCATGGCTGCTTGAGAGCTCTGGAAAGCTCTCCCATGTTCTGGAGAAAAGCAGCAGCTGCTGTTGTGAGTCACCAGGAGACAATCCCAAAGTGCATTACTCAGAGGAAAACCACCAACAGCATCTTTCTTGCAGAAAATTGAGGTTTGTTCCTCAAAAACATCTATTAAACCTGACACCAGATAAACAGCAGTGAAGGGGGGAAAGGGGCCAAGATGGAAGAGAGAGAATGATAGAAGAGAGAGGGCAAGGGGGAACACACAGGCGATAATGTGGCTCGAAGAAGCAGTGGCTTTGGTCCAAGCAGAGAGTGACAGTGCACAAAAGTCATCTGGGGACACCTGCTCTGTCCCAGGTTCCATCAGCCAGAGTAAACCTGGGCACTGCCAGCCAGGGACAGCAGCACAAAAGTCAATGCCAGGATGACAGTGCTGACCTCAGAGCTTCAGTCCCCCAGCCCAAGCACCCCACCTCAGCTGGGAGGGTTTGACACATCTCATCATTTCCAGAATTCCTGAACCTTAGAGGAGATGGCCATGGGCTGACCAGATGCTGGCAACACAGGGGCACCATGCACAGCTAAGTCCTGGCTCACTCCACTGGCTCAGGAAGGCAGGAGCTTTGGCTCATGCAGAGGGTTTGGGTCAGTGTTTGACAAGAACCGATCTCCCTTCTGGAGAAATCACCCTGTTCACATTAAGATGCAAAAACAGCAGCCCAGCAGGTTGCCCAAAACAGACTGTTTCAGCCCTAAAGGCTCCCCATCAACTTGGTTACACTAATGACCAAACATCTCCACTTTTATTTACCATAAATAGTAAATTTTTCACTGTTCCCAGCAAAGATGTGAATCCCCCACAACTGCAAATAACCCAGCCTGCCGTGAACTGTGCTGCTTAGGGGCACAAAGCACTCCAAGCAGTTGTCAGAGCTGAGGAGCTCAGCCAAGTCTATCAAAGGCTGAGGAATGAGGGCTCTGCACACTGTCACACATATAAATAGCCTGGAACTAAGATAGCATGACCCACACATGCCCTGTTTGCACAGCAGAATCAAAGAAGGCCAGCAATGAACAGTGGGCATGTAGGAGAGGGTTCCTGTGGTACTGCTGCTGAGTAACACTGCATCAGCTGCATCAAAAATAAATACCTTGTTTTTATATTAGTAAGCCATTTTTGTGCCTCCTCTATCTCAGATATTCCCAGGTACTGAGCAAAGGTTACAGCATGCCCCCCACACACAGAGTGCACAAAATGGATCTTTCACAGTCTCCGCACAAGACAGGTCACTCTGAGCAGGCAACTCAAAAAAGGAGAGATGCTGGGGGGTGGCAATCTCCAGGGAGCAAGTGAACCCACCAGGCTGCAACAGCTCTGACCTGTTGGCAAACCCTTGGCTGACACCCCCAGGGAGAAGCAGGGATCATTGTCCATGCACTGGATGGGCAGACAGCAATTTTCAAAAACCTTTGTTTTGTGCAGAGTTGGGAACATCAGTGCCCCAGACCCTAAATGAGCTGAGCTTCATTCAGTAACACAGCCCCAGCAGGAGATGTTTTAGCTGTAAGGAGAAGGAGACAGCGTGGAGCGTTATTTTATCTGCCCTTGGCCTGCGTGTGACCTCCCAGCTGTGGGAAAGCCCAGTTGTGCTGCCAGACCCTGCTGCTCTACCACCACCAGGTAAACCTCGGCTTCACTTCCCCAAATCTTTACTCCTGACATAAGAGTCGAGTCATCCTGCAGTCATCAACAGCCCCAGTCACCAATCCCCATCCCCTGTCATGGCCCAGGCTGCTGCTGCAGCAGGGCTAGAAGGCATGCATGGAATCATAGGAAAGTTCAAATCAAAAGGGATCTTAGGAGGTCTCTAGTCCAACCTCCTGCTCAGTTTTGGCCAGGAAGGATTGCTTCCTAAACATCCAGCCACATTTGCTGGTTATAGAAAGTCTTCACAGTCACTAAGCATGTTCCTCTCATGTTTTTTCTCTCTGGAGCCGTAGTAGATCACTGTTTCTTGGGCTGAAGATGCTGAGTTTATCTCATGGCCACAGAATCCATTGCCCAGAGGTGATGCACAATATTTGTGCAGCTGCCTGAGGCTGCCAGAGGCTGGATCATTACATGGAATTCAAATGGGCACGACCTCTGCTGTTTCTCAGATGTGCTTAAGCCATGCTTTCTCCAAGACACTGAAAACAGATCCAGGTCACAAGACTGTAATATACTAAACAGAAATTCTTATTTCTTATGTTGCCTTGACTTGCTTGATGCTCTTCAGCTGGGTTCATAGACTCCTTAGGAACCTAAACGTAGCTCTAAGCAAACGTAAACCACAAAACAAGCTCAGCACCAAAAACATCACAGTTCTTGCAGGAAAGCTGTCCAGCCCCAGGATGTGTCCCATGTGAGGGTAAGGATGATGGCCCTGAAGCCCTGCCCAGGTACCTGCCATGTGTCTGTGGGTGAGCTCCCACCTCTGTCAGCCAGTGAGAAGTTGCAGTATCCCTTCTAGAAAAGCCCTGAGCTGAGCATAGAGGACAGGATGGAAAATCTTGCTCTCTTATGCTGAGGTCAGTAAAGTGCCTTACTACAAGGAAAGACTTTTCTGGTCCTAGCTGGATCTCCACAGCCTGCATCCCCTCAGGCTGAGCCCATGTCCAGGGCATCCATGGAACATTCTTGCTGCATGGCCGGGCAGAACACGATGCTGGCACCTGGACAGGGGGTCACAGCACAAACCCTGGCTTTGCATGGGAGCTGGGACAGAAAACCAAGGTGAATGGCCATGTTTAAACTGTTTTCAGCTCTCCATGTTCCCTTGCAAAAGAAGTTTGTCCTTAAGTGACCTGTCTCAAACTGTGCTATAAAAGCAAAGGAGTCCAAGCAACAAATGCAATTGTCTCTGTCCCACCATGAACGTGAGTCTCAGAGGAGGTTTGGTTAATCCTTCTGGGATGGACATCCTGTTGCCAGCCCTAGCACAGGGCTTCCTTCTCCACAGGGTGCTCTGAAGTCAGGAGGGAAACAGGAGTAAGACAGTCTGCCATGGAGGGGCTGGTTATATCCTCCTCTCCCATGAAGGGTCTCTTTCTGAGCAGGGTCTCCCAACACCCCAGGAAGACCAACACCCTAAGCACAGGCACAGCAGGCTCCTCCAGGACTGGATGCTGCTGAGATGCCAAACATTGCCCCAGTCACACATATTGGATGATGAGCAATTAACAGGTACAGGGTAAAACTCAGCATGGTGCTTGCCAGGACAAGCACACCTGCAGCAGGACCACAGGCTGCTCCTGGTGAGGGAAAACGCCAAATTTCAGCAAATCTCAAGGTGAGATCTGACATGCAGGCTTGGGCTGAATGTCTCAGCCACCTGGCAGGTTTACCTGGCCTTTCTGTCAGTGGTGACCCGAAGGCTTTTCTTGTGGTATTTATTGTATATATTATCTTGTATGCATCATCTAACGAGATTTCCACAAAGAGATGCGACTGATGGGTACATTTTGTGGTTTAAAACAAAGATGGGTTTGAGCAGTACATGCTCTAAAAATGTCTAGAATCTAATCACACTTCTCTCCTGTTACTTTTTTTATATACAGCTAACCTACTTTCTCCCAGATCAAAGCCTGCTGCGTATCTCGCCTGCACTGAGTTCACCACCACAACTGCAAATACATCTTAACCTAAGATACTGCAAAGGTCATTCATTCAGATGTTCTGAATGCAATAAGAGCACTGTGCTTCCTCCCCTCCTGTCTCACTAGTCACATCCTCAGCCCCCAAGTGCCAACATCCCAGCAGCCTGCTGGGACCCCTAGGTGCCAGACACGTGAGGGTTTCACTCTCCGTGCAATACAAGCTGTTTTGTATCCACACTGTCTCTTCCCATTAGAGTTTTACCCTGTCCCACTGCAATCAGACCCAAGGAGATTGCAGGCAATGACCTAAGCTGACCAAGCTGCAGCACTGCCTCTCCAGCAGCTCTGTGAACCTGCTCTGATGACATTTTCCATTTAATAAGGAAGAACACACTTTTAACAAGCAGTCCCCATCGAAAGACTCTCAGCTCTGCTATTGAGACCTGCTCTTCAGCTGAGCAAGAAGGAAACACAGCTATCTGCTTTCATTAACAAGCACTAATTCATGTATTTACCTCCGATGGCCCCAGCAATGAAATCCATCCAGAGCGCGGCTGCTGCTGCCTTAATCACCCTGCTCGAGCGTCGGGGAGGTGGGAGGGACGAGGGTACCGGTTCGGTCTTCCCAGAGCCCTGCCGGTCCTTCGGAGACACCAATTTGTGACATGAATCACCTTCCTACAGTCTGCTCTCGCCTCTGGGCAGTGTGAGCCTTGTGGGTACTTGGTGAATCTGTACACTGGTGGCAGAGCTGGGAAGCCTGGAACTGTTCCAGGAACACAGTGAATAAGTAATCCCACGAAGCCCTGAAATGCTGCGCCAAAGCTGCTGTTCCCAGTGCCCTTTTGCTTGGAAAGTCACGAGGGGTGGTGACTGGCAGGGTAAGGCTGGCTGTGGAGGGGCCAGCCCCTGCTGAACTGAGTAGCCCCAGGAGACAGCTTTGCACGCTGTTTGCCAGAGGACTCTGTTGGCCTGCACCACGGAGATGCTCCATTGGTGGCTATTTGTGGGATTCCTCCTCCCCCTATCCCAGCACTCTTTCTCTTTCTGATGGACCACACACCCTTTCCATTAATGAAAATTCCTTCTGTCTTTACCAAACCATTTTTCTTACTTTCCTAACCCACAAAGCTGACCCTAAACGTCTGCATAGATCCCCATGGATTATTACCCACTCATTATGTACACACATGGTGAACCCCAGAAATTAACCCAACCACATCCAGAGTATTTGCTTCTATTTCAGACAGCAATATAATTTTCCTAGCCCCTGGAGCAGCTCTCCTTCTTCACTTCTTGCTCAGTCTCCCGAGCTCCTTTCCAATGCCAGCTCCTTGCAGAGACCTGCTGGCCAAGGGGAGCCAAGAGCTCATGGCAGTGCCATGGTGCCTGGTTTTGCACAACACTCCTGGTACCAAAGGGTGCTTCATCTGTGTGTGGAAGGTTACAGTCTGCCCAAAGCCTGGGAACCAAAGTCCTGATGCAATGAAGGGCTTGCCAAGCCGTGACCTGAATTGTACCCCTCTTGTAGAGGTTTTCCCGGGTCAGAGCCAAGGCACATTGGCAGCAAACGGAAAAGAAAATTTCACGGCTGCTGCCCCCTGGGTCAGCTTTACAGGGGACCTGAGGACTTTAGTACCCTGTGCTGTTTCCTGCACATTTCCCAAGAACCAATTTCTCACTGAAGCACATATTTTGGGGTGGTTGTGCCAGTAACATATAGCACAGCTTGGTGTGAGGGCACAGAGTTTCTGGAAATTGAAAATGAAAGGATTTTTATTAACTTGCTTCCCTGTGATTTCTTATGCATCCTTCCCTGAATGCTTTCTGTTCTGGAGAAAACAGGTGATTCTAGTTTAACATCATGCAAGGACAGCAAAAACTTAAAACCAGAAGTAAAATATTACCTAGACAGATTAGCAATGAGGCTGCAAAAACACACTGGGTTATTTAGTAGCTCTTCCTTGTTATACCTGGTGACCGTGCAGGAGTTATTAATGGTTCACCTGCAGTCTGCACATGCCGCGTGCACAGAAATTTTTTGTTTCCTCTTCTCCCATTATCCAACTCTGCTGCTGTCCTTGCAGGACCCCTCCAGCAGCAGAAGCAGGTGTGGGACCTGTTGTGTCAGTGACACATAGGGACAAGGACACAGTCCCCTGTGGATGGGCAGCCTGGGAGCACATGGGAGGGGAGCTTTTCTACACATTGCAGTGACAGGTGACATATCAGCAAGAAAATAGAGGCTGGCTGGCATTTCACACTGGCTGACTAAAGCATCAGGGCTAATTACTGTTTTCTATGAAGCATCAAAAAACCAAGCAAAATTCCTACCTTCTTTAGCCGAGCTGAACAGCTCAAAGGGAATCTTCCCCATGAAAGCCTCTGAGATTGTTAAAAAAAAAAACCAACCAAGCAAACCCCCTTCCTTTAGTGAAAGAAAATTAATCCTTTGTTTATTTTTTTAATCTCCATTCACGCCAATGCTTCTAGCAAAATGTTACTTGCTTTGTATAGCAGGAATCTGACTCCATCACCTTTTGACAATGGTTTTGGTCACTTCAATGACATATACCAGGAGAGGTCAGGTTTTGCATTTGACTGGGATTGCTTTGCAAACAGAGGTGATTCAGAAGGTGTCCATCCGAAAGAAGAATGTTCTGGGGCTTGAACAGTTTCACCTTGTCCCATGAAGGTATCCCTGGGACAGCCAGCTCTGGAGGAATGCACACACACAGCTACTTCAGGGACTTGTGCCTCAGCGAGGGCTTAGCAGAGTAATGTGAGCCCCAGGCAAACACAGTCACCACTACAGTACTCTCTGCTCCTGGTGTGCTGACAGCACTTAGGGGAAAACAGGATCCACTGCCATGTTCAGCCTGGCCACCACGTGATGGCAGCAAGGCAGGAGTCCCTGGAAGAGCAGCCCCACACAAGGGTTCAAGTGCTCACACGAGAGGAAATACTGAGGAAGGTGTAATCCTGAGTGAAGGAAACCCCCTCTGAGAAATGAAGCCTGTGTTACTGCTGGCACACTCCAAACAGCACAGACCAGCTCCCTGCTGAAGAGAGGGACCCTCAAGGCAGCAATTCAGCTTTCCTTACCAGGAGTCCTCCCAGAGACAGAGTCCTTGAAGTCTCACTCTTCTTCACACCTTGCTGAAAGAGCTTCCCCCTTCATCCCCTCTTCCCTAGATTTCAGAGATGTACCAGCCTCATTAATTTACCAGAACCAGGTCCCCCAGTGCTACAGGTTGATAGAGACAGTCCAGAAAATCCATCCCAAAGAAATCTTGAGTTATCAGGCATTTCTTCCAGATGAAATACAAATCATTCCAGTCCCACTTTGACGGTGTCCAAGGACTGCAGATCCAGAGATCACTGATAGTCCAGCTTGCAAATAAATGCCATGGTCCACATCCATGCAGGGAGGAGAGAAAGTGCCTGGTCCCAACCCAGGTGGTCTCCTCAAAGCAGGCTCTAGGAAATCACACACAAAACGTTTTGAGCCTCCACAGGGATAGCATTCTATGAGAAATAACTCACAAGTCCTTTCCTCCAGTAGCAAACTGTTCAAGAGTGATTTGTTCTAAGTGGCCCAGTCTCACAGGTGATTTTGAGAAAGCAGAGCATGGAGGGTGCTGTCAGATAAAACGACAGATCTGATCACATGAAGCAATCTGCAGGAAATCATGAATCTGAGTCAAAAAAAGTGAGGAAGGCCCTAATTTTGCCCAGTGTGTGATGGACGAAACACTCCATTTGCTTCACAGGAGGAGGCAGCTGTCTGCCCACCCAAGCAGAGAGAACTGTCCCATGGCAAAGCAGGAGTAGGTCTAGAGGACTGGTACAAGAGATGGAGCAAAAGAAAAAGTGGAGAGGGAGCCTTTAGGTAGGCACTCAGTGTCCAATAGCATCATGTAGATGAGGCAAAATAGCAGGGCCCCTTTACCCCTCTTCTTCCACAGCTCCCTCCCAGGACAGTAGCAACTCCACCTGTCCTGCAGAGCCTGTCCTCTGTCGACTCTGCCACCCCCTGCCAGCTCATCCAGCCAGATTTGCTGAGAAAATGTTCCTTCCTCATTTCCTGCCATAATGTGCTGCATTTTCTATCCCACCTGTGCTGTGCAATGCCACACTCACATGCATATCCATTAATTCCTGTCCAATTTCTTTTGGAAAAATCCTTGACTGGAGAGACTGTTCAAACAGCGTTACCCCGCTACGTCACGGGGCTGTTTGCACATTGCAGAACAGGAAAGAGTGACAGCAGCAGCGCTGAGCTGGCAGAGCCTGGCACTTGTCTTGCGTGGTGGGGGTGGAACAGGGGGTGGAACCTCCTCCTGGCTCCAGCTGTGCTGTGGATTTTCAAATCAAAGCGGCTCGTTGTCCTTTATCTCAGGTACTAAAGGAAAACCAATAATTCCAAGGACTCAAGCACTCACAGCAGGAATCTCACAGCAAAACAAACAGAAGCAGTAAGGAAACCACTCTGAGTACTGGCAGCTTCATCAGGTATAAATGATACGTGATTTCACCTCTGGAAATCTGATACAAGGTTGTAATGTTTCTATACACATTCCCAAGGGAAGGAAGATAGTACATTTCCAAGAAGACTGAAGATTACTGCAGTAATTTAAGAAGTCACAGATTTTCTGGCTTTGGGCAAGTCATTCAGTCTCCCTATACTGAATCTTTTCATCAGCATAACTGGTGTGGCCACTGCCATGAAGGCACTGCAAGAATCCAGACACACCTCAGAGAGCTACAAGTCTCTGTTCAGGAGTAACTCATGGGAAAAGGTGGAAGTAACAACATTAGCACCCATCCTACACAAACACTCCTGTGAAAATATGTATATTTTAAAAATTTAAAGAGTTATATATATCTTTCCCCAAAATCATACAATCAGAAAATCACAGAATGTTTTGGATTGGATGGGACTTTAAAAATCACCTAGTTCCAGCCCTCCTGCCGTGGACAGGGACACCTTCCACCAGACCAGGTTGCTCAGGGCTCCATCCAGCCTGGCCTTGAACGTTTCCAGGGATGGGGCATCCACAGCTTCTCTGGGAAACCTGTGCCAGTGCCTCATCACTCCCACAGCAAAGAGCTCCATCCTAATACCTAATCTAAACCTGCTCTCTTTTAGTTTGAATCCATTCCCCTGTGACCTGTCATCACATATCCTTGCAAAGGTCCCTCTCTCTGTTTCTTACAGGCTCCCTTCAGCTGCTGGAAGGCTGTGATTGCATCACCTTGAGCTGCAAAATAAGAAAGAGGAAGTTTGACAGTGTAGCACCACAGCAGCTCTCAGAAAGGCTTTTATGCCACACAACATTGCTAGCACTGCAGAAGGGCTCCTGGCTGTGGTGGAGGGAGGGGATGTTGGGACTGTTATTGACTTTCTGACTGCACTTTGAGTTGCTTTCCAACCTCTTGCACATTTTCTGCACTTTAATGAACAGAAGATGTAGTCAATGAATTGGCAGCAGGCTTGGAGAACCAGGAGCAGAGGGAGAAACTCACCTTCCTGACCTGCTTTTCCCCACCACCAAGCAGTAACATCCTCTTTATTTCATGATGATGTCAATGTGCAAGCAGAGGCACTTCAGGTGTTAGACAGTAAAACACAGCTGTTGCACTAGGAACAGTGATAAGCCCCAAATGCACTGATGATGCTGCTGCACTATCAATGCCCTCTCCAGAGTCTGTGTCCCTATATCTTTTTCTGCAATGTTCCCAAACTGTATCTCCTTCAGATCTCTGCTTTACACCAATGAAAAATCTATGAGATGCTATGCTATACTGATGATGGTCTTTTTCCTTTTCAGCTAGCTGATTTTATTTGATTTTACAACCTAAGAGCTACTTGGAAATTCGAAAGAAAACTCAGCTATAGAACTATAAAGCTTTATTTTCTGGGACTTTGAGATCAGCTGCTAAAGTCACATGGGAAAGAATTACTTGACTGAAAAACCTGGCACCAATGAGTTCACAAAAGAGAACTTTTTCTAAATGCCAGCATTATTATGAGCTTATGTTAAGAGGGGATATATACAAAGGAATTTTAGACATTTTATCTTGCAGAAATAGAAAACAAGTGAAACTACAATGATATAATTAAAGCCTTCAAGAACAGCAAAGCATCTCCCTTAAAAATTCTGCTACAAAGCAAGTTCCATGCCAGAGAAAAAACCCATGTTGTTGAGGGGATAGAGAGCCTCTGATACCCATCCAAACTGGATCAATACTAATTCAGGGATCTCTGCCATAAATCTTTGCAAGCAGTATGAACAGAAATATAGACCCATTTCAGCAACAAGTGTTCAGCCCTATGCCTCCAACAACACTAACTTGACTTTTTCTATTGTCCCAACCTGGAGAAAAATTAAAATCTAAGCCAGAAGTTTCCATAGCTTTTTCAGGAGCACTCCCAACCTTAACAAAGAATACTCAGACAGCAGTACTAACAGTTCCAGGCTCTGAATATCATAGGAAGTTCACAGTCTCACTTATCCACTGCCATTAGTTCAGAGCCACAGGAGTTTCCACGTCCCAGAGTCCATGGGAAGTTTCTGTAGAGGCACAATGGTCATCCTGCTAAGCCTGTTCTTTCAGTTTACAAGAAGTGGATGTCTTTACTGCAAGGCTATTGCAACAACACACATTCCACGTGACAACTGGAAACCCACAAACAACCCAGCAGGAAGTTGCCTTGAAGACAGGCCAAGATATTAAAAAATTGTCCAAACATAAGCCTTAGTGGCTGTGTGTCTACTCTGTTAAACACCTCAGCTTTTAGATTTAGCTGGACACCTGGTCTCCCAGTCATTGGCTCTGCATGTGAATACAACTCGTGCCAGAGGATTTCAAATACATGATGTTGACAGTATATTTTTGTACCTGTTGGCAGTGAAAAGCCATTAGCCTCACAGAAAAGTTCCTGTAATAACAGGGTAACTTAAAAACAAAGCCATGAGGCAGGCAAAGGAGTTGTCCTCCTAGTTCTGCCTCCTGTTCCCCTAGGACAAAACAGTGTTACCAGTTCCCTTATCTATAAAATAGGCATAATTGCACCTTTTTACCTCACAGAAACAGCCTGAGGCTTAAGTTATATTGTCTGCAAATCCAGACTGGAAAAATACTATAAAGATGCCAGCTACTGAGCTTTTATCTTCCTTTCCTGAGTGATTTCCCAGCAGTTTTTGCTCACTGTCACCAATCACAAGCGTGTTTGCTGAGTGACTGAGTGACATGCAGAGGGAAAGATGGATAAAGTTGATAGGAAGTTATTAGCTCAGGTGACTGGACTCAGTGCCCACTCTCTTTTCTCAGCGTGCCTCTTTGTGGTCCTTGGCATCTTCAAACTGTGCTGCTAAATAGCATTGGGTTCTGCTGGGTTCTCAGTATCACTGATTGCATGTGCTTGCAAAGTTTTCTGGCCTTCTCCAAGGAAGGCCAGCAGCAAAGGAACCTGCTCCACCTGCAGCAAACCTAAGAGAACATAGTTCTTGTAATACTTCAAGTACTTTGGACTCACGTCCTTCCACAAATATACATTTTAAAAGTAATTATCATTTCCTAGCCATCATAGTATTAGCACAGGCCAAAGATGGGACCTATGATAAGAGAAGACAAGACTCACCATGGGTGTTTGTAGGTCTGCCCTCTCTGAGCCTTCTTGCTGACCAGAAACATGACAGAAAAAGGGAAAGACTCAGCAGTTTAGTGAACAAAACCCAATGTATGATCTTTGAAAATAAAGACAATGCCAAGGAAAAGACTTTGGACTGATGCCTATAGGCATCTTTTTCTGGGTTTTGGTCTGGTCATTTCTCATCCATTTCCAGGGAAGCACCCAGGCGTTGGCTGTGGATTTCTATTTTGAGCAGACCACAAGACAACTGACTATGAACAGGGATAGATTCTTCCTCAGAGTGAATATAAATGTTGTGGGCTGTTCAGTGTGCAGGTAATGCTTCTTTCTCTTGCCTTCTCCAACACGCCAGTAACCCAAACTAAACACACAGACAATTTTGCATGGAACAGAGGCTGAGACAAACAGCAGAAGGTGCATGTCAGAACTTGGCCACTTCTGCTACATTGGAAAGGGGCAGGCTTTCCAGAAGGTATGTGTGCCCGGTAATAAATGTGTTACCATTTTACCAGGATAAAGCATGGAAAGTTGGAGCTAGACCAAACTTTTCAGGGTGCCTTACAATTGAGAGCATACTAAGCCACTCATGTCCTGCAGCACCTCTGCCTCTGCCTCTTACAAGCTCAGCATTTCACATATTAGCCAAGGCAGTTGTTTGTCTGCCATGATTTCCCTGGGGATGGAGGAGGCCTTGCATGCTGGGACCTGACCAGGACATTTTGGGGGATCACAAAGCCCCGACCCACAGCAGATCTGTAAGTAAGGCAGCTCATTTCAGCAGCACTCAGCCCCTGTACAACTGCATCAGTTACATTTCATGCTTTGGAACACCAGTCTTATCGAGGGATTTTATCAAGTTGGGAAGTTTCAACACTTGATATACAGTACCTTTGAAGCCAGTGGGATAACAACGTCAGAGAATACCCTAAAGCCACCCAAGGTCATAAAGTTAATGGGTAATAAAGGCATTTTCTCCCCTGAGAATAATGCCTTAGCTGCTCTGTCTTCAAATACAGATGCACCCAGAGGATGTGGAGTATCCCAACAACCTGACTCAATAACAACATGGAGTGGGACAGTGCAAACAACAAGTAGGGCAGCAAACACAGGAGTGTTCAGGAAAACAAAGAAAATGGACATGGATCCACACAAAGGTACCCAGTGAATTCACCTGGAGAAGATCATTTTTCAGACAAAGGGGTGCTGCCACACAGCAGCTTGGTGCCCGCTTCTTTCCTGTGTACATTGTGTCCCAATGTTTCTCTCATTTCACCATTTGGATTTATTTGTCACTGCTTGAGATGCCAGCCACTCTGCAAAGCACTCAATGACCATCAAGCCTGGTTATGCTGGACTGCAGTTTCTGGGAAATGCAAGGTTTTCCTTGAAAGCAGTTTGCTGCTGTAAATGCAATGTTCACATTGCGCATGGTCTGAATGCCACCCATGTTCACATCACAGATGGGGCACACAGAGAGAGCTGCTGCCCCAAACAGACTTTGAAGAGTGATTCAGGGAACCAGAGTAGGTGCTAGGAAGGAGAAGCTCAAAATCCAGCCACAGCTCAAAATCCAGCTACAGCTCAAAGCAGAATCTGATGCATTTTTCTGGGTAACACAATGAGTGCTAAAGTTGTGATGATGAAGCAGTGCATTACCTTAGAAGATGAGGAAGGTCTGAGGAGAGAAGGCTGTAGGAAAGAGAATTCTCATGCAGAGTAGTCCCAGAACTGGCCAAGCCCCAGCAAAGCTCTAGGGAGCAAAGAGGAAGCTCCCTCATCCAGCACCCTCCATACTGTAGTGGGACCTTTCTATTGGGACATAGTCAAATGTTGATGTCAAATTCACAAGCAAACAGAAAGATTTTGAAACACCTGAGTCAACAACGTATATTTTATTGCATGCCATTGCCCCCAGAATCTCTACGAGTTTATCACAATTCCACATTTCTATTCCTTTCCTACTTCATTCTGCCCACTGCCTTTTTTTGTGCTTTGTGTTTTACTTACCTGCAGTGTTTATTCTGTCACACTGCTTGCTCTCTGCCTTGTTCTCTTCCCTTCCCTAGTCTCCTGATCCCCTTGCCCAGGTTTCAGTTTGGTGTCACCTTCTCACAGATTTTCCCTGGGTGCCATCAGGGACAGCAGACAGCCAACAGGATCACTTCTTGCCACAGGAATGAGGAGAAACCTCTGCTATCTCACCCCTCCCCCAGCACCCTCTGCAAAGCTTCTTCCACCTAAAAGACAGTGGGACAACGGGAAGAGGTTCTTTGAAGAATTAAATTAAGTTATAACCTTTTCTCTCAGACACATGGCAGTGCAGCTGCTGTACATACTGGTACACTCTACGTGTTTCCCAGGCTGCTCTTGGCTCCTTCTTTTCTGCCTTCTTTATTTGAGGGGCCCATATTTCACCATCCAGCAGGGAAGCTCACTGCTCCCAAAGAAGAAGAAAGCAGGAGAAGCACAACCCCTCTCTCCAGCACTCCAGGGGATGCATCCCAGCAATTGTAAGTTATGTTTGGACCAGCCTTAGCAGTACGAAAAGGAAGGCAGTCACAGCTGAGCTGAATCCATGGAGCCCGTAGGGCACAAGAGTCCCAACAGGCATCTGAGTCATGCTCTGAGCCAGAGGCATCACACAGCAACAAAGTGGACACAAGATCAGACACAGCTTTTGAAATATCTAGAAAAACAGCCTGAGTGAAGAGGGGAACCACTAAATCTGTGTTTCTTTTGGTGTCAGGTCAGGTGTCCCCTCCAGAACTGTATCTATACTGCACACATAAGGCCTTGATCAATATTCAAAATGCTTGATCTAAGAAATATTACCAAACTGTGAGAGCTCCAATACTTCCTGCCATTTATCACACAAATACAAGCATCTATATTGACTCACTGTCCCACCCACACACAAGATTAATAAACTCATCCACATTCACATGGCATTGCCTCACAAGTGTAACTTGAACCAACAACAAAACAAAACCCCAAGCAAGAAAAATGAACAAAAGAGAAACTCTCCAGTGGGACTAAAGCCATGCTGATGCCTCAGTGAAGCAGCCCTGGACATCTCAGACTTTCTACCAACAAGCCCTTGATGTTCTCTGGACTTGTATATAAAGTGCCCCCCACGCCCTCTGAAGTGCTCCAATGGGGTTCAGTAGCACTGAATAAAATATTCTGTAATACTAAATAAAGCTTATTAGGAACAGCTCAAGCATACAGGAACAAGACAGGCCTTGGGAGATTGCAACAACCTGGGAGGGGCTGCACAAACATCAACAGCAGGATTAGAATTCAAGTGATCTCGACAAACTGGAAATACAATCTGGAAAAAGCAATTTAGCATGAACAGCTAGGAATGACCTTCAAGGTCAGGGTAGGGAACATTGTGGCACACAGCTGATCTGCTGGAAGGGACCTGGCTCACATCATGTGTCACAGGCTGCCCATAAGTGAACAATATCATATCATGTTATGTTATGCTGTTTTATGTTATATGTTATGCTATGTTATATGTTATGGCTCTTGTGAATATCTCATCTCATATTCAGATACATGAACAAGAGTGCTGTCTGCAAATACCCAGACTAATCTCCCAGAACTCACTCAGCAAGGCCTTAGTACTTGGTTCAAGGAGCTCCACATCAGCTGAAGAAAGAGCGGGGTAAGAAGGTTCAGAGATCAGGAGATAATTATTAATATAATTTAGAGAAGTAAAAACTAAGATTGAAACCATCTTCAGATAACCTACAAGTGCCCACAAAGAGAGAGGAAATATTTTCCCTGACCACTGTGGGCAAACATTAGAATTACTAAACCACTTCTAGTAGAGAAGGTAATTCCTCTGAGGCAGACTGCTTGGGAGATCAGAGGATTTGAAGAACAGATTAAAACCACTTTGGCAGGAACCTTTTAGGCCAAGCTGATCCTCCCAAGGCTTGTGCTACAAGACAGATGCGTGTAACATCCAGATTTTCACCTGCAGAGCTCTGCATATGACTGTAGTTCCACCCACGGATCCAGGGTGTATTAAGATTCACAGAAAGTCCCTTCCACTTATACCTGCATAAAATGCTTAAGGAAAAACAACTGATGAGGGATTCCTGTCTAGTCTCAAATACTGTCTGCAGGTGAGTGAGTTCTGTAAGGTTCCTTTTAGGGGGTGGGTGATAGAGCAGGAGTGAGCAGCTCCCAGAGCCACTGATGCTGTGTCAAAGGGCAGGACCAGCCCATCTGCCTGCTCTCTAATACCAGCTGGTCATCCCCAGGTAGGACAGGTATGTGAAGGAGAGAACTCAAAGCATCCTGGAGACACCTTGGTGCTTGATTCGATTTGATGGCTTTTAGGGATGAGGAGGAGCCCAAATGAGTATTGGATTGGAAGAAGATATGGGGAATGTCAGGGATTTATTGAATGTTTTGCATTTACACCTTGTCTGCTTATTAATTGTAATGATGGTCCAAGAGCTGCTAAATATGGGACAGGTTCTCAGTTTTTCCTCTAGTAGTAGTTTCAGACCTCTTTGAAAACATCCTTGTCTTTGTTCATTTGTTTGTGTGCTTTCTTTGCACGGAAGGTAAAAGCTGGATTGATTTTTAATGTGCTATTCCACTGCAAGATTTTATTGACTCTGTATTGAGCTGCTACATCTAAGAAACCACTGCCATGCCATGGAAAACAATTTAAAAAAAAAAAAAGAAAAGAAAAAAATAAAAGAAAAGAAAAAAATTAATCTGCTTTTCAATTCTGCTTCTAGAATTTACCCTCTAAAAGCTGACTGTGTAGGCCCTGAAGAAGATCCTGTTACTCCAAGCAAAGCTGGAATAGGCTCCTTATTGTTCTAGGCCACTGGTATTCCCCTTTTGCAGACATTGCCTGCAGAAATAACGAGCAGCTTAAACAGGGCTCCCTTTTGAAACTGTCAACAGCTTGAGTTCCCCATTTAAAGGCTCTGGCATCAGGGCACCCTGAAGCCAAGCAATCTTAGAAGGAAAGCAGAATTAATCCAGAAGAGGAAAAGCCTGCAGGGAGGGGAGAGGCCTCTTCTGCAGGGTGAAGTGCAGCAGTGCTGTGTAAGACTGTGATCCAGGGCTCTGCAAAGGCTACTGGTTTGTGGCTTTTACCACCAAAGATAGGGTCTCATTCCCACACTTTCAGTTGTGCCATGGGGTCAGCATTTAGCACAAAGCCCATATCAGCTGGTGCAACCCTTCCTCCCCTCTCTGGGACAATATTTTGGGGGGAAGTCTGGTAATAGAATCACCAGAATTAGATTGGTGATTCTATAGAATGGTTTCCACAGAATGGGTGGAAGGGACCTCAAAGTCCAGTTCCAACCCCTCTGACACAGGCAGGGACACCCCTCACTAGACCTGGTTTATTGAAGTGCCATTCAATTTGGCCTTGAACACTTCCACAGATGGGAAGTTTCTCTGGCAACAAGCTCCAGAGCATTGTAAGCAGGTCGAGGAAGGTGATCCTGCCCCCCTGCTCAGCCCTGATGAGGCCACATCTGGAGTGCTGTGTCCAGTTCTGAGCTCCTCAGTACAAGAGGGACGTGGATCTCCTGGAGTGACTCCAGTGGAGGGCTACAAAGTTGATCAAGGAACTGGAGCATGTCTCTTATGAGGAAAGGCTGACAGAACTGGGCCTGTTCAGCCTCAAGAAGAAGCCATTTAGAGGGGACTTGATCAATGTCTGTGAGTATCTGAAGGGAGGGTGTCAAGAGGATGGATCCAGGCTCTTGGTGGTGCTGAGCAAGAGGCAGTGGGCAGAAATCGATGCACAGGAAGTTCTGCCTGAATGTGAAGAATTTCTTTACTGTGCAGTGGCCGCAGACTGGAACAGATTTTCCAGAAATGGTCTGGAGTTTCCCCTTAGTGAAGGTATTCAACAACCACCTGGACACAGTCCTGTGCTGTGTGCTCAGGGATGACCCTGCCTGAGCAGGGAGGTTGGACAAGATGCCCCACTGTGATCCCTTCCAACCTGAGCTGTTCTGTGATTCTGTAAACAAGTTCTCCCTGGAGCTTTCTCTTCTCCAGGCTGAAAAGCCCCGATTTCCTCAGCCTTTCCTCATAAGAGCTCTTACAGGCATTTTACCCCTATTAAAAGGAGGCACCCCCTCCAAAGACTTCATATCAGCTCCACAGACTTTCCAACCACGGGAAGCAAGACATCCCCCCCCCGCCAGGACAGCCTCCCCGAACCACCCCAAACAACTCAAGCGCTACTGATGCTCCGCAGCAGGGATGCTCTGCCCCCTCCATCAGCCAACCACCACCTCCCCAGCCTCCCAAGTTTTTTCAGCCTTTACTTCTGGTTCATTATGCAGCCTTTGCAGAGAAAGAAGTGACAGGTCGAGGGCGGGGGGAGAGAGGGGTGTCGGGGCTGCCGGAGGGGAGCCCAGACACAGCATCCCCGGTCCCGGCACCCGCATCCCCGTCCCGTTCCTCGCCGGGAGCCGCCCCCGCGCGGCCGCCAGTGGCTGGGGGCGGCCTGGGGGGAGTTGTCCCTTCGCCCCCGCCCCGGAGGCGCGGCCCGGCCCCGCTGTAGGGTAGAAAGGGCTGGGCGGCGGGCGCGCAGCGGCAGAGTGCGGAGCGCAGGCCCCACGCTGCCGGCATGGCTCTGGATTTCCTGGCGGGATGCGTTGGCGGTGAGTGTCGGGGGGCTGCAGGGGAGGGGGAGAATAATCATTTTAAAAATGGTGTGGAAGGGGGAGAAAAAGGGGAAAGGAAAAAGAGGGAGAAGGGGAAAACGAGGAGGATAATAATCAAAAGACAATCAGAAAAAAGCTCAAAAAGGAAAAGGGGAGTAAGGGGAGAAATATAAAAAGATAGGAAATAGAGAAGAGGCGGAGAAGAGGATAGAATGAAGTGTTTTTAAAATGCGGAAGAAAGGCAGGCAGGTCGGCGGGGAGGGCTGGGCGCGGCGCTGTTATTTTGGGAGCGGAGGATGGTGCCGGGGGCGGTGAGAGCGGCCCCCGCTGCAGCAGGGGCCGGGCCGGGCGGGGGAAGCTCTCGGGGGTTCCCGTGTGCCGGGGGCTGCGGGCCGATCCCCCCCCGCGGCCGTGCCGCAGAGCCGGGGGCTGCCCGAGGAGGCTGGAAGGAGCGGGGATGGGGACGGGGGTCTGTGGTGAGCGCCGGGGCAGCGGCGGGTCGGGAGCCCCGACCGGCACAGTGACCCTGGGCAGCTCTAAGATGGAGAGGAGAGAATGCGAACACGCGTCCTGCGCTTCCCCGCGCATCTGGGGCCGGCCTGCCGCCTGCTATTTTTAGCAGTTATTAAATTGTGTTCAGAAGACTTATTCTCGCGTCTTTGCGGGTATTTGCGCTTGCTGTTTTCCTTGCCAACCTGGCGAAGATTTTTTTTAAATCCCTTTTTTTTCAGCGTCTCTCTGGCTTCATCCTAGTGCTGCTTGCCTTGCCAGGGTTCCCGCGGGGTCAGCTGTACCGCTGGCCTTTCCGTGCCGAGCGCAGTGCGCGTTGCTGTTTTTCTATCTTGGGCTATGTCGCTGCCGTGCTGGCCTTAAACAACCTGGACTGCACCATCCTGGGGCTGCTGCCACATCCTCCCCGGGAGAGGGAGGGCGGCTGTCTTGCCGCAAACGTGGGAAAGGTGCACGGACGCTCTCGTAGTTGTCGCGGTTGTCAGCGGCCACCAAGGGCTGCCGGGTCACAGAAGTACAGAGCAAGAGGATTCATTGCTCCAGCCTGTGTGTGTGTGAAATGCCTCTGTTCAGATTGGTGTGACTAATAGGCCTGCATGCGACTTCTAAAAAGTGCTTTGGTGCTAGAATAAAGCAAATGCTTTTAGTAATGCATGGTCCCTCTGCAGGGGTGCTGTCACATCTGGAAAGGCTGCAGGCAGAGAGCAGGAATGTTCTGCTGCCTTTAGAGACGCTTGCACATTTTCTGTGCCTGCACAGAGTGATATGTACATGAAATATTGTGCCTTAGAGGAAACCTGCATTTTCTGCCCGCTGGAATTACCTTGGGCTGAGGCCAGGGATCATGGCTGCACATTCCATATGGTGTGGCGCAGTCTGTAGTCACACACCTCAACACCTGCCTGGGGCTCAGATGCCTGACAGAAGCATAAAGATACTGGCCTGAAGGACTGAACTGTAGATCTCTTATCTCCTGACTTGGTAGGATGCTCTTTACCTGGGTTGCCAACCCTATTGTGCACTCACACCTCAGGCTGGTGCTCCTGCTTGGGCTGCTGTAGCACCAGAACCAGGAAGAATATTCAGAGTAATAACCATGGCATTTGTTTCATTTTAGGTGCTGCTGGTGTGCTGGTAGGACACCCTTTTGACACTGTTAAGGTGGGTTGATTATGAAATATATTTGCCTCTAAGTAGAAAACTTAGTTTCTCCAAGGAGTGGGGGAGGAAAAAAAATCCCCAGACACTGTAGGAGTGAAAATCTACGTGGGAAAGCTTGGAGCAATCCTCCACAACCACTGTTTATAGATTCTTCATTCTCTGGCTCTTCAGAAGTGAGAATTTAGCAACATCAACCTTGGCTTTAAACTGCAAATGCAGTGCAGTAACAATGTAGTATTTGGAAATATATTTAACTAAATTTTGTTCTAAGCTTGCTTCTCTGCAGCTGTTCAACACTAACTGCTAAAACTTCCTCTCCCTGCATTTGTAACTCAAACCCATTTTGTTAGTAGGTTGAAAGATTGTGTTTTGTTTTCCCCTCAAGCTCTGCTATTACTCCTTAATTTGTAGCACTAGCCAAAGGATGGAATTCAATAAAAATCCACAATATGAAACTGGGGGCTTTTTCCTCCAAGTATTATTATATATTTTTCTAACTTTCCAAGTTAAAACTGATTTTCTGGTGGTGTGTTTGTTGTGTGTGTTATGCATACTGCAGGTACTATAAATCCAAGATCTGACATCTCCTGGAGGGTCCCTCAGCCAGGGCTCTCAGGAGTCCAAGCCCATCTTTCAGAATGGAATGACATTTTAAGTCACCTTTTGGCAGCCTTATCCAAAGTCTCACCCTGGAAGAATAGAAGAAGGGATATCAATGTATTCCCTGCTAAAGTAATATATCAGGTCACTTGACTGCAACAGAGAGCATGCCATATAGTAAATCTGTATTTGGAATACCTTTACCTTGCTGAATTTAGATATGCAAAGGCTGTGGGCTGATAGTGTTACCAAGGACCCCCCTGCATTCTGTATTCCAGCGCACGGTTAATTCAGTACAGAATTACCCTGCTTGTGGATGTTGGTCCTCCTTGCAAGTTTGCAGTGCAAGCTGCTCAAACAGTAAAATCTGTCTTTTTGTTGCTCAGAATGTGGTAAATTTGACAGTTAAATAATTCAGCTGAGGTCTGGAATATATTTTCAGGAATGGTATTATCCAGACTCGCACCATTTTTCTTATGGTGGTACAGAGCCAGCTGTCTTTTTCTCTCCCATCCTGCCAAGTTTTGCATGTTTAACTGAAGGTGATAGGTCATTTCATTGAATCCAGCGAAACTACTAAAATTCTATGGTCAGATTAAAGGTAACTATGTGTGGGTTTTTTAATAGTTGTTTTTTTTAAAGTGGAACAGCTTCTACTATGTGAAACTAAACATTTAACTGTAAAAACTGAGGCTCCCATGCTGGTTTCAGCAGATGTATTATTGCAAAATAGATGTGTTGGCTTTGGAAAAAAGCATCTTGCTTTACAACAGAGCAAGTAATTTGTTTCTGGATGACTGTAAATTTTTAATGAAATCCAGCATGGCACATGATATTTTCATTTCCATAAGAAGCTATTGTAGGCATTTATCTGTATTTTGTTAGAACAAATATTAATGTTTGTCTTATTAGCTGGCATAGTCACCACTGTGTGTGGAAAAACTAACTCTAACCACCATTAAAGGAGAAATAAAAAAAAGATGTTGCATAACTTGTGTATGTAAATGTGTTAAGAATTAACTCTTTTCATGGCTCTGCAGTGTTTAAAGGGCTCACTGGCAGTCACCTTAGACTGTGCATTTTTAATATAACTGAACAATGGGAAAGCTGCTTAGATAAGCCAAAGTTTTACTTCTGCCTTGGCATTTAAGCTCTTTTTTTTGGCTGGTGCTCATGTTTCACAGAGCGGGGAGGGGGATGGTGGGACACACAGGGAGACATTGAGCCGGTGAAGTCACCCTGCAAAACCTGCAACTGAGCTGATCTCAGAACTGGCAAACTCCTTAGCCCTGGTTTGTTGATGTAATGTATAAAATTGCTTTTTTGCTTTTAACTGCCTTTACTTTCTGAGCTAGGGGCTGTCTTCATTAACAGCAAAAGTGTTACTTTGTTGTAGATGACAGATAAGCCTCATCACGGGAGAGTTACCTAGTAAGTATAGCCCAGGTGAACACTTCTGTTTCTCTCAGTCTTAATTTATTCTCAAATGTATTAGTTCAAGTAAAGAACTGAAAGACTTATGAAGCTTTTTCCCTTTTGGGTTTTAAACTGATGTGTCCCTCTTCTACAGCTATGGCACGGAGGGAGCGGGGTTTAAACATCCCTTTTTAAAATGTAGTTTTATTCTGAACCTTCTTTCTGCTATGCATTTCTGGCTGTATACACTCCCACACACAGTGCCTCTAAAACTGAATCTCAGGCACGCTACTCTTGAGATCTTATCCACTACATATCCTTGGATGATGTTTTCATTGCTCAAATACTTCTGAAGTCACTGATTTCCCATATTATTAAATGGACGTTATTGGACTGTTTTGGGGATGTAGTGGTTCGGGATTTTTTTTTTATTTAGTCTTGAGGGCCTTTATAAAAGTCTTTAGTGATGTTAAATTACTGGGTGTTACTACTGGACCCAAAACCTCAGTAACAGTGTTTCCCAACAAGAAGGAAGCTATAATATTGGGCAATGAATGGAATAGGTGGATAAACTCTGCACATGATTCATCTTTCCTGTAGTTGTACACACTAAGGAGCTTGTTGAATATGGCACTAACCTGCATGAAAATGCAAGTTTTATGTGCACTCATTGCCTTACGTGGCAGTTTGCTAATGTGGGTACCCTTATGTGAGCAGCACTGTGCTCAAGAATAAGAGGGTTTTCATTCTTAGACCTAGAGAGTCAGTACTCTAAATGTTCTACACTAAGGCAAGGCTTAATTGGTTAATATTTCACAAATTATTTAGACAAAAATAGTGGGAGCTGTATGCCACTAGGAAATTCAACCCCTATGTGCAATATTACTAATTCTAAACTACTAAACACAAGCAGGAAAGATAAAGTAAGAAGGTTCCTAAGCTGCAAATCCCCCAAAGCCCATACATGTGGAAGTCACAGACAAGGCTTGAAACAATAACAGTAAATTATAAATGGAGTAAAACCTTCTGTTTGTGTAATTGTGACAGCTTGTTAAGATTTGCCTTTGCTTGTGGACCTGCTTCTTTAACAGTTTTGACAGTCTGTCCACCCCCCAAAAGTCTCTTGAAGTAACAAAAAGGATTTATTTTCTTTGAATCCTACTGTAAGCCTGCTTTTAATGCTGAGATGTTGCAAGACCCAAGGTGATCTCAGCCTCCCACTGTGCCTAGCATACACTAATGTATATACTAAAAAGACACTGAAAACTAAAGTTCTGATTTACAAAGCATAAAAATACATGTGGTTGGAAAAATACTAAAACTGTCAATTTAGTTTTGCTTTGAAGAAAGCTAACCTGAATATAGGAGTATTACAAACCACCTCCATAAATCATTTTCTAGACACATATATTACAGGTCTTTCATTGTTGTGGTGGTGTTTTCTATTACTTTAGGTAAGCAGATGAAAAAGAATTAAGTTCAGGAATCTTTTACATAGACATTATATTTTTTTTCTTTTTCTCAGAATAAGGGACTGAACTTTTTTGCCCTGGAGTTGCAGCAGCAGCATTAAATGGTTGATAAGCATCTTTTCTGAAGAACTTTGCAGCCCTCCATGCTGGAGATCAAACACAGATTTATCACTTTATCAACCCAGTGAAATCACCTTTTGAGTTTACTGCAGTGTAAGGCTTTGCCTGAGCTAGGTAGAACTGAGACTTTTAAAAATTTGGATGTGTGTTGAGGGAAAATAAGCATGAAAAATAGAACTGGAATTTTCCATTAAAGGTTAAAAAGCATCTGGAAAAGGGCCTGTCTCCTAAGACCACCAGTTACAGTAGCATCTGTCTCAGCAGAACATACTGTTTCAGTTTTGGAAAAGTTAATTGATTACTAACATTTAAAGGTTTTAAACAGCTACACCCTCACCAATTGCTTACCTCCAGCAGGCTAAAAACCCAAAACAGACTAAAATTTAAAAGGCCAAATGGCTTTTTACTCCTTCCTGTATGCAAAGACAGACATCTTAAGAATCACTGCCCAGCTACCCTCTGAAATAAAAATCAGATCTCAATGAATAGGCCCAAATCTGGCAGTCAGAAACACTACGGGTATTGTTGAAAGTTTTCATCCTTTTAAAATTATCCTAATCTCATGCTTGACTTGCAAATAATTTTTTTATTAAATTGTCTCAGGTTTGCACAGGTATTCCTTAGTGTGAACAGAAGCATTCTTGGCAGCTAAAGAAAGTCCCTATTGTAGCCTGTACTGGAAAGCATCTATTTAAAATTCTAGATGTCAATCTACCCTTCCACTTAATGGTTTGCTAAGAGTCACAAGAAGTTAAGAACCCTCTTCCCCTCATATTTTCACTCCCAAACTTAATTCAAAACACTTATACAAGATTTTTCAAATTATTGTGCCACATATGGCATTCCAGTGTCCAGCCTGCACTCTTGCATATGCATTGCTGTAGCAAATCTCCACATAGGTACAAGACAGTAGCTTTTACCCTTTAGGCTGCTTCTGATGTACAAATTGGTGTCTCACACAACTTTTTATAGGTTCGTCTGCAAGTTCAAAATGTAGAGAAACCTCTCTACCGTGGGACTTTCCATTGCTTTCAGTCCATCATAAAGCAAGAATCTGTAAGTACAAAATTAATGCTTTGCATATTGTTTTTATCTTTGTGTGTTTTGGCTCAGGAGGGTGGGGATGCTGTTAAAAAAAAAAAGACAAATGTTCAAGATCAAGAGATAAAGCATATTCTGAACCTCACGTGATTGTACAGCAGATATTGTAGTCAGAACTTTGCCAGAAACTTTGTGAAGAAGATCACTAAGTCAGAAGATGGTATTTTGATGTTAACATTTTAAAGAAAATAAGAAGTTATTTAAATAACTGATTTTCTGAGAATCTAAGCAGTGAATGAAGAAATTGGTGGGGTGTTTTTGCTGCTGAAGGTTTAGGACCTAAATGTGTAGCTTCAGGCTTTACATAAGCTATTAAAAAAAAAAAAAAGTAAAAAAAAATTCCAGAAAAGTCTTCTCTGGATGGAGTAAGATTATTTTCTGGATGTGTTCCGCTATATTTTTATACTGCTAAATTGCTTATATGTTTGTTCCTAAGCAGAGATGAAATTTTTATTACAAAACAAGGTGGTCCTGATCTGGCCACTGTTAGAGAGCTGGGGTACAAGGAGAGCCAGAAGGGCTGTGTTCTGCAGTTTGAGGAGGTTATCCATACCACTGCTAAAAAGGGTTTTTCCTCCCTTCTTCCCTTAGGCTTTTGGACTCTATAAAGGTATTGGGTCACCAATGATGGGACTTACGTTCATTAACGCGCTGGTGTTCGGTGTGCAAGGAAACACCCTCCGTGCTCTGGGCAAAGACACTCCTCTGAACCAGTTCCTTGCAGGGTCAGCAGCCGGGGCCATCCAGTGCGTCATCTGCTGTCCCATGGAGCTGGCAAAGACCAGGATGCAGCTTCAAGGAACAGGAGAATATAAACAAAAAACGAAGAACTACAAAAATTCTCTGGACTGCTTGATCAAAATCTATCAAAAGGAAGGGCTGAGGGGTATCAACAGAGGCATGGTCTCTACCTTCATAAGAGAAACTCCAAGCTTTGGCTTTTACTTCCTGACCTATGACTGCATGACTCGGTATTTAGGCTGTGAAGCTGAAGACAGTTACGTTATTCCCAAACTGCTGTTTTCTGGAGGGATGTCGGGAATCGTGTCCTGGCTCTCAACCTACCCCATGGATGTGATCAAATCCCGGCTTCAGGCTGACGGAGTGGGAGGCGTCACGCAGTACAACGGCATCCTGGACTGCGTCCGCAAGAGTTACCACGAGGAAGGCTGGAGGGTGTTCACAAGAGGTCTCACCTCCACCCTTCTCCGTGCTTTTCCTGTCAATGCAGCTACCTTTGCTACTGTCACCGTGTTCCTGATGTACATGAAGTCAGAAGACAACCTTCCTGAGTGTGAGCCAGCTCCTGTAATCCATCAGCCTTCCAGTTTGTGAACCTTATCTCTCTGTTGCCCTCATCCAAAGCCCGGCTGGTTGGGTTTTGTTGAACACGAACACTTGACCCACACAAGTAGTGTAGATTTATGCTATCTTTATAAAGAATTCCTAAATGTATTAAAGGAGGATTTCACTACTTGTATAAACAGCATCTTGCCTTATTCAGGACTCCGTATCTAGTAGTATTCAAGTAAGAGAGGGACCTGCCTTTAGAAAGTTGCTGTTGTGGATCCAGAAGAGGTTCTGGAGAGTGTTCTAGCACCAGAAATCGAGCTTCCTTTCACTCAGGTTCTGAATGACTGAGTTGAGTTGAATGCAGAAATGTTTTCATGAAAGAAATACTCATTTTGTATGTGACAGGAGTAAGTGTGCTCCTCTAAGGTGAAGAAGGGGGAAGAAGTTTAATGTTGGAAGCATTTTGCAGGTAACCCCAAACTGTAAAGATGTGGACTAGCATTCAGCTAGTCATGTGTTTTACTCTTCCTCTGCTTTTGTATGTCTAATGGTTTTAGTAGCAACTTTGTTCATACTGATTTGTAAAAAAAAAAAAAATAAGAAAAAGGAAAATATTTGTACCTAAATTACTCCCTGACCTTTCAGCTTTGAATAAATATCTTAAGCACAAAGTTAGCATCTGCACTCAAATGCACTTGTTTCTTTAAATCTCAAGGCTTGTAAGGATTATGGGAAACTCAGATCTAGTAGGACTGATGTTATTTGCCTTCACCTCTGTTTCCCCTTTGGTGGGTGCATGGACTGTATTGAGTAGTTCAGCCCAGTAGACTTTGTTCTCTGAAGTTAATGCAACTTTGCACCACTTCTCCCACCATGCCCCATAGCAGCCAGTGATGTACAGAAGTCAAAGTCCTGCCTGTGGTATTGCACAAAATGTTTGTGGGTGCAATGTTAGCTTAGCAGCTTGAAGTATTCTAGAAATACATTTGTATTTAGGACTGGAGGTTTCATACCTTTCCAGAAAGTAGGGGTGTAAGTGTCTGAAATGGTTCCTGTTCAATACACTTGCATTATGAATTTAAACAATACTGAATTTTATGTATTTAGTTACAGTGCTACTGGAAAGAAGACTGAAAAAGGGTTTTAGAGAATTTTCTTGTCACAATAATCTGCTGTGATTTTTTTTTTTTGTCTGTTCAAGAAGAATTGAATTAGCCAAAGAGCTACAAACAGTTATTTAAGATTTGAGATAAAAGCTACACATATTTGGCACAAATAGCCAGGAGGAAGGACTATGTGTGTGTGAGCAATGTTTTAAAACATATCAAACTAGTTCAGTAAGTACAACTTGTTACACTTTTGGTTGGGACAAGTGCAATATGTGTTTAATTTATATGAATTTTCTAAAGAAGTGTTGTTTCATAGCATTTTGCACTGTAACAAAATATGCTGGAGAAACCTGTAAAACTGGTATGTCTTTTTATACCTTGAAGGTATGGTGGATGTTTTAGTGCCTACTTGCACTGAGATTCAAATTGAATGTTAAATCTCTCTACTAAGCTGCATATGCACAACAACTCACAGCAAAGACCATTTACACCTTTGTACAGGAGTATGTCATTCTTGTATATATATTGAGGAAATAAATTTTTTAAAAATTTTGCCTTTGGTTCTTTTAAGTTTGTTTTTTTGTGTTTTACTCAGATGCTTCTTTGTGTTAAATCGAGCTTGCAGGAGGGTGGGGTTTCTGGCTTTTACAAGGGAAACTTGCTCCTTCTGCCTTCTGTGCACCCTGGGGAAGGGCAGGGTCTTGCTCTGGCTTAGGCCCTGTCACTACAGCAAAGCAAGGAAGTTGCCTGACCTCACTTCTTCTAACTGACCTTTCCTCTACCAAGAGAACAATCCTTTTAAAACCAAAGAGCTGGTCCTATGCTTAGACCCCTCCTATTCTGCATTTTTTTTTGGTTTAAGCTGTG
Source organism: Rhipidura dahli (assembly GCA_013399225.1). NCBI lineage: Eukaryota > Metazoa > Chordata > Aves > Passeriformes > Rhipiduridae > Rhipidura > Rhipidura dahli. Next base: position 360,580 of record VXAC01001325.1, read on the forward strand.
CTGATCACCACCAAGGCTGCACAACAGGGGAAGACAAGTCTTGGGTCCTTGCAGGATCACGTCAGAAGCAGTACCAGGCAGCCACAAGCCCTCTGTGCAGTGTTCCAGCACCTCACCACCCCCACAGTAAGGAATTTCTAATACCTGATCTGAACCTACTCTCTTTCATTTTAAAACCATTACCCCCCATGATTCCATGCCCTTGTAAAAAGTCCTTCTCCACATTCCCAGCCAGTCTGCTTTACGTACTGGAAAGTGTCCCCAGAGCCTTCTGTGCTCCAGGCTGAACAGCCCCAACTCTTCTCAGCCTCTCTTCAAAGGAGAGGTGCTCCAGCCCTCTGATCTTATTTGTGTCCCTCCTCTGGACTCACTCCAGCAGGTTCATGTCCTCCTCTTCAGAGGTTACTTCAGGTGCTGTCTCTACTAATTCATCTTCTTACAGGGTAGACACATGTGACTGACACAAACCCTGTCAAGCATCAGTTTCCTGGATCAGCAAAGGGAAAGGTCATCATCTGTCCACCTGACCATGACCAGGGTCAGTTCCAGCCAAGTACCTTTTGTTCTCTCAGCAGGAACAACAGCTATGTTCAACACTGAACTATGGAACACAAGCAATTACTTGGAATAAGCAAACAGTGTCTCCTTAGAAGACTAATATCATTAAAACAGAAAAGGGCTATACAATGTTTTACTTGCAGTGCTTACTAAAGCATTCTTTCCAGAAATTCATCCATCTGGAACTTAAAGAATCAGTAGCAGACACTGGATGTTACTCAACAAGCCTGAGAAGAGGGTAAAGCCAGCTCTCAGCCTAGTCTGATTTAACTTGCTTGAAATCCATGTGACTTCTAACTATGGAATCAAGCTAGAAAAATGCCTCAGCCTTTGAAATCATGGTACAGTTCTGTCCTGATAGCTTTTTGAGATGTGAGCCAGTTCAGACAGGACTACATTCTGCCTTCCCAGATCCTCGTTCCAACACCATTATCAAACAATTCCCCAGCAACTGAAGGGAGTAAGAAGACAAAAATCACTGAAAATGTAACTCACTATCCAGTCCCTCTGCCCTGCTCTTTCTTAAACTTAGATGGGTCATGCCAGTGATACAAGTTAGAGCCACAAACCTGTCCAATTAGGACAAGAGGAGAAAAAAGTAACCATGTATAGCACTTCTTCACTAAGATACTCTAGTAGAACAACTGCTGTGAAATTCATTTATCATGTCTGTAACATGACAATTTTTTTGTCCTCTCTGTATATATGCAGTGACAGGACAAGAGGTAATGGCCTTAAACTGAAAAGGGGCAGGTTTAGATTGGATATTAGGAAGAAATTCTTCCCTTTGAGGGTGGTGAGGCCCTGGCACAGATTTTCCAGAGAAACTGTGGATGCTGTGGATGTCCCTGACCATGACAGGGGGTGTTGGAATTAGATGGTCTTTAAGGTTCCTTCCAACCCAAACCATTCTAGGATTCTATGATACAGCTTATTATTTGGTTCAGGTAAAAGGGTAGCAAGACATTCAAGGGATGAAAACCTGTCCATTGCAGGTACAGCACTGGCAGCATACTAAGGAAAAAGACTAAGACACAAATGTAAATGTTAAACTTGCAAAGAAAATATATGTTTGTTCTTTGAAATTAAATATATTTATTATTATGCTGGAAATCAGGTGTTAACAGTTTAGTGTTAGCTGCTGTTAGACAGACTTTTAATCAGTAGATAGTTAAAGAACAATTTACAACCCAGAAGTGTGCCAAACACCATTAGATTAGCAGAATGTGCAGTTAAAGCCCTCTTCTGCCAGAAAACCAGGCAGAGGAAAGAGAAGTTTGCCCAAGGCAACAAGCCCTATCAAACACCACCAGAGGAAGGATCTGAGGGACTGTGTGACTCTGGGAGGGACAGTAACAGAACAGGGAAGCAGAGAACTTGCTGGGCCAAACCTAAGGGAGACAGCCTTTGATATCAAGAGGAAGCAAACAGTTTCCTTTCCGTGCTCAGGAATTTATGCATGTCCATAGGCAGTAGGGGAGAAAAGCAGAGAAAAATAAGCCATTTTCATCTTCCCAGTACAACTGTTTTGCAGTTTTTATATTAGAGTTGTCCTCACTAATTGCAAAAGTGATTATCACTAACAGATAAAAAAGGTGACATAATATGCACAATAATATGTAAGATATATAGTAAAAGCTTTTCTACTTACAGTTTATTACTGTTCATTAGCTTTAACTGAGTTGACCTAGGAAGTGATTTTAAGCTATACAGGTTCATCAATATATAAACTGAAATCTAGGCAAGGTCTGCAGTAAACACTAATGCCCTATGGATTGATATAAATGGAAAAAGTCAAGTTCATAAAATATTCTTAGGGTGTATAAAATGTAACAGCTAACACAGTCAAATTGCTTAGTTACCATTCACTATTATACTTTATTATGACTGGTTTTTCTTACTGAAAGAAGCAAACTGCATTTTTTATTAACAGTAAAATAGACTTGTACCATTTTAGCCGTATCCATGTGTCAATCAATAAAATACTAAAATCATAATGAAGCCTGACCTCATTGCCTGCACCATTTCTTATGTACATCAGAGTGGAAAGAAGTGTTGCTCAAGTGATTTGACTTGGCCAGATTAAAGTAGGTATGAAATAAAATAAGTATAATTTTTCTAGGATTTGATCTACTTATCTTAAGCAGAGATTTCTTGTAGGTCAGGAATACTTCAGTGTTGCAATCAACCAGGCCATACACCTTCTTCCTTGTGCACTGAAATATTTTCACTTGAGGAAGAATCTATAAGAGGTACTTTTCAAACACGTCAGTAATAAAGTTGAAACTTTTTAACAGCAATTAAAGGAGGTAAATGTAAAAACTACTTCTAGCCTGAAATTAATCCAGGCAGTTACCTGCTTCCCTCCCAGCTCTTAACCAAAAGACTCTGTACACATCATCATTTCACACTCCAGAAAAAATTGAGATGAAATCCCCTATCCCTAACCTATGCAGGAGGAAAGAATAAAAACAAGCAAACCAACCAACAAACCACACAAGAGGAAAACCTATAGATCACCCATAAGTATTATTCCTTGCAATCAATTTTCAAACCATAAACATTTATATTCCCTTTGAAGCTGTGGGAGTCACTGGATTCATATAATTCCATTGGAGGTTCAGTCAGAGCATCAGTTAAGACTGAAAATTGAAGGATTCTATATCAAAAGGCCAAATATTCTGTTTTGCTGAGAAAAAATAAATGTGTTGAAAAATAAGTCAAAATATAAGCTGCATGATGCCCCACGTGTGAGGCAGTCAAAACCTTTGTGAGCCAAAATTGCACCTGGCAAGGTCAGTGAGGTCCTTGGCAAGCATCTTGCAGCTCTGAAGGACACCTGACTTTGTGAGCCCTTACATCAAAACACTCACCAACAAGGCAGTTTTCCACAGATTTGTCTTGCAACCAGTTCCTGAGATGAGCTTTAGCCAAAGGACATTAGGACCTATCTGATCACCAGCATTCTGTGTGTGTGGATTTTCCACTATTTAACAAGCAGTACATATGCCACAGTCTTCATATTCTCTGTCATTTATCTCAAAAATACTTGTTATTCACATCCTTCTGAAATGCACCTTTTCTGTGGGCCTCCTCCAGGGAGGGAAACAGGTTCCTTGAGATCTCTGAACCCTTTAAGAGCAGCAATGCAGGACTCCAGTGCAACATCAGTCCTGTTCTGCAGTCTCTGCACTGGCCTTGCACACATTATGAGCAGCAGCAGACTGAATCAAAGGCCCCAGCTGCCTCAGGGAACCTTGGATTTTTTAGGAAGCCACTGCTGAAGAGTAGCAGTGATGTTTTACAGGTCTAGCAGTTAAATCAGAATAGCCACTCACAGCCGAAAGCACATTCATTAGCACCATTGAAAACTAGATTTCCACATTTCTCTCTTAAAGATATTTAATATTGGATGGATGGATGTATATATGACCCACGTTACACACGACGGTTTTTATTAACCATCTTTTATTTCCATTGCCTTGCTTTTAATGAATGCACAAGTACATTCAGGACTCTCAGAAATCAGCTCACAATTGTACTTCTCATTCTCCTGCAGTGCTGTGCAGCGGGCAGTTTGCTCTTTGACACTGGCACGCTCCGAGTCCCTCAAGGTCCGCTGAGCGCCGCAGGACCCGCTGCCCGCGCCGGACCTCGCCGGGGCAGCCTGACCCTGGCAAGCGGTGCTGACAGGTAACTCACCGCCATCTCCCGGCAAGCTGCTGCCCGGAGCTCCCGAACAGAGGGAAACAAAGCGCTGGCACAGGTGCCACCCGATACCAGACCGATTAGAGGGGATCACACCTAAACCTGCACTACCGCTTAAAAAGTGGCGGCAAAAGGAGCACCCAGAAGTCCTGCAAGGCTCCCTTTCTCCCTCCCCGAATTCACCAACATTTGCACAGAACAACAGGTTTGCTCCTGAGGAGAGCTCCCGGCACACACAGGAACCCGGTGAGAACAGCAGCTCACAAGAGCCTATCGGGTCCACACCATACACAACAGAAGCCGTGGTACCCAACCAGCACCCAGGCTTAGAGCTTTTCTCTTAAAAAAAGTAACAGAAGACTTAGAAAACCCTACAACGGGAGTCATCTAAAAGCCAGTCGCTATGAGGAATCTTATTCATTTACCTACAGCAAAACAGTGCTTTCCTGCTACTTTAGGGGAAGCCAAGATCTAAAAAGTTCACATTAACTCTTACACAGAATCTGATGTGCTTGACCCCAAAGGAAATTCAATACTTTCCAGACAATTTCCAGAGAAAATGACTGAAAAAAATTTTAAGTGACTAAGCCTTAATAATAAGGATTATTTTTTTTTTATTATTTATTATTTTTAAGCCTTAATAATATAGGATGATTGAGAGTGCACATAAACTTGCCTAAGCTAGTTTGCTTTAGGCAAAGAGTATGAAATTGAGAAAAGGACCACTGATTCACTTACCTTACAAAATTAAACAAATAGCCAAACAGGTGGCATTTAAGAGTTGCTGTAAAGCCATCACCATGCTCTGGCAACTTGACACTAGACCAATTCATATTATCAAACTGAATATTGTATCTCATCATACAAGTACATACATTCCTGCTCTGATTTGCTTCTACCTTTGCAGATCACTGTGCAGACATTTCCTGCTCCGTGTTCAGGAGCAGGGTCGCACTCTCTGCTCTATTCACTTTCCCATTCTTTTGCCCTGGGACTCTTCCCAAGGAAACGTGCTACTTTTAAAATTATTCCATTTACACAGCCAGGAACAAGAATACTGAAGTCCAATTCTTCTTTGTATTCCTGCCTGCAGAATTCACACCCAACATTCAGTTTTGAAATCCACCCCAGGCTCCCCTCAGTGGCTTGAAGTGCTCCAGGAACATTAGTGCAATAAAGCTCAGGGCTGACACAAACTGACAAAAAATCCTTCTCTCCTCACGCCACCGTTACACAGCAGATTTCAGAAGGTGCTGTACAGATGAAAAACTTCTTATTATGAAGCACCATCATTATAGATGGCACACTACAGACCAACCAATGCCAGTAGCAGCTGCCACTTGACTGATTAAGACTTCCCAGACAGATTTGTCTAGTAGCCCTGACAAAAATTCCAGATTTTCTGTTTCTTCAAGGCATTAAAGAAACACTTAGAAGAATGATATTTAGCACATACTGTCCTCAAGTTTATCCATCTTAACTAAGCAGAGAAACTAACCAGCCCATTCTTCCAAGGCACACTGACAAAATATCCTGTGAGCTATGTGATGAGCACATGGAAACACCTGTTACTGCCACTGCCATGCCTCTTCATCTAGCACTTTAAAGGGATTCACTTTCTTCAGACGTTTTAAAGCCTCAATACTTTTGCCATTTCTAGTAATTTTTGCATCTTTTGCTTTTAACCTACTGTGGAATTAGCAGAGGGAAAGGATCTCCACCTGCCCTCAAAATTACACTACTGCTGACAAGCTATGCTGTGAGGATGTGTCCAGTATTTGGCTCTGTTGACTGACAGCTTGCAGCCATTATGGGGAAAAGTCAAAATACACCACCTCAATCCCAGAGTGACCCTCTTCAAACAGAAGATAACTAAAATTAAGTGCGGGTCCTGGCATTCCGTTTCACTAAGGATTTATTGTCTTAGAATTTCAAACCTGAACCTGCAGCCCGCCTACAACTTTTTCAAGAAACACACTCTCCACTAGTATTTAAGTTCAGTGTTCTCTATTTACTGACAGACCATAAATAGACAGAGAGAGAGAAATCTAGTCAGTTCTACCCTTTAAAGTGAGGCTGAGTCCCAAAGATACAAAATTTGCCTCCTTTCAATTCGACAGCAGCAGAACCAAACAAGGTAAATGCACGATCCAAACAAGTAGAGCACGTATAATGAGTCAGCATGGAACTGTTTTGCCAGTTTTAAAACATTTCTGCCACCCCTCAGACTCTCCTCCCCTTACCTGAACTCGCTCACAAATTGGTGGTGTAATGCAGGAACTTGTTGATAACAGGCTGGGAATGGTGGTTTCAAAGTCAACTCTTTTGCTATTCTCAAAGTCTGTAATTTTTTCACTGAAAAACCTTGAGGAAAACTCTGGAATCAATTAAGCATGATGTTTTAAGAGCAAGGTGTGCCAACTATACTTTAAAAGCTTCAGTAAGTTATAGCAGCTGCTCAGTGCAAGTATTTATTCATACCCAACATGGAATTAAGTACTTAGAAAGCAAGACCTTTCAAGATATTGCATGGTGCTGCTACTTACTCTCCGGAGTATATTGAGTGCTACTGATTTGAGGCCTAGATGGAAATGCCTCTCTGTAATCAGATGCAATGTAACCAGAGGCAATAACAGTTACAGTTCCCAGTTGGTCCTCAAATCAATATTTAACATAATTTAGTCTCAAATGTATGCTCAAGGTAACATAATTCAGTCCCTAATGTATGTTCAAGGATGAAGTACTGACACCTTGCAATTCAATAAATGACTTCATGACACAGGAAAGCAAACTTCTGTGCAAGCCTAGCACCATCACAGATACTGCTTAAGAAAAAATATAAGGTCAATTAGAACTAGACTGAATTAATTTTATTTCCTTCCAAAAAGAAAAGACACTAATTTAACTGTATACAGAATTTAATTTAACTATAACTATACAAGTTTCAGTATATTGTCCTGTTCAAAAACTGCTTATATATAAAAGAAAAAATACTGCCAAAATTCTAACGCATACTTTACAATTAAATGTCCCAACTTTCTTTCTACCCCTAATAACCTCAGACTAGAGTTGCAGTGTTCAGATTAATTTATGTATGATGAAAATTCCCTTGGAATTAAGTGCAGTTTCTTTATTACCCATGTTTTTGCCACTACCACCAACACTGGACTCAAAATTAAGTTTTACAGTATTAGCAATGAAAACTTTGATGAACCTTGTAAGAACAGAATTCAGAAAAAGAGTAACAACACTTTTTACTGCATTAAAATATGTTACATGCCTCTAAAAAATAACTTATGCATTTCTCTGCATTTTCTTCTGTTTATTAATCTGTCACATTTTACTATAGTATCTGCTAAGTTTTCTTTGAACACTTGAACAAATGAGAAGTAACCACTCTTAGTTAGACCATCAAAACTCAACTCCATCAAGTTCTCTGAGAACTTCAAGTTCTTGTTTTGAAACAAAAGGTGTCCAAAAAGGTTCCAAGAATTTTTATCATTACACTCAAACAAGTTAGCCAAAAGAAGAAACAGTTGTTTTTTTCCTGGTATGATCACTCAAACCCTACCGTTCCTCCACTTTCTTTTGTAACTGCATTTAAACTGCCAACATTCCTTACCTTGACTAAACAAAGGTTCCCATTTAGTTATTTCCTGTACTGGTTTACCTAGTTGCTGTCCAGGCACACAGAACACTCCCCACTACACTGCCAAGTCTCCAAATCCACCGTTCCAGTTAATGAAAGTCTAGGTCACTCAAAACCAGAATTACAGTCAGCAATTCTGTTTAGATACACCACCTGATGTGGCATTACTTAATTGCATCACAAATCACTGTAATTGAATGCAAAGTAAAGGAAACTTGAGTTTATTTAGCTTCCAATTTCTGGGAGGTCAAGAGGAACTAGAACTGCTCTGGACAACAGAAGAAAATAGACTGCGCTTACAGATCATTTTCTGCCAGATTCTTTCTTTAGGACCACTGTTTTATTGTTGCCCTTTCTATTACATGGGGGATGTACATATTATCGGGTGTTAATAAATGGTCAGTGCCTGTACAATACATTCTACAACTGAGCACCACTTTCCGTAACTGAACAGGCAAAGAAATTACACTGAACATCAGCATCTGGCAGTATTTCTCCAAAAAAAGTGACTAAAATGGGTTTAAATTGATTAACACTATTAAATCACATCTAATATTTGATACTACATGATTTCATTACAGCTATACGATACAATTATACAAAATGTGTTAACATCAAAGAATACAACCAAAATTAAGATAGCAAACAAAACCTATATAACTTTTTTTCTTTACAGGAAAATACTTTTGAAGTATGCATGTAACTGCCCATTCTTTTAAAGAAAATCTACCGCAAGCAAGTTATCAACCTCCAGAAAATCACACATAGCATTACTACGCATATCCCCAAAAAGTGTACAATATGCACACTTGGAAAATACAAAATTAAAAAAAATTGTAAGCAACAGGTGAGCTTCATATTTATAAGAATGTGAAAAGAAGTCCAATTTTAGCACTGTTGTATAAAGAATTGTCTTTTCTGATGCAAGTTCATGAGCTGACCCGTCCGGTTGGGGCTGCACTTTACAAAACACCGTGTTCTTGAAACGGGGTTACAGAGCAAGGTGGAGCTTCTTAGCAATGTCACCTTAAAGTTTTCTGTGTGGTTTTTTTTTGCTTTTTATTTACTACTTATCAAAACACGTCCTTTAGGTTTGTAGGGTTCTTTTTTTAAAATTCTTTCCTAGAAACAATATACAAAGGGGAGGCGTATTTCTTTCCAATTGATTTTCCTGTAAGATGCTTTGAGTTCAAGAACGTTCTCCTCAACTTTCACTGGTTGTTTTTGGCCTTAGCGTGTGTTAAGATGTGAGATTTCAGGTTGGTTGATTGCGCAAACTTCTTATTGCAGCCGTCAAACGGGCAAACGTAGGGCCTGTCGCCAGTGTGAATTCGCACGTGTGTGCGTAAATTGAAGTCCAGTGAAAAACGCTTTCCACATCCTTCAAATGTACACTGTTGGAAGGAAAAGACAAACTCTGTTAGCTAATGGAACTCATCTCCATCACTGATCAGAGAAACAGTCTTCTTTAAACCACAACACTGCACAAATATGAAGCCAGAGGCTGAAGATTGTTATGGCTGAAGCTGTGGGCATCCCCCGTGACCTGCTCTAAAAGCTGCAATACTTCAGTATGAAGTATACAATATATATGCAAGAGCACATCTATTTTCAAAGAGGGAAATAAATTCCTTCCAGCTTGCAAGCAAGCACTTCCACTAAACACCTTCTCTGCATGTGAAACAGTATCTACACTGGATGACAAAACAGAAACAGGATTTCACTCAGAATTTCCCTCTATCAGTGATGATCTGCAAAGATACACTCAGTTTACCTGCTTTACTTTTAGGATGGGCTTAAGGACAGAACATTTAGTGATAAATACTTATATTTACCACACAAAATATTCAGTGTATGCATCTAAGCAAATGCCTGAGGACTGCAAATCAAGTTTCTCAAATAATGTATTTGAAAATATAATCAACAACAACAAAAAAACATATCTTAAGTGTGTTCTGGGGAACACATATATCCTCAAGACTAAGAATAACTTTAAAGATTTACAGGGAATATCATATGAAGAGGGCAGGGGACCTCTGGTGGCAGAAGCCCACGTGACTTGATGTAAATGGAAAGAGATTCAGTGATTCCATCATTTTGCTGAAAACTGATTAATAACCTCTACTGAAAATTAGTACCCTGAGTTAACTGAGCAAACAGACCCAAGTCTCAGCTGTCCACAAGCACTAAGTTGAAAAGATGATGAGGAGAAAGAGACATTTTTAAAATTCTCTAGTAACTGCAGACTTGATTTTTAAAGAGGGCAACTCTACATCATATTTCGAAAGGTATCTCCCATGTATATACAATTTGCCACTTTCTAAGAGAAGTCCATGTAAATGATTAAGTGACAGCCTAATTAGCTTAAGGGGATTCCCAGTTTTTCAGGTGCCTCATCTGACTTTAGAAAAGCCCTAGTATGCCCGAGTCCTATGGAAGCCAGTTACAGTGTTCCCAGCACAAGTGGGGGTACCCATCCTGCAGGGTGACAATACCTGAAAGGGCTTCTCTCCAGTGTGAACTAGCTGATGCCGCTTTAGTTTCGAGCTCTCCACAAAGGCCTTGCCACACTCTGCACATACGTGTACTCGAGGGCCGTGAGTGTGCAGATGCTTCCTCATGGCAGAGTTGTCCCTGAACATCTTTGTGCAGCCCTTAAAAACATCAGTGAAACTCAATTAGTAGATAAGCCAGTTCTCATATAGGTTTTATCTTCTACAGTACAAGCATTTTAAATGCTTTTATATCCTGAATACTTTCTTAAGAGTTGGCCCTGAAAAGAACATCCCTTACATTTATTTTTAAAAAAGCAATACAAGAAAACTAATCATTTGAAAAGCTGACAAAAAAACACCCAAAAAACAAAAACAACAACCTAAACACAATCCCAAACAAAAAAATCCCAAACCCTTTCCTCACTCAATATTATGAGCCATGTGCAGTCAAATGAGTAACAGGACAGTCTCATGGAAAAGATGCAGCTCTGACAGAAGGAAATTAATAAACCAAACAAAAGCACTTAACAGGTTTCAGTGGAAAAAAACAAACACAAAACAAAAATCCAACCAAAAAAAAAAGAAAGACAGAAGTAAAGTTCATGGATACCTATGGATTCTCCTTGAAGTGCTACATTCCGAGAACTACAGTACTACAATATATTATATAGTCTCTAATATACCACAGATTATTCCCTAGTACCAACTGGTATGTGCACCATCTCCCAATATTCTGTCCTCTTACTTCTGTCCTCCCCATTTCTGAGAACAAATGGAGCAAGAGGGCTTCTAGCACACAACAACTTACAGGAACTACCTTGTCCAAACTGGCAGCAGCAACTGATCACTACCATCTTGAGACAGAGAGTGCCACTGCTGCTGCAGTTTAAACCTACAAAGTGATACTGGGCAGCTGAATAAGGTGGGACAACAGCCTGAGTTAGTGCCAACTCAGTCTAAAAGCAGAAGATACATTAACTCAGGTACAGCATCAGAAGTCTTAACCTGGGGGTCCAACCCTTCATTGACAGGGGAATACCACTTCTGAATCCAGAGTGCGCTTAAGCCAGCATACTCTATTTACCTGATTTTTCTGCAGTTTTTTCACCTCTCAGAGACAATCAATAGAAATCTATCGTATGGTTTATAAATGTCTTCCTCAAGATTCAAAATGCTTCATAAAATCCTATTAATAATCATAAATTCTATTTGTACTACAAGTGATGTTGTTTCCATAAACAAGTGAGGTTAGTTTACATAAAACTAGTCTACCAACATCACTATGTTACGAGGTATAAAATTTAACAACAGAACCTGTAGGACTGATAAATTGCTAATTTTAAATTCTGCAGGCTTCTTTTTTTCTTTTTTTTTTCTAAAACAAATACATTTAAATAAGCTTTGTTTCTTATAAAAAGAGTGAAATGTCACTTTCAGGAGTTCTCTCTTCAGACACTAGAATCTCTTTGGGTAATTTTGAAATTACCATCAAATTGTGCCATCATTCGCTGCACACAGCAGAACAAAGTAAACAGACCATTGACTTTTTTTTTTTGCACTTATTTCTAAGTCCCTTCTTGCCTCTGAGAGCAGCAGCTACAGCTACAATATTTTTCTTTTTTATTAAACTGAATTCATACATACACAAAGCCTACAAACACTAGAAGATAGAAAATGGAAGGATAGAACATTCTTTGTTCCCCCCACCCCGTTCAGATGAAGTTGAGGCTATGAAAAAGTAAATCAAAGAAATGAAGGTAGCATTCCTTGGTATAGTAAAAAGTAACTGTTACTGTATCTCTGCATACTGTATTACAAAAAAAAATGACACTTCTAGAATGTGGAGAACTGGAAACCAATATAAGCACAAAGAGGAATTCAGAAAATTCCTTACACTATGGCTGTCAGAAAGTAGCCTTCTATTCATGCTCTCTCTAATGGCTATGTCTAATAGCTATCTGCCCTCATTATTTGCTTAGGCTCACACTTATCTAGACCAGAAGTCAGCAAGATTGTATTTGTCTTTTTTTGTTACAGACTAAGTCAGCTAAAAGAAGCTCTACAAAAGCTGGATAATGCAGTAAAGCCACATGCTACCAATCTAGGTGACTGGCAACATTTATTCAAGACAGAAGCTTCCCTGCTAGGAGTGTGTCAGAATCATATCTCCAAGATGCCTGCCTCTCTCTTTCATGATGATGCACTTTCCAGCTCTGTGGAATGTACTTCAGAGTCTTCCAATAAAGCTGACTTTGGCATCTGCACCATAAATTGCTGATTCCTGATCTAGACTCCAAATCTGTCATAGTTTCCAAGCAGAGGATATATAGATCTTAGGAACGTACTTTGAACAGCTTTCAGAACATTCTTTCAAGTATGTATTCTTGGGTGTCGGGAAATCACAACAGTAAAACCAGCATGTTAGGGACTGTGCATCATGGTTACCAGAAGATTAGGGATGCACTAACCTTAAGACAAGGAATGGGAATAATATATTATACAGTGAAAGGTTTTAAAGGAAGCCTCTAGAGAATGACAACTAAAATACTTTTAACTGAGTGTATTCTATTAACACTAAGATATTTCAGTTATTCATTCTCAAGAGAAAACATCAATACAAAATTCTGATCTACAAATTACTATCTACTCAGAAGCTGAGCACTTAACTTACTTTGTGAGGACAAGCTATCGTTCGTGGAGCATCATCTTCTTTAATTTTTCTTGGTTTCATTCTTAGAGATAAAAAAAAATACAACAAAATATTAGTAGAAACACATTAGTAGACAGCTCTTCTCCCTTAAGTGCCTACATAATGAGCACATTTTATTACACCCAGTATTTAATACACCCAGTATTACATGTGTCAGTGGTACTCACTTTAACATTTTCAAAACCTTCACAAAAATATCAACAGTAACAATTTAGCACTTGGAATGCTCTGCTTTTCCAGGACCTCTCAAATACAGAGTAAGACATTTACTACTACCTTTTCAATCCTCTGAATATGTGGAAATTGATTTTTTCCCTGACTTACTCTAACTGTAATTAGGAGGTTTTATTTGAAAACTCCATTTTTGTTCTGCCAGTGCCCATGTGGCCTATTTAGCTTCACTTCCTCTCCATCCATGCAGCAGGACACGAAGGAGTATAGGTTGAATCATTCTTCTGTATTTTCACCACACAAGACTTTTAAAGAAAACTCTACAGAAGCTGGGAAAGCCAAGCTGTGGTATCTACACAGACAATACAGACATCCATTCCAACCACAAAAATGGTATTCTTACTTAAAGCTATCGTGCATATGAATTCCACTCTGGGCAACTGACAAGTAATTATCAATTTACTCCTTGTCACTAACAGGAATTTTCACCATTATTTTATGCGTGCCACTTGTCTTCTCTGCTACATAAGGAGCCCAGAAAACGATTGCTTGTATGTGTCAGATCTATTTCACATACAAGTAAGACTCTCTGTACAAAACAATCTTCGAACAGTGTTGTAACAACCACCTGTCGGAAAGTCAGAAGGGCCAGATGTGATTCTGGGGAAGTGCACTGCACTTGGAGCTGTCTTTATTTCTTAAATCTATAGTGCTGTCTTCAAAAAAATCAAAAAGAAAAGGTTTATATCCTTTTAACTGTAGTGGTAGGTGGGTATAAATAAATGCATCCCCATACAGCTGGAGATTCCCTCAGGTAAGCAATGAGATTTTGCACATTCCCAAACCCTGCTGTGGCAGCAGAGCCAGTCTGTTCATGTGGGTTATTGAACTGCTTTTCCTGGCAATACAGCACACAACAGCTCTGTGTGACAAGGTGGCTACATATCATACCTGTAAGTTAATCCAAAGGTTTGCTGGTGTACATCCTAGTCTCAATTAAACAGAATTGAGTGGCTTGAAATCAACAAAATAACTGGAATTATCAGGATCACTTTTCTTAATGTCAACAAGGAAAAGTGTCTGTTGCTATCCATGACAGTTTTTAATTCACATGAGTTGTTTCTGGAAACTGATACGAAAAAAACAAGGTTGGGGGAAGACATCTCCAAGCAATGCATACCTGAACTTTTTTACATCCCCTTATAACAGCTGATATGAGACAGGCTAAACAGCAACTCTTTAACATTCAAAAACTTCCCAAGAGCTGCAGGGAAAATAAGCTAAAATGCCTCTATTCTGACCACAAAGCATTTGATTTTTGCAAGCAGAGTCTAGACTTCTTTGGTGCTGTTACACTCCTGTGGCTGAAATTGCTTTCACCTGTTTCTTTCACATGGACTGCTGAGAGAAGAGGGTGAATTAAGGCAAGAGCAGTGAAAAAACTCCCTCCGAAGTCCTGAAGACAGAGGAAAATTATCTTACAGCTGCCAGTGGAGTAATAAGTGATGGACAAGTCTCCCATGGCTCTGTCAGCTACCACTGGTCCCTCACTGTCCTTTCAGTACTGCAGATGTAGCACAGTTCAAGTGACCACCTACAAACTAAAGCACTTGACAGCCACTTTACAGACACAACACTGAAACCCAAGGACTTAGAGGGTGCTTTTGTTCTTTTCTCTAAGTGGGCACTCAGGAAACTCCTGCTGGCTCAGCATCTCCAGACTACACTTAATAGGTCCAGAGCTAACCTGAAGAACACTACAGTCTCCTGCAGGGTTACAAGTACTTTTACAGATATTGACAGTGACTTGCAAATGGGTGTAACATATTCGCTTTGACAAAGTTCCTCTTGTGCACCGCAACCAGCAGCACAACTAAAATTTCATCAACTTAAGGGCAGAAACATTGTGAACACAGCAAACTACACCTGCTCCTGTACAGCTGTCACCTCGTATCTTACTTTTCATTGTAACAATTTTTTTCAAGACTATAGACCAACTCAGCTGACCTTATTGATTAGATTTAATTTATATAATCCAGTTGGAATACAGAATGGTTGTGCTGTGTTTATTTTACATAGTCTCTTTGAGTAAAGTATTAAAATACTTAACTTCAAATAAGTGATTGGGATTAACTGACTGTACTCTGCAGTGAGGTTCCAGACTCACAGTACTACAGGTACTGAGGATACAGGAAAACACTACACGAAAGAGGTCTTTATAGGACCCTCACAGAAAGCTTTCAATTACCTTAAGCATGGTATTCTCCTTATTATGTCTCTGCGATTTTTAAAAACCAGAAAAGGGACAAAAATGAGCATCTGTAATTTTCAAAATGGTCACAGATGAATGATTTGACAAGATGGGACATGAGAGAATAAAGTGTCATGATTTAATTCCATTAGAGAACAAACACCTTTAGGAGACAAAGCTGGTGCCAAAAACACCTCCTCCTAATTCAATCAACCTGTTAAATGTTGGCTGAGTCATTCACCCAGCCCCATAAACATGAAGCAAAAAAAAATCCTAAGTCTGAGATCTGTGTCTCTGACATGATTAGAATGGGCAAAACCACTATTGATCCAAAGTCTTAACTGGCCACCTGTAAAGGGAGTGACTAGACCAAGAGAATTGCTAACAAGAGACGTGGCAAATAGCTTTAGGGGGCAGTGCCTACATTTCCATACTTTGTGTTAAATCCTGTTCCTGACACTTGTGTCTTGCCCCTGTTATTAAGTCAACTTTGAGAAAAGAATCGCTCAAACAGTGTTATCTCTAACAGGCTGTTGAGGTAGAGGGAGAAGGAAAATACCCTGGGCCAGTGCAGTCAGGGAGGCTTGAGGAACCAACTGCAAGTGAAAGGGATGGTCAGACATGGGACAGACTTCAGCATCAACATACACCCTACATTTTTCAGTTCGGTGCCTGAGTACGCATAGAACACCATGAACGTCCATCCAGGACTTTTTAATGTTCAAGCTTTGTTTCAATACTCAGGAGTATCAGTCCAGTAGTATACTTGAACATTTGGACACAGATGACAAACAGTTCACCTAAAAAAATGAGCAATTTTACATCTCATTTTTCATAGAAGCACAGCAAGTTAAGCCTAAAATGTGGAACAAGATTGTGCTTAAGCACAGAGTTATATAGATAACTAAGCTTTTTAACAAAACAGCAGCAGACATTGAAAGAGATGGCAAATGGTGTCCAGGTTGTATCTCAGTGCCACAGGCAGGAGGAAGCTGCCAGGCCCTTTGTACACCTGGCTTAAAGGCACGAGGCCTTTAATCAGGCACAGGCACAGCTACAATAGATCACTGTGCCAAAAACATCATTTTGCTCACAAAGCTGCAGAAGCCATATGGACAGTCCCTCAAAGAAGAATTTAAAGAATTACATATTCACATGTATTAGAAAAAAAGATTTTGGTCTTACTTTAAAATTAACTTTCTGCAAAAGGAGACCAGACTAGAATCTGGGCTGTTGATCTTAATTACACTGGTGCAGGTAGCTCTTGCTGGTGGTGATTAGACTTTTGGCTCCCACCTAGTAGAGCATCTCTACCAGCTCCATCCAAGTTTTCTTAGCCTGAAACATTAATCAAAAACAGAACTCTAACAAATATCACTATTTAATGCAACTACAGACACACACATTAGTACTGGGGCAGAACTTAAGAAACAGTTGCCTTTGCAGAAAGTCAATTTACATCACAAGACCAAAATTTTCATTTCTGTGCTGAGTTTACATGGGTCACGCCCGGTAGAAGCAACTGCAAATCAATTAACTGTGAAAATTAGCAAGGGTACCTTTTGGATCAAATCACTGGAACAGTGCAATTAAAGGCTAAGTCTTAACTTGCACGGGGGGAGTGGAGGGAGGGAATGGGTGACAGCAGAGGAAGCAGGAATGTGTGCAACCCAACAACATTACAGAATGAGCTCCATAAAAGCACACTCCCACATCCATGCATAAGGAAGACTGAGTAGAATCACAGGTATTAAGCCACTCAGTTACTCAAAATAAAGAAAGCAATATTGTCATTGTGCAGTATCTGAAAGTTAAATCTAACCATCTCCTTTCATCTACACAGCTGAACTGAGAGTACTTTACCCTAACAGAACCTTAATACCCACCCCAAATCCCTGTCAAACTCCACAACTTACATACTTGTCAATTGATGCAATTTCAAAAGTCAGCCACATAAACTGTGTTAAAGCTGGGAAGAAAGGAAATATAAATCAAATAACAGTACAGAATTTCCCCCTTGCCTTGTAATCTTCCCCTTTTTTGCCACTGTTCAAGAGTTCTGTGTTCTCACCTCTCTCCTTCTCCCTCTGTACATACCTTAGCAGCTTTACTCTCTCTCAGGCAACTCCTTTAACACATCCTAGAGGTTTCTGATGACCAGCAATGATATTCACCTGTGCTGATGGCCACACCTCCTAGGAACAGTCAGAGGTGGAGCAAATGATTCCCTCTCAACAGTGTTACTGGCACTGCTGGTGTGCTTCCCTCATTCTGCCATTCCTTGTGCTGCCCTGCTGAGCAGAACCAACCTGAGCGTCACAGCCCTGCGCTGCTGCAAGAGTTCATTTGTGCTGAACAACTCCTGGAACTGGCTAGACTGGCTTTTGGATAAACAAGATGAAAGGGGAGTGGCACAAGGTGTCCGAGGAATCTATCTACAGCCCAAGAACACCCAGTGTCTTACGAACTGCTTCAGCCACAGTTAGGAAGAAAACTGTCATAAAGAAGTTCTTTCACTCCATGATTCCGGCAAAAATTATTACAATGTTTGTTCCAGTTATGAGGAATATCATATGTGTAAACAGGGACCTGTGCAGTATGGTACAGAGCAGGAGATTTCCCCTCCCCTAGAAGAACACTGGGTAAAGAAATTGTCACTTTACTGCCCTTTAAGCTTCTCTGTAACAAGAACAAAACCAATACAAAAGCATACACCTTATAAAGAGGCCTAAGTCATAAATCTGGATGACCAGAAGGCTTTGTCACTTCTAAGAAGAGTGTCCAATTTCAAACTCTAAGGCAGTTTCCTCTCCTTCGTTTTCTATGGGTTTGGAAGTGGATAGAAAGGAAGGTCAGTCCTCACAATGGCTCTCCTTCAGAAAAGATACCAAGACCAGCAGAAAATAAAACTACAGAGAATAAAGTTCTTATCACCAGAACCCATTATGGTGCCAATTTCCCACCTACAGGATATTCCTTCTTATTTCTCTGTTTTACCAATGTCTGTGTTCTGCTGTCTTTAGCCAGTTTAGTCATCTGGAGGACAAGAGGGAGGAAGGGAGGGGGCAAACAGGGATAGCCTTTTTAGTGGCTTGCTTTGAGGGAATTTGCTATATGCACATTCTAGAAATATCCCTGCTACCTCCCCAGGCTTTCACTACCAAGTAGCTATGATTTCTTCACAGCTAACTACTGAACTGTCATCAGTTTAGATTTGGATAAAATATTTTATTCCACTTGGAAGGGATTTCCAGTTTCCCAGTCAAAGGTATCAAATGAAAATGTGGTAATTTATTAGGTTTTATCCTTCTGAGCAGATCATTCAGAATTAACATTTCACATTCTGATATGATTGCCTAATAGAATTCCAACTTTTTTTTTCTTTTTAACTGCATTTTTAAAGCATGCTAGAGAAAATTCAAGACTCCTACAACAGAATAAAGTAATCTGTAAAAAGTGATAAACTGCCAACCAGGTGTAACTTACAGTCATTTGTATATGCATTACTGAACATGTCAGTGTTCTGACACAGCCTGTTTATTCACAATGTTTTCAATGGAATCATAGAACGCATAAAAGCTTTTCCAGGAAAAACTGCCAGAGTTCCAGTTAAAGGATCCAGATTCCTGCTACATGACTCAATGACATATGCTCTAAACCAGGCAGTGAAAGACAACTGTATCACAAGAGACACCACAACCACTCACTCTGCAAGAGCCACAGAGTTCTGAGCATGGTGGCCGCTGCAGATGATCAATTACTGCAGTTCTGCATTTTTTTTTTAAAAGGGCTGCAGAGCTACAAACATCAGGTGTGTCCCTACACTACCTTTCACTAACTAGACCAGAACACCAGAACCTTGCTCAAAATCTATTACCACTAGTATTTAAGCTTTGTTTAAGCTTAACCTCAGAACTTTGTTCCTAATAACCACTGCACGTATCTCAAGTCAATTTATCCTTAATCAAAGTAAGCTGCATTTGTTATAAACAGTGGATCTAACCTGGTTCGGAGTAGGTAATTCCTACAAATGTATGGTGAGATTCCTTCAACTACTTTAATGAAAATGAAAAAGCAACCCTATGTAATTTTCTCTCAACTACACACCATGCACTTCGCTTACAATTTTACTAGCCGGTTCACACTTCCTTATATGTGGACTGTCACAATTCTTTTTTCAAGTAATCTAAATACAAGTTTGTTATCCAAAGCCTTATAGCATGTGAAGCTACTTAAATTTAGAAGTAATTTTCAGCTTCATGTGCTGCTAAAAGTTTTCAGCATACACCTACCGAGAATTTTAAATTCTGAACTGTAAAGCAGTGAGCAATGTTTGACAATTTCATAGAACTTTACACTAAATAAACACATTTTTTTAGCATGAAAATCTGTACTCCTTGACCCTCCAAAGCCAATTCCAGACATGTAAACCCAATTTTTTCCTTCCAGCTTACCATGTAAAGTTTCTAGTGATAGTGCACACTGCAAGGTCAACAAGACAACTGAACAGTAGTCTGCAGATATCAGTACTCGAATCTGTGTTATAAGCTGAGGAGTCCCTTCAACACTCTTCACTGCAACAGGACTAAGAGCTTAACAAAAAATATTCAAATTCTGATACACCCACACTCTTCAGTCTCAGAAGAATAAACAAACAGTCATTTAAGACAATAACATACAACTGTAAAGCAAGAGTAAAAGTTTGACACTCATCAATTCTGGCCAAGAAATCAAAAAACCTTTCTTAGAAGACGCACAAAATTCTCATGTATCTACAATTAAGCTAAGAGAAGAATTTTCCCCAGGTTTTGAGCAACTTGGGAATATTATTAAAGGCCATGTCCCCCGAAGGTGCTTACTCTAATGTCATGTATTTCTCTTTGATTGAAATGGATTACGTTTTATCTGCTGTGAGAAAATAGGCTGTACACATGAAACTGAATCTTTTCACTATCAGCTACAAATTCCAGTTCTAGAACTTCCTAGAACATTCTACTATAAATATAAAAAAGTGATTATTTTAAAATACTGCCAGCAGCCACTATTTTCTCAATAGAAACCTAACTAAAACATTTTACAATATTTAGAAATATGCAGACACATTTGAGAGAAGCAGCCTGGTCATTTCAAGCCCAAATCCTGACAGTCATTTCAAGTATTCAACTTATCTGAAGAAAAAATATTCAGTATTTTCATGGAGAATACCCTGAGAGGAGCTACTTACATTTCCTAACAAAAGACAGCTATTTAGTACTTCAGTGTCTAATAGAACCAAAGGTTTCAGCATTTTTAAAAGTAATGGAAAACACCATTCCAAACACCTGACAGGTGGAATTATTGTAAATAACAGTTTAGAAATGGAACACTATGTACACTCAAGACATTAAACACTGCTTTCACAAAAAATTGTAGGAACTCTTCAGCAGTTCCCAGGCAAAACCAGAGCAACTTTGATAAACTATGGTAAAACAAGAAAGAAGAGTATCAATAGCTAGAACCCCCCATCACTTTGGATAGAACCCTGTTTTCAGCTGTTTGTGATTTGCTTTAATACATCTCCAAATCAGATAGCCTGAAGAGGAAAGCTAGCCCTGCAGAACTATTTTACTAGGAGCCTTCAAAATTCATAGTTCAATGGCTTTACTGAAAGTAATTGTGAGATGAGATGCTGTTATTCCTCCAGCACAAACACACTACAGAGTAACAGGACAAAACTAAAAGTTGTAAAAAGCAGTAAGATCAAAAAGGTGAAACAGGAGTAAATGCACACACCGAACACCAGGATCCAGCTAACCAAGAAGCCAGACCAGAACTTGTATCCACAGGCCCTGCCACCTAGCAACTACCTGGAAAAAGGCACACTCTCTGTCTACTAGGTAGTAAAGATAACAACATCTGACTGTCCACCTGCTCTGAGTATCAGAATTGTGCACCTGAGCTCTGAAGAATAGCCAGCTGCTAAAAAAATGAAAATTAATGCGGCTTTAACACACGTTTTGCTTTCAGCTTGGGAAAATCTGGCAGTAGCAGCCAGAGAAAGCCAGCAGCCATGCTCAGACATCTGGAGACACCGCACTAACGCTGCCCCTGCACGGAGCGGAGCACAGGGCACCAGGCCAGCGCAGCAGAGCCAACCCCAGGGTGCCACTTCAGCAGCTTCTCCGCTGCCCTCGCGGTTGCCCTCTGGTGGCCACGGGCTGCCTCGAGCACCCGGCACCGGAGCCGGGCCCAGCGGACACTTTCACTGCTCCCGCCCCCCTGCAAGTCACTCCACCACCACTCGAAAGTAAAAGTCACCTTGCCACTCAGGTCAACCTACTGATACGTAAACGAGTGACAATTCTGACTCACCAGAGAAAATCCATGCAATGTAGTTACCAAGTGAAACTGCAATCACCAGCGGCACTTGAAAGTGCAGGACACACTACTGAAGATCTTGAGCTTAAGCAGCAGGTAAAAATAAGTGACTTTGCCAACTAAATACTGTAGCCTTGCTACCTAAATGCACCATTTCATCAATTGGATCCTTTGGTGCTCAGGAATTTAAGGCTACTCGCATGAAAAAAATATTCTGTCATGTCAAATCACAGAATTGTTGGGCCTGGAAGGGATCTCTAGAGACCATCTAGTCCAATCCAAAGGCAGGGTTACCTAGAGCAATGAGGGATGCAGTCTATCAATGTATTTAGGTCCTGTCTTACACAGTGGAACTAAAGACCACAAGCCACTGAAGAATTCACTGCTGAAAATAAAATCCGATCATTTTAGTTCAGAACAGAGTGGCTGATGCTGTGGTAAGTCCCTTGTTTTAGAAGATAATTAAACGGAATAATAAGACATACTAAATATACCATTTTGCCTATTGTTTCATGATTGCCCAATTGTTTCATAATTTAACCAGTGAAGAAAAAACAATTTTAAAGTTCCTTTCTTCCTACTTACCTAGCAAACTCGGCCAGTTGCTTGGGGTCTGAGAGGTCAATGCCAGGTATTCCACCAGGAGGAAGTTTCTTCCCTGTCATGTACTCTGAGTAATCTGGAGGAGAATTCTCTCCAATGATCTGCTCTTCCACCACTGTTTCATGGTCAATATCCTTTTTATCATCTGAAATATACAAAATACTGAATTCAATACATACTGAAGATCAAAACAGCATACAAATTATTAGGCTACATCTCAATACAAATTCAGTATTGCTGCACATTTAAAAAAATACACTGCACTTCCAGATTTCCACACTAAGTGTGGAAAGCAAAAAGACACCCATATAATTACAGCCTGAAGAACATGGAAAGAATAACAGTGGGTGAGGAAAAAAAGCAGAAATTGCATATCTACTTTAAACACAAACACAGAAATTAGTAGAACAATCCTTTGAATGTTGGCTGTATTTGAAAGATAATGTACTTTTCCTGAAACAATGCCTAAATATTTAATTCCCTTAACCTCTTCAGGACTAATCTTCACTATTCCCCCTCTGATACTCAGCAGCAGCCCCTAACTATGCAAGCCTATGAGAAGAGCAGCAGACACTTACCCTAAGATGTCGGGACTACCAATCTTTACTTCAGTCTTCAGACTCCCCTAACCTCCAACAGAAGTGTCACAGAGAGACAAGAAATTTAAAAATAACTGCCGATGGGTTTCAGCACCTGCCTGTAAAATTAAATTTTCCTAACACTTGCAGACAGGTCTCAAAGAAACCAAATAATTTAATTGTGTGTCTCTCTCCCAAGGGGGCTTCTTCCTTCTGTGGCAAAGGTCAGCCTAAGCTCTTTCCCACTCTACTATGTAAACAATAGACTGGGATTATTTAAAGCTTTGATCTGCAAGCCAGTTAAGATACTGCTGTTTTCTCTGCTCTAGAGCTCCTCCTATGAATTTGTGCTCAAGGACTGCAGTAAAATCAGGTGAAGACCTGCTGTTGCCATCTACTCACATGCATACTTCAGAAAACATTGTACCATGCATATTCTACCTCCTCTTGCTATTTTATAACAAAAACTGAGAGACACAAAAAGGAGAGAGAATAGAAACATCCATCTATATTCCTCACTGCAGTGTCCACAGCAGCAGAAAGAAAGACCCAGCTTTTACCCTCTTTTCCACCCTCAAATACACCTAGGACAACACATGTATATACGGCTGTAACTACTCAGCTCAATGTAAGAGAACTTGAGAGTACTTCTTCTACTATGTGCATGGGGAGCAGATTCTGGAAATTGTTTTCTACACAAGAGGAGATACAAAAATAACAGGAAGTTTTATTTTACAGACATTGTTTAAGCGTGGAAACACAAGGTGGTATGACAGAAATAGTATTTCACCAATTAAAAAAAGATAGGAAAACATAAGGCAGAAAACAAAAGACAAAATGTTTTGGGATTTTTTTCCCTAAGCAGAAACACAGGAAATAACATTAGTCATTACTAAGTAACTTAGGCTAGGAAGGAGAGAACAAGACACGCAAATAAAAGAAATATACCACACACAAATTTCTATTTCATTTGTAATGCCTGCTTTTAATGTTTGCCACCGAGCTATTTCTAGAAATGTTACTGCTAGTTTGGGGTTTAATCTGATCTACCAGATCAAATAGCAGTTCATGTATATTCCATGGTGAAAGAGAAAAACAGGCTGCAACGCTGCAAAGACAGAAGTGTAAATAAGAAAATTTTATTTGCAGCATTAAACTCAAAATAAACTACAAAACCGATTATTGACCTTTTTAGTTGTCCCCTCACCACACTACCTTTCAGTCCCTACCCGTGCTTTAAAAAAGCAACTGAATTTACCTTAAGCGAGGATTATATGCTAAATTTTACAGCAGTTGAAGGAGTTACAAATTCAAGTCAATAATCCTCTCATTTGGCAACAATTTGGTCTTTCTAACAGAAGCTTGAAAAGTTATGTAGCAATGTCAACATAGGGAGAAAAGACACCAAGCTCAGAATGGCACACAATTTTTGCAAAGCCAGAAGTGACACGTTCTCTATTCTGCAGACTAGAGTAAGACCAGCTGCCCCCAATGTGGCCATTTCAACAGCTACCAAGAACGTGCAGTTTGTCTGTTTGATGACACTCATAACACAGACAAGTTTTCATTTCCTGCCTCACATGAGATGCATGAGTCAACTGGGAAATTCTGTACACATTCTTAAAGATCATCTTATCTTCCCTAGTGTAAAGGTTCACTATTCCACAGTGCTTTCTTGCTATTTGAGGACCCAACTGAAAGCCAGCCTTCAGTGCCTTTACTTCCCAAAAGCCTGCCAACACAAGTCAATTCCACAACTATTTAATTCCACAGACTACTGGAGCAAAACACAAAAAACTATGAACGTATTGCCTGGATAGAGAAAAACATAAATGAAACTATTGTTTCATATATATTAACAGTTGTGTGAAAATAAAAAAACCACCTCATCTTCCTATAACAAAAAACTGAATCTCTACAGCAGCACACACCTCCACGTCTAAAAACAGATTTAAACCAAAACAATAAAATACAAAACAATACAAATACTGAAATACGTTAAGTATTATATTAGGCTAATACTTCTTAAAAAGTAGCAGCAGACTTCAGGAGCTCTTTGGTATCCTTTCCATCTTATGACATCAAATCATGGGGAAAACAAAACAAAAACACACAAAAGAAACCCTCACACATTTTTGGAGGAAGTTTGGAAATGGAAAAACTTTACTAATGTCCTCCATGCAGAAATTCAGTTTATTTGTGATGGCCTACCAACCTGGACTAGGCAGCTCAAAGTCTGGAGGGTAAAGTGCAAGCAAACTTTCACTCAGGCAGACAGGTTAACTGATAATTCTCACTGCCAGTCAAGTTAACTGCTTGTTGTTTTTTTTGCCTTCAAGCAAGTCCTGGTGCTCACTACAGGCAAAACTACTTGCCCTTTTTCCTCTCATGAAGCATCACAGAAACAAACATACTGCATCCAAAGCAAAGAAAAACACAGACACAACCCTGAAATTACAGTGACACCTCTGGATGCCACCCATGCAAGTTACACAAAGAGAGAACCATGGAGACAGTCAGGAAAAGGAAATTACCTACTATATACACACTATCAGATCTACTTTGTTTTGTCCCTTAAAACCACCTGAGAGTACAGCAGACTCAAATATAAGGCATTCAGCTGAAGCAGTACTCATAGATCTGATGCAGCTTTCTGTAATAAACTTGGAACACAATTTTAATGGCCTTTTCTGAAAGACACAGAGGACCTGAACATGTGTCAATTAGTTAATAACTATCTTCACAAAAACATCCACTACCAGTCACTGCAACAGCTACATCCAATATCCATCTATTTTACATAGTTGTAAAATACTCATTTGTTAGAGAAAACGCAGCTATCCCCCTACATCCTTCTATGCCAAATTACATCAAGGTAGATACTTAGTTTAAACTGGGTTGTTCTATGCACCTTTTTAAGACATCCGAACACATGTTCAGTGTCCTCCCATCTGCACTTCTCTCACTGCCCCCTAAATATGGGCCTGACCCACTTAGGCCCTTCAAAGCAAATATGTCAAACTTTTTTTTTAATTAAGATCAGTGGAAGTTCTGTGTTTAGCCAGTCATGTCTTTTGACTACTGGTGAAACAACCTGAAGTTTGAAGAGAACCAAGCCCAAGTATCAACTGAAGTAGGAAGAAGCAAGATAACTGGGGTAAAACTAGTAACTGCAGACTCCATGCAACAAATGAATAACAAAACATGGTAGAATCTGCTTCCCAAAACTTTACTGACCACATTTTGCTCCTATTACCACACTTTCTCCATCTCTTGCAGCCCTTCTGTTCCATCCACCTTGGAATCCCATTATCTTGTACATTTCTAGACTAGCAGCTAACTCCAGCTGACAATTCTGGAACTCCCCAGCTTTCTAAGATGACCCTCTTAACTCTCAACCCATGAAGCTCTTGTCAGTATTTTTTCCTCATTTATTCTTGATTTTATCATATTCTACTTCTAAATCACCAAATCTCTAAGCCATCCTCCTCCCCTATTACTGAGCAGGGAGAACGCATTGTTGTTCAATCAGTTTTCATCTGAGGAAAACAGGGTGCAAAAGGGAACTCGGGAGGTACACCTGGTAGCAAAGCAATGAATGAGACCTGATCCTATAGCTTCCTCCTCAAGGCACCAAATTAAAAGACATTCTACTTACTCACTAAAAGGATGAACAACATTTAAGCTTAAAATTTTCTTTTTTATGATCACATGGTTAAACACATTTGCTTTTAGGAACAGGTGAAAAGCAATTACAGGGTAAAGGATGGATTCAGCAGCTGTGCGGCACCAAGGCACTGTGGTAACAGCTTGGTTATTGCTACCACATTGCAATCTCCTCAGGCGAATTAGTTCATTGGTCATGTTTGGAAGCAAAGAACTGTAATTAGCTTGTTAAATAATACAGTTATTTAGCAGACACTTCTGAATGTTAAAATTCCATTTTGCACAGTATGTCATTTTTTAACCTAAACGGCTGCTAGGCTACTCTCCCTCTGACGTGCCTTGCACACAAATGGAAAACAGGTTCTTCTTTCCCTGTGTCACCCATCTCTTATTTCACACCACTGAGACATGAACTGACAAAACCAGTGCATATATCAATAGTCATCATCTGACTTCAGCATTTATGAGACTGTGCCGAAGCACTGTGACCTTCTGAATGGTCAGCATACGAGCGACTCAAGCGTCCCACGGAAGGATCCAATAGCAAGTTAGAGGACTGCAGTTTGAAGGTGGGCTAAGAAGCAAATTAATTGAGTTATTTTAGATGGTGAACCACATTCATGTATTTCACTTTCAAAACTGAAAATACATTTAAAATAAACACAGAGAACTGTCTACCTTATCACTGGAAAAAACGCCAGGGCAGACTTAATACTTATCATATAGCAGAAGCCTATATCACTGTCTTAATCAGAGTCAGAAATAGACTGTCATCGTAATATTTTAAACCAGAAAATCACTTTCTGCCTCCAATTATGACAAACTTTTTAAGAAGCTCATTACCCATTTGTCATTGCAAAGCATTTTGGTCATCCTTGATACAGGCCCACAAGTGAACTAAATGACTCATCTATCATTTATACTACATAAGACAACTGGTCAGACAGCAGATGGTTATTTTTCTCACCCCTGCACTCTGATAAAGTAAAACAAAAATCCTTCTGATTTCTGAGACACTGAAAGTTTCAGAGATTTTGAAGAACCTTCCAGAAACCCAACACGAACTCCCCAAGCTTCCAAATAAGGGTTCATAGCCCAGGCTTGCTGCATTATCAAAAATAATTTCCAAACCATACATGTAACTTCTGTATCCTTGTCTTTCCCATCTAGGGATGGGATACTTGAGCAGTTTAACATCTGTGGGCAATGTCTGGTTGTGCTATTTCAGCCCTGAGCTTGTAGACTATGCTAACAATCTTAGTTAAAGTGAACACCTATGTCAGGTTTGAACACTTGACAGAATCATTACCTAGAAGAAGATGTAGTTACACTAATCCATTTTTCCCCCCTCAAACTTAATCCTCAATCGCTTGAAATTTCCAGCATTTGGTGCAACTAGCATTTAAGCACCACCTTCCCAAATGTTCCTGCATGCAAGAATCAGTTTTGCAAGCACGATCTGACAAAGTGATTTCTCATAATCCTTCCCCTCCCCCTTCACTATTGTGCACCCAACCTGGAAAAACTCACCAATACAACTATTTAAGCTGAATGCAGCAAAGGTAAAAAAGGAAAAAACAAGATAAAAACATTTTTTCTAATACAGACTGGGGTGGCTCCCTTGCAGAGCCCCATTAACTATATGCAATTTTCTGATATATGTATTTGATATAAAGGAAATGCATTATAGAAACATGACAACTACCCACCATATACACCTCTTCAACCCTTTCAGAAATACACCTTCATTCACCTCTTACTTTCACACACACATGAAGAAAGACATAACTATATTCTGAATAACTAAAAGCTAATCTGAACTGGAACAAGGCATTCCTGTTTCAAACTAAACACTTGAATCATGGGTCACAAGTTTGATATCACCATAGATACCAAGGTGATAAGAGAAGTTATGGTAAGTCTAAATTGTTGCCAACAACAGTACTGCAATTTCTAAGTAACCACATAACAAGATGAGGATTAAGTAGTCCCCTTTAGTCACGTTGCTATATATTTCACAGATTATTTCTACACATTTCAAGAGGTGCTACAAGACATGTTATACTCATTTATGGAAAAAGATTTATGATTGGCTAAATTTGGTACCACCCATGTACAAGCCAATATAGTAGCACCAGCAAACAGTAACAAGGAATTAATTCACATTGTCTTCCCACACTGTGGTTAGCAAAGTGTCCTTGTTCCCAATTCAAAGTCCCGTGCACAGCAATATAGGGCTCATTGTTTTATCTTGATGCATGGCCTTATTTACCATTTGTCTTTTGATTAACTTTTCACTTAGCTTTTAAAACAGTCAATTGAATCAGTGTGCAAGCAACACTTTAATTAAGTCAAAATACAGATGCAAAACTACTACATTTCTTCAAAATAAAGTACGCTCGATTCTTTAGGGAAAACAGAGAAATACTCTTTTGCAAGCCAGTGGTTCTGGGTTTTCTTGGCATTGATTTAGTTTGGGGTTTTTGGGGGGTACTCAGGTTGGGGGATTTTTGGGTTTGGGTGTATACCCCTCTGCCTCAAATTTTGTTTCTTTTTCAATTTCTCTGGCAACAATCCAGCCTCTGCAACTTCAGAGAATGAAGAGAGAGAGAGAAAAAAAAAAAAAGGAAAAAAACTGCACACAGCATTTGACTACATCAGACCCCTTCTGTAACATTAAATAAGCTGCATATGAGGCATAAGAGCCTGTCCAATATTCTCAGTTAAATTTCAAAACACTCTCAACTGAGCAGGTTATTACCAAAGGCTGTTTGAAGCTGGGGGGGTCATGTGTGCATGGACAAAAGGAGGGGAGGTCAAACCTTAACACTTTTTCCTGATATATTTGATTTTGCTTTTGGAAGGGCGTTTTTTGGTATTAGAAGTCAAGTCAGACTAGGTATTCTTTATTCTTCTGCATCATGGATATAATTGAGTTAAATGCAGCAATGCAATTCAATCTCCAGTAAATTATAAGTGGGTATCATTCCTACAGAGCTTGCATGGTCATGCTTCTAAAGAAGAAAATCACCAAAATCAATCGGGCTACCCCTGATGTAAAAGCTGGGTATGTAGGAACAGAAACAAATTTATTGATTATACACATGCTTATCTTTGGCCAAGTAATAATCAGCACGCAGTCCTAAGGAAGCATCCTATCAGGCACTCTGAATTTCTGAGTGCAAATGCATGCTAGAAATTGTCAATTGATCTCAGCGAGGTCCGGTATCTTGCCAGCTCATGAGTCATACAGCCACTTGCATTCAGCTACCTCCAGCAGCTTCCACAAGCCAGGAGATCGTATTAATTTCTATTATCTTTCTTGGATGGTCAGTTCTAAGGAAAATACCAGCAAGGGAATTTATTCAATTTCATACAGTGATACACAGAAGCACATAGAACACCATTTAGGAAACTTCATCAAGAAGAGAAGAACTCCGATCAAACTCATTGGGCTGTCAACTGACAACATGGCAATAGTGTCAGATGCTCTGTGAAACTTTCTAAAGTAGTCACCTGTATTTAAAAAGAGAGTACAAATCCATACCACTGTGCTTTCCATCTTTTCAGGCAAGAGAACTCAGCTGCCTAATACACTTTCCCGTCCACACTGCCCTTTCTAACAACTACTGGTCATTTGCAAACATCACAAGAGTGCAAACATTTTTGACTACATCAAAAGCTTCAAGAGTATTTCTATCTTACTAGGCCCTTTCTAAAAAATTCGAAAGGGCACGAAAATTATGATATTTAAGATAGATTACCAACTTACTATTCAAAAAGCACCTGCCAATTTAAACATTACATGAACTGTATTATTTGACCTCTTTTTTTTTTCACATTTACGTAACTTATGGACAGAAGTCTGATTACAGAGCGTCGCTGCCGGCAATACATTTTTGTAAAAAGAAAAAAAAAAAAATAAAGTGGGAAGGGCAGGTGCATTTTAGGTTTACTCCAAGTCCCACAGATACTAAACACTTTCACAAGATTTTACTGCCTTTAAAAGACACTCCCACACACACACCAAAAAAAAAAATCCTCAAAAA
This sequence comes from Rhipidura dahli, assembly GCA_013399225.1. Lineage (NCBI taxonomy): Eukaryota > Metazoa > Chordata > Aves > Passeriformes > Rhipiduridae > Rhipidura > Rhipidura dahli. Next base: position 391,375 of record VXAC01001325.1, read on the forward strand.
ACATAGAATCTCACAAGACAAGGTCTCCCTGTGCCTACTTAAAAAGCTTATTTAAAACTTCAGACCTAGGCGAGGAAAAGCCGGACGGTTTCCGA
>VXAC01001325.1:393025-409108 GCA_013399225.1 Rhipidura dahli
CGGCGGACGCGCGCCGTGTCCCGGGCCCGGCCCCCGCGGGGAGCGCGGGTCGCAGCGGCGGCCGTGTCGAGGGCGTTTTCCGGCCGGCTCCGCAGCCTGGGGCTGAGCTACCGGCCCGGGGTCCTGTGCGGCAGCCGAAGGCTGTCGGCGCCGTACCGGTGCGGGCGGACGGACAGGCGAGCGCCGTGCTCCGCCTGAGCCTTGGGACATGGGCAGGATCGGTGTGTTTGAATTTTACAGCTGAGCTGTTATTGGCACGTGGGAATTTTTCGGTCTCCTCCCTTTTTTCCTTTTCCTTTGGAGGATGGTGTGCTCCACGCTGCGCGTTGCGCGGTGCTTTCCCGCAGCCTTAGGCTGGAGATGCGCCCGTACACGCCGGGGGCTTGCGGAGCCCGGCAGCCCGCTGGAGGCACGGGGCGATCAGCAGCTGAGTGCATGAACTCGCTTACCGAGAAGCAGCGTTTAAAACAAGTGAAGCATTGCAATTCAATCACTGCACTAAATTCCAGTGCGTGGAGTGATCCCCTCATTTAAACTATGAAGTGTAGGTATTTGCCTTAATTATTAACACACTTCTCCGTCCCTGAACTCCGTTGCTCCCCGGAACCCTTCCAACAACAGCTCAACAGTTCGTGCCTTGCAAATGCAGCATCTCCGCGCTCCAGTCACACTCCATTTCCTTCCCCTTCTGCCAGCTGCTGCAGGACATCGCTTCCTTACCCTATCAAGGAACTGCTGCGTGCAGAGGTGCCAAGGCAGAAGTAGCACTTGTGAGTGTATTGCACTCATTTGGTTATTAGCTTTGTAAGGGGTCAAGCCTGTGTGCATGTAAATCAGGAGCAGAATTGGCAAAGAATCAGCTGTCTGTGTTGATACGAACAAGCAGATCTGAAAGAGGTACAAGTAGGAGATGCAGAGACATGGACTGAGTAATTGTAAAATGATCCCTACAGGTAGCGGAAAGTCCTCAGAAGGACAATATGTTATCTTCAGTCAGAGGTTAATGTGCTGGTGGCTCTACAAGTACGTACATCTTGTACATACAGGAAGTCTTGCGTTATACAAAATAAGTTAGTACTACCAAAGTTGAGGGTTTTAAAACAAGTCTCACAGGTCTTCTGTATTCAGGATAAAATAATCTCCTTTTCCTCACTCCTCTTTTTTTTTTTCAGCTGTCACATCACCTTTCCTTCCCCTTTTATGTTAACTACAAGTGCAGATTTGCCTTATAAGTATTTCCAAGTCTGTTTCAAGTATATATTCCTTTTTAAACTTCAGTTCTTACTGTGCCATTGCTTTGTTTGCTCATATCCCAAATTGCCATGATATAAAAACTGATAAAAGGTTCCTGCTAATAAATACTTTCTTCTTCTACCTCAGCATCAAGTGTTCTCCAAGTTAGTCTAGTCCAAGTGTCAAGACACCAGTACTGAGCTTTGCCCTGATGATGAGATTAGGAAATACTTTCCTATTAACTATTAGAAATAGCAAACAAGTTTACTTGTGGAGATCTGGGATTTCCTTCTCTCCAGTCATACTCAGCACTCCCATTTTAACAAACTACAAGATGCAGTTTATCATGGCAAAATTCTCACAAACTGAAAGGCTGTTTTTAGATCCTGTAAAAAGATTTCCAGAACTCTACATTTAAATTCTGCCCCTCTGTTTGTAGTTGGAAGGACACGTGTACCAGCATGGGAAAAATGGTTCTTTAATTTTTAAGAACAAGATTTCAAAATTAGAATGAAGTCTCCCTAGTCCCTCCATAAAAGTTACCTATAATAAAAAATAATTTTTTTAAAAAGGTGAGTCATGGTGTTCTCTTTTTTTTTAGGAAAACTACACAACTCAGTTATACTTTATATTCTAAGCTTGCATAGAGAAAATATTAATATCACCTACTTGTTAGACATACACTCAATCCTGCTCTTGAATTCCCATCAGAGCAAGTGGGACTGGGTCCTGAGCAGATTATTTTAAGTGAAGGGGGTTTTTTTGGTGTTAGTGTAAATGAGCTTTGTCGAATACAAGAGCAAAGTCACAAGTCTCTCTTGTTTATCAAGATAAAATTTTTGGTCCAGGTCAGTGATAATAGTTAAATAATCTTGCACAACCTTGTTTCATTTTTGTGGTTTTCTTTTTTTTTACTGCAATTATATAATTTCAGACACAAAAAGCACTTTTAAGTTTGTAAGTATCACAACCACCTCATTTTCAATTTTGTTTTCTGCTCTTTCCCATACTTTGGCTTAAAGCCAATGTTTTAAGACTTTGCTGAAACATTCATATTTCATTATTTTTCAGTGAAATGTGTTACATGATACAAATACTCTGCATCAGCCCTGTGTTTTCTCCATTATACTTATTTTTATCCTGAATGAGATGATCTACTTATATTATATTCCATTAGCAGCTTGACAGAAAATACAGCAACAAGGAAAAATAAAGACGTGAAAGCTGCCCAGTGAAAATGTGTTTAAAAGAAAACTTTGTCCCCTATCCAAACAGCAGCAGAATTTATCCCCTTAATAATCTCTTATCTTCTTGCCCTATGTACCCCATTTCCTCCCCATGCTCAGAACTCCATTTTGTTTCCTGGACACATTTAAAAAGCAAGGGGGAAAGAGGTTTAATTTAAAAAATGTAAAACCATCCACTGGAAACAAAAGTTATTTTTAAGCATCCATAACAAACGTTTAGGAATTTATATTCTCTGCAAGCTCTGGATGCCTCAGATTTANCACCATCAGTCTGAAGAAACTAGATTTCTCCTTTTCACATGCACACACCCACCAGCAAAGTTTTATCTCCACTCTCCTTTCTTGCCACTGCAAAATTCCTGGTAGTAGTTTCAGATGCCAAGCACACCTGACTGAAAGAACAAAGTGTCATGGGTTTTCTCCTGACAAACCCAGCTTCTAATGCCCTCACAGCCTTCCTTTCTTTTGGATTGAACTGACTCACACGTCTGCTTTTCTTAGCATTGGAATGTGCTGGGAAAACCTCAGGATTCAAAGAGATGACAACTTCAAAGCCAGCACAAACAGTGTAGTAATTCTGTACAGAAATCGTTTGGACAAGTTAGACAGCTACAGGTTACTGAGAACTTGCCTCTTTTCATTTTGGTATAGTCTTGTAAAAAAAGTAGAGACATCCACATTTACCTGAGCCCCCAGTACCATGCACAGGAAAAGGAAGGCAGAAGAAGAAAGGAGAGGAAGGAAAAGGAAGACAAAATGCATGCTTTCAAAGACATTTCTTACTCCTCTGAACTTCCTCCAGCTTTTAGTTTTTACATACATTTGGCATCAAGTACTACAGAAGATTGTATGTGCTGGGTTCTTGCTTTAGGGTGAAGAGGTACATCAGTGTTAAGTAGTAGAAAGTTCTGCAGACAAGTGACTGCCACCATGTGCGCTGATGGCATATGAGGATAATTTGAAAAATCATGTTTTGTGTCAATTTACCCCAAGGAATGCTAAACTAAATGAGAGACACTGATCTCAGTTTCACAGGATCACAGAAGAGCAGAGCTGAGATTTCAAGGGATCTCTAGAAATGGTCTAGTCTAAGCTCCTGCACAAAAGTGGAGTAAAATTGGGAGCAAATTGTTCTGAGTTGTGTTCAGCTAAGCTTTGAATATCTCCAATAATGGTGACTCCACAGCCTCTCTGGGCAACTTGTTCCTGTGTTTGACTGAAAGAAGTCCTTCCCTTATGTTTAAGAAAAGCTTTGTGTATTGCAATTCGTGCATGTAGCCTCATGTCCTTTTACTGGACACCAATAGAAGAGCATGGCTACTTTTTTTTTTTTTTTTAATTTTATTTTGCAATTCCTAGAATGCTTAAAGCATTTGTTAAATGCAGACTCCCTGCAGAGAAATCAGCAGTGCTACTCATAGCACAAGAAGATATTGCAGCACCCTGGTTCAGGAGAACTTACACAACTCATCTCTCAGATATGCCCGATTTAAGGTATCTCCATGCATACATATATATGTTATACACCATATAAATTATCAGCAGATAATGGTCAGCACTCAATATCATTAGCCACCCAATCAATATTATGCTTTTACTCTTGTACATTTTTTTTCTTGTGGTGAACTAGGAGTTTGCAGGAACCACGGTTGTCACTGCTATACTAGTCCAACTTTGTGTATAGTATCTGGTCATGTGATGTTTGTATAAAGAGCTGTTTCTTGTTTCATACTACAGAACTAATTGTCCTGACCCATATCTCAGCTGCACCTAGCCCAAACTGGGTAGCTGTTCTTTTGAAAAGAATTACTTGGCAAATACAGAAATCTGCTGTATTTTAAGAAAAGAAATGCCACACAAAACAAGTTAATCTTTCACAAAGTATGAGTGAATTAACGAAATGATCAATGCTGGTTTTCTAAATCTTTGGGTGATTTTTTGTTTATTTTTTAGTCTTATTCCCACCCTCTTTATTTTACACCAAAATAAAGGGAAGACATTTAACGTGTGAAACAAGTCAGGTTTTCATAGCCAGCATCTACAGCCTTCTCTCTTGCCTCTAGCTGGGTCAACACACCCTTTTCCTGATTTGTTTCACCCAACCTTTCAAATTCACTCATTTGGAAATTTCTGATATCCTATTTTTCCTTTCTCACACAAACCTTTTGTCTAATGTTTAAGAAAGAAAGATTAGCCCTCCCATTGTAAGCCAGCACCAATCACTAAACTGATAATACTTAAATATCTAGTTAGATATGTGGCATGTATAGCTTTTACAATATTTTTGTTCTTGTGTAAAGAAGAGCTGAGAGAAAGTCACTTACTGGAGGAAAATAAAATCAGTAGTTGATAGTAAAGGGTTTTCTAGTTAACACCTTTTAAAGACATATCTAGGACCAATGAATAAGTTCTGCCAATTCAAGATACCAGGTTTTCCTTGTTATCTTCATCTAGAATGGCCTATTAATCAATTAAAACAGGAGAGGTCTTGAAGAGAAAAAAAACCCCAAAAAACAAAAACCACCAACCTTATTCAGGAAGAAACTTAAACTGGGATTTACTATGCTATTAAAGTAATTCACTAAGTAAAATGCTAATCAGCTGTGCCATCTTTCTGAGAGTCCTTGTCCTAGCTCTTTGCAGTTCTGCAGGAAATACGGTTTTAACTTTACCTTTATAGTCCTTCATAATTTAGCCTCTTTCATAATTTAGCTTCCTCATCTCCAGCCGATGTATGACTGCCACCATGCCTGGCTTTACACCCCACTAGCTTCTGCTACAGATGTCGTTGTCCTCTCTCCTCAGACTGCTAATTAAACATGAAGGAAATCCCTGATCCCAATTTGTGTACGGACTCCTCCAAAAGACATTTAAAGCTTCATTATGAGCATAAGGTTCTGCTTGCTGACCATGACTACAAACAAGCAATGAACTCTGTGTACACCTTTTTCCTTTGTTTCACTTTCTGGCACTTTTAATACATTGCTGTATCACATCCTACTACATATTCCCCTCTTAGTAGCAAACCAAGCAGCTATCAAAGCTACACCAATTAATTTACTGAGGTTTGTAGTGCTCTCCTACATTTGTCATCTGCTTGTGTTTTTGAGGCTGAGCACAGTGAAGAAGGATTTTCTCTCATCAGCCATCTCACAGAGTAACAGAGAGAGGGTTTGGAATGCCACCATTCCAAACTAATTTCTAAGTTATGGTCATTAATCACCCCAGTTTCATTAAACAGGTTTGTGTTGTAAGGACAAGATCATATGATTAGTTTTTCTCACTGTATGAAAGGATACATAAATCAGTGCGACTAATCCCCACTCCAGAAACGTTTAGCCCTTTAATTATTAATTGATAATAAAAATAATTTTTATTGAGTTTTAAAGCTGATGATCATAAATGAAGTTTTTGTCCTCCATGCCTGATTTCATGGCTGAGGGTATGAAACTACCCTTCCAAAATCCTCAGTCTTCACGAAGGAGTCATATTACACCAACATAGGATATGTGTGGACATATGAATCGTCTGTATCTTGCAAATTATAGACAACACAAAAGCAGAAGTTTCTGGGGAAATAATACCTATTAGTTGAGCCAGCATGGTACGATTTCACACCTGCCAGCACAGGCAATGTATATCAATGCGTGTTCTAACTGCTCGCTGCTCCCTGGGGCCAGGGAGCAAATCTGCAGCTCCTATTCGTGCTGATTGTCCTGCAAATATCTGGGCTTCCTTATCCCTTCTCCCGCATATGCATTCCCTTGGGTTACAGACCTGATGCTGGAAAGTGCTCAGCTCTCAGCTTCTATTGAAGTCATCAGATAAATCCCAGTAGAATTAAGGAAGATGTAGCCCTAGAGATAATATTACATTTTAAACGAAAAATTGATTGAAATGAACAAGGCAAAATAAATAAAAATAAATGAGACGTATAAATTGCTGCAGTCTCAAGGAAAGCCCAAGGACAGCTATTTTTTTTATTAAACCAATTTAGCTAGGTTTTCGTGAAGAAATAGATACTGTGATTCGACTGACAGTTTGCTAAACTATGAGCCAAACCTTATACTCCTTAGGCATAGGCAAAGCTGATCACTGGTTTTTCTTCTGTGCTTATGCTAGAAGGATTTGTAACTCATCGGAAGAAAGATTGTAGTTTTACTTTGTCAATTTATAGTTAAACCCTAGTCCATCTTGGGGGGTCTATATATGTTGCTACAAAATAAATACTAACTAAAAATATTTCTTAAAAATAAAAATAGACTGTATGACACAATCTTTGGAACTCAGCGGTTTGTTATCAAAGTTGTTCTGCAACTGTTCCCTGCAGAGGCAATTCTTCCTACACATCCACACTACATACACACACAGCGAGACATTTTCAAGTGGCTTTTTTCTTCCTCTACTCAAAGTTCAGTCTCTGACTTCAAGAGGCTGAACAAGTATCCCTCTTAACCCCATGTCACTCCTATTGTCATAAGTGAGCTCAGCAACACTGAAGTGAAAGGTTTTAAGTGCATGACGTTGAAACCTGAGTGTCGGGAAATACGTTTGGAAACGCAGATCTGCGAGAGAGAGCTGCAGTCCAGAGAGCACTGCCAGACAGACCAGAGATGCACGGTAGTGCGAGCTTTCAGAGAAGAGTGGCATCAATGTTTACAGGGGAAGAAGAGAAATCCCAGTTTAATCTGGTGCTTTTCTTCACAGGACCCACGTTCTCCCATAATTCTGACAACTTGTCCACAGTGAACCCCTTCGGTTCTCATGTTTGGATAGGAGATTACAAACGTTGTTGCTACTTTCTGTGTTTAAATTTTTTGCTGTGGAATAGAAGTCTAGTTCCCACACTCTACTCAGGAGTTTGTACCAGGCTTCCAGTGAAGATTCCTGAAATGCCCAGGATTGCAGGGATGCAATAGGCCATCCCTGGGAGAAGTACTTACGGTGTGTGAGAGAAAGCAATTGCAAATCCTCTGAACAACATAAACCACCCGTGGAATAAATTACTTGGTAGAAAGCTTGTGATTCTTTGGAAAAGCTAAGAAATGTATCACGAGAAAAAAATATTTATGTAGAAGAGGAAGTTGTTTCCGTGTGAATTCTGCAGGAGCGGTCTGTCTAAATACATGACGTCCTGGATCACAGTGGTGTTGTTATTTACAGCAGCCCCGCATTTGCTGACCTCCAGACAAAACAGTTTAAAATTCCTTAAGGACTCATTTCTAAAGGAAGCGAGGATACTCGCCCGGTACCAAACCAAGTCCGTCGCTCCTGCGAAGTGAGCCCTTCCTCAGCCACCCTTCCGGTGATCGCCGCTACCTTCGAGGGGCCGTGGGACTCGGGTGAAAGAAAGGGTGTGGCTCGAAGGTAAAGCGAGGACAGAACGGAGCGGGCCGGGACGGAACGGGCCGGGCTCGCTGCGGGCACCGAACGGGCCGGGGTCGCTGCGGGCTACGTGCGGGCCGAGCCCTGGCTGCAGCGGAGCTGTGCCGGGGAGCCCTTCGGCCGCGCAGCCGCCCTCCGCCCCAGCGCCCCTCACCGTGCGGGGGCTGGTGCAGCCTCTCCCGTGCGCTTCCCGCTGCTCCTGGCCTGCGAAAGGAGCGTTCCCACGGCTGGAGCTTTCCACAGGACCGGCTGCGGAAGGCGGGGAGGGATGCGGCCCCGCGCAGGTCGGGTGCTGGGAGAGATGTGCGCAGCGGAGGAGCGGTGAAGCCGAGCAGCAGTGAGCCCATCTCCTGGAGAATGTTTGCTTCTTGGCACCTCACGTCTCATTTGGGCAGCTCTCAGGCAAAGGCACCGTGAGCCAGCCGGCATCCACCAGCGCTTGCCGAGTGCTGGGCAAAGGCGGCTGTTGTGAACCGCCGGGCTGTGCGAAAGGCGGCTTACGCGTAATGCAGCCGAGTGTATGCAAGAGCTTAGCGCTGCCAAAAGGAGCACGGCTTTCTCCTCCTAAGGCTCTTGCACCAGCTCCTCAGCACCTTTGGTCAGTTCAACTCAAAACTCTGGCACAGAGCTAACCCACAGAGTGGCACAGAGTGGAAAGAGAAATCCAGGATGACCCCGGGAAGGGTCAGCGCAGGTGAGAGAGGAAAACAGCGGAGGGTTTATTGGGAAATTGTTTCTCCTGCGTTTACTTCGATGTGGGTGTGTGTTGACACGGCTCATCTACAAACTGTGCTGCCTATGAAAACTTGATTTTGTTCAATAAAGTACGTCACGTTGTGAACGTTGGCATCATCAAGTCAGAGAGTGACACCCAATTAAAAATGACAGCAAAATCTTCTATAACGAAGCAAATGTTATAGCTATGTTTTCTTCTGGTAATAAAAGAAGATCCAATTTATACAGGCAGAGGAGAAAGTAGGTAATGCAATAACTGAAAATACAAGTTAGTCATGGGACATGGATCTCTTACTTCGCAGGAGAAAATACTTTATTTAGAGATAAAATTCCCAGATGACTTTATTTTAGTTCCAGAATAACAACTGTAACAAAGATAAGTTGTTGAAAACCACAAGAAGAGGAATTAAGACCTGCACACCAGGGCAGAATTAAGATACCTCAAACACCCAAGACTGGCAGTAGTCACTAGCAGTTATGTGCAGCTGTTCCTCCTGTATTTACTCTGTCACCTGTCCTTTCCATGAGCAGAAGGAAGAAGTAACTGGGTTGTGTAGCAGAAATGTATTCATGCTGGGAAGCCAGCTGATGGAGAAGCATCTTTGGGTGAGGAGGGGTGAATCTGCCTGGATGTGTGGAAGTATGGACCAGTATGTCTTGCTTCAGAGCTATATATCATAGGCCGCATCCACAGTGGAGCAAAGGATTTTTGTCTTCTTTACCCTGGGATGCTGGAGATGAGTGTAATGTGTACTTAAAACTATGTAAATGAGATATTTTGATGGTACCTTGCACAGAGTCAGCAATTGTGGTCTTCCTCCTCAGTGTGTTAGAGGAATTTCCCTCAGCTAGGCTTCCCAGTAGTTCCCAGAAATCCTGAACAAATATGGGAAATTAAATAAGAAAGGGAGGCTACAGCTGAGAAAACCTGACCATGTGAAGCACATTTGAACTGTGTAAAGTGTAGTGACTTTGTGAATCACTGTGTAGAGTTCACAGTCATTATAATATTGATTAAAAGGGCTGTAATCGCTGTGTGCCATTAACACCCCCCCCCCCTTTTCCATTGTGAATGATTTTACTAGGATGCTGTAAAACTAAGGATGCTAAATGGTCAGAACTGGATAATAACTTTTGCCAGTTCTAGAAGGTGATCTAAGGTAGTGTTTCTTGTTTGTCTGGCATCCACAATTACTCTTGAATTAGTATGATTTGTTTGGCTTGTTATAGAAATATAAAGCACAAAATTCTGTTCTCAAAACCAGATGCCAACTCTCTGGAGACAGAAAAGTTTTCTGTTCTTCTTATGTGGTCAGGTTGAGTCTCTAGTAATGAGCTACATGAAGGAGATGCTGTTTGCCTACAAAGGAGATACTTAAGTTTCCATGTGTAACTTACCACATGCAGTAGCACCATCTTATTGGACAAGCTTTGGGATGAAGTCATAATTGTTTTCTTTGTAACTGCATGGGCTGCCCCACTTATTTGCTTTTTTAGTCACCCTCAGCACACCTGGGCAGGAAGTGACAGAAGGGTGTCATCACATTCAGTGTCTTTGGCATCTCCACCGATACTGTCAACACACCAAAATGTTTGAGTCAATTAAAGGTTTAGGCTGAGATACCGATGCATCTCTGAACAACCCCTTTCTTATGGAAACATGTAATAACCTTAACTTGAATTAACAGTCTCTTATCTGGGTTCTTCTGCAGCTTCACGGGAGAGCACCAACCATGTGCTGGAGCAGTAGTGAAGAAACCATTGTACATACAGACAGCTGAGCTGTAACAGCAAAGTGGTTAAACTCCTGCTCCTGCTGTAGGCAAAACTGTTTCCCTGAACACCGTAGCCCTTCCACTCAAACTGCTTTGCACCTTTCATCATTCAAGGGTTTGCATTTTAAGGAAGTAGAGAGCATCTGAAGGAGGGCAACAAAGATGGTGAAGGGCCTTGAGGGGAAGCCACAGGAGGAGCTGCTGTGGTCACTTGGTCTCTTCAGCCTGGAGGAGAGGAGCCTGAGAGGAAACCTCATTGCAGTTACAACTTCCTCATAAGGAGAAGGGTAGGGGCAGGCACTGATCTCTTCTCCGTGGTGACCAGGGACAGGACCTGAGGGAGTGGCCTGAAGTTGTGTCAGGGGAGGTTTAGGTTGGATAATAGAGAAAGGTTCTGCACCCAGGGGGTGGTCAGGCACTGGAACAGGCTCCCCAGGGCAGTGATCACAGCATGAAGCCTGAGAGAGTTCAAGAAGTGTTTGGACAATGCTCTCAGGCACGTGGTGTGACTCTTGTGGATGGCCCTATGCAGGGCCAGGAGTTGGACTCAGTGATTGTTGTGGGTCCCTTCCAACTCAGCAGATTCTGTGATTTAGACAGGGAAAAAAAACCCCTGACTCTCAAAAATGCCTCCTAAAGCTTTCTAGCAGTCAAGCATCAGGGTTTTGGGTTTGTGGGTTGTTTCATTGTTGGTGTTTTTTAGCCCTTATAGTTTCATGTAACTGTTCTACCAAGAGATCTTAAATGGTTCCACTAGACCACTAAGAGGTGGTAGTGTTGCTAGTGTTTTATAGGCAAAAATTATTGCTGAAAAATATTTATATTTCATATTTTCAAGGTTGCTTTTTTGTCCCTTTTAACTTCCAGCTGTAATAGGCATTTTTAAGGGTAGGAGGGAATGGAGAGTGCTAGGGACATTCAAATTGAAACAGAATGAAACAAAATTGGAGCTGATGCACACGTGATGTTGTTGTTGGAAGGACTAATGATAGGGATAGGGATAATGAGTGAAGATGGACGGGAGGTCAGGTATGGACTTGCAAAAGCACATAGTGGAAACAACGGCAGCACTTTAATTTTGGGTTGTGTGTGTAGAAACATCACTGTGTAACATGTAACTCTGTGAATCAGAGAGGCTAGAGAGGTACATAAGGTTACCTTGGTTTTAAGGTTAGCAAGTCCTTTGCCTGGTTTTGTTACCAAGGTAGCATTGTGATTTCCTGCTACTCCGGCAAAGGCAATACCTGGGAAATGGGCCGCAGACTACCAGGAGTAAAGTGTGATGCAGCCAAAGGCTGGATTCTACCGGCACGGCTCACGAAGATTGTCAGGACACCAAGGAAATGTGTGTCAGCCGTTGGTCTCCTTTGCACTGTTCTAGGCCTTCCACCCCTGGGAGGAGCTCACACAACCGGGGTTTGCCCTAATCCACGGTTCTGCTTAGGGCTCCATCTCTGGATTTTTGGCGTTTGGACTACCTTTGCTTTCCAAAAGCTGTGTCTGGAAGTGCCCGGGGACCTGAAGCGCTGGAGTTCCCCTCGTGCCCTGGAGCCGTCCCAGGCAGCGATGATACAGTGGCTGTGCCGAGCCCCGGCGTTGGCACGATGGGGATCCTGCTGCTCTGCAAACACGCCCACCCGACACACCTCTCTCGGCTGTCTTCGAGGTCCCCGCAGCGCGGCGAGCCTCGGCCGCCCGTCCCCTGTCCCCAGACTCAGACCCGAGGCACTCTCCTCCCGCCGGACTCCCCCTGGTACCCGGGAGGGGCTCTGCAGCTCTCCCGGCTCCTGCACACCCGAGCGAAGCCGCGGAGCTGTCCCGGTGTCCGCCTGCGGCGGCCGCGGGGCGGGGGCGGGCGGAGGAGCCGCCCCTCCGCGGGCGCGGAGCTATAAGGGCAGCGCGGCGCGGCGCGGCGCGGGGCGCAGCGGGAGCCATGGGGAACCGCGTCACCCGCGAGGACTTCGAGTGGGTCTACACGGAGCAGCCCCACACGCAGCGCAGGAAGGAGATCTTGGGTACGGCGCGGAGCTCGGGCANGTCCCGGCGGGCGGCGGCTCTGCCGGGGGTGCCCGGGGCGCGGGCTGGGAGCTCTCCTGCGGGCACGTGTTCCCGGTGCCTTGGCTGTGCGTGAAAGTAAACGGGCATGAGGGTGAGGTGTGCGAGAGAACAGTGGCAGTGCCCGCTGCTTGCCGGGGATAGGGCACGCTCCTGTATTTTCGTGTTGCACACGCAGCGCATTACTGCGCACAGGAGTGTGGTGGGTTTAACAAAAATAAACCTGCACAGGAGGTTTATTTTTGTGGGGTTTGGGCAATTCTGAAGATCGTTTCTGAGAAGAACTGATAATTCAGAATCATCACAGAGTATTGTTGGGTATCTACTGGAAATACGTTTTCAACTTTTTATTAATAAAGAAGATTTTGATTTTTCCCCCTCTTTTTATTTGGGTGGGTTGGTTGTTTCCTTTTCTTCCCTCTAACGAAGTGAATAAAGTTTTAAAGAACTTTTATAAAAAGGCAGTGGAGCTTCTGGCTGAGTTGCTGCACAAGGTACATGCTAATTGGGTGCAGTTTTTTAACTCCCCCACAATTTTACAGATTAATCCAGGATTAATCTAAATTACAAAAACGTTTCCGGTATAGTTGCAGTGGTGGAATATCCACGTCCAGGTTTGAATTACATCTAGGAAAATAGTAATTATTGTACTATGTAATCATGGTAGTCAAATGATGTCAGTATAGAAAATGACACTTTTTGGTGTCATGCTCCTCTTCCCTTCAGTCAAGGGGACTACATTTTGGTGAGCTAAGGATAGGAGCATGTGTGGTGGGTCTCTGCCCTTGCTTCTCTCTTGCCTTTTTGGTTGTGCTATAGAATGGGGACTGCAAATCATGATGAAGCTGTAAGGAGGTACTTGGACTCCCTTGTTGCAGCAAACTCCTTTTATGAAATTTCATCTGCACACTTGCAGAGGTCTTGCCCACCGCCTCTTGGAGTTAAGAACAAGCAATGGGAATCAAGCTCCATCTCCTTCTTTACAACTTCCCCTGCCCCAGCTGTGGGAGTAGAAGGAAGGGCAGAGAGAAATACAACAAGGAAAGAGAGACATGAATGATCTGTGTCTGATGAGGCAGAATGGTTTATAAAAGTAGTGTCATAAATACCAAAATGTTATCAGAAGTTACTGAAACAATCATAATATCCCACATAATATTTGTATAATGATCCTCACTCTATTACTCAAAGCCTAAGGTCACCTAGAACCCAGGGTATATATTTATCAAAGTGTTTATTGTCTATTAAGCTGGAGTACATAGTAAGAGTCTTACATACATATGAAAAAATATCTATAAAAATCCATGTATTTTACATTTTTGTATACCGAAATGCCTTGGGGACAGCATTCCATGCTGGTAAAGGAAGTATTTCCTTCCCAATAGGTTAATGATTTAGTTGCTAAGCACTGAAGCTTGATTGTTCTGTGTTTGGGCTGTAAAATGTTGGTCTCTCTCAAGCATGGCTACTTGGATTTAAATACAAATGGAAATTATCTTTTAGGGAAAAAATGGGCAAACTGACAAACACATAAGGCAGTTTCTTTCTACGTAAGTGGTGTTTCCTTGGGCTGTTGCCCCCAGTATGTTCCTATAGAGCATCTGAGAGGTAGAAAAGGTTCATCACAAAGTTGTTTATTTTGGCTTAAGAATTTGTAGCCCAGGTGTCTTTAAGATTTTTGTAGTCAGTGACTGCATCTGCATGAGAGCTCCATGAGTCCAGTCTCCCTCCCGTGGGCAGGGACATCTTTTGCTCAGGTTGCTCAGAGCCCCATCTAAACTGTGCTTGAACTCTTCCAGGGATGGCCCATCCACAGGTTCTCTGGGGAACCTGCTCCAGTGGAGCTGCAGAGCTGTGAGCTGTGTTTATCAACTGGGCTGGCTGGAAACTGGCTTTGTGGCAGGACACTTCTGCACTAGATGAGGGTTCTGATTCCTAGTGGCTATATTAAAATGTAGCTCGTGCTTAGTACTGTCTAGGTGCAACTGCTTCTGAGTTCCAGTGGAGATCTCTTGCCAGGCTGGCACTTCAACCCTGATCACGTTATACATGTTCCTGAACACGTTATTCACGCTTTTCAGTTCATGAAGTGGAATTGTTTCATTGCTATTCTCTTGCTGTCTTGTTTATGAAAAGCCTGTTACTGCCTTGTGTCAGGACTGGGATGTGTGTAATGCTGCAGTAAGCTCTGTTAGAGAAAGACCTGGTTAAAACCTTCCCGATGGAAAAGTTTTTTCATCTGTATCTGCTTAGCCTTTCGGTTTAGTTACAAAAATTCTATTGGGGGAGATATAACATAGAGGGGACACCTAGTGGAAATAGGATTTCTTCCTCTGTCAGTAAGAATTTCTTGGACTTTAAGACTTGAAGAAACTATGATCTTGCTCAGTGGAAAGTGTTGGCAGCTTTTGACTTTTGAGAGGTGAAAAAATCATTGCTTAAATGCAGGTAACACCATAAGCATACAATGTATGGTCATTTCACCTGCAAACAATTTCCCAAATGCGAGCAGTGAGCAATATGTTGTGACATGGAAAGAATGAGTTCATATTTATGCTGTGGGTTGGATCTAACTTTATAAAATTACTTCAGGTTGCTCAGAAAATGCCTTGCCTCACAGGATCCTCAGGGAAACACTTGTTTGCTGGTGAAGATGAGTGCTGAATCAGTGTTGCTCAGGATAGCCCAAGAGCATCTGAATATGATCTAACATCCAAGAATGCTTAATAGTTACGTAATTAGTTCTTTGGCAAGTTATTTTGGAGTAGAGATGGTGCAAGTGTTTTATATGTGCTTTATCCTGTAGGAAGGCTGAGACATTAGCCCATGGGAAGGGGTAGAACAAAATTAAAAAGCCAAAATCCATTTTATTTTAGCATTTAGCTGATCCAAATACTACTTTCAGCTCTGCTGTCTTATTTAGAGATTAATCTGCCGTTTCTTCCAGCTGTCTCTTCTGTTGCCTTTTTAAACCTCACATTTATGAAAATTCTGATAAGTTGTACCTACTGAAATATGCAATATATCATCTCCTTAGCTTAAATCAGGGCTCCGAAGTACATGTGTTTCTGGTGAAGAAACTGTGTTTGCCCTTTATGCTGCAGCGTGTGGGCACAGTGCTGCCACTGATGTGCATGTCCTCTGATGAGTGCACCCAGAAGAGCTGCTATCCCAGTGCTCTTGCCAATTCCCCGTGGGCATCACCTTTGAAATCAATCACATGGGCAGAAAGTCACTGATTTAAGCATTTGGTCTTCTGTGGGAAATGTATTAAGTGCAACTGAAGGCTTCAGCTTACCCCACATTGCAGTTTTTTGTTTCAGAAAGTGCTGGAAGCCCTCTTTCTAGCATCCCTATATCCCTTTACTCTGAACTAGCTAATAAATCAACCTTAGCAAACAGGTTACAGCTGCTGACATAGTGGTGTGCTGACATCATCCACCTCTGTTGACACTGGCAGTGTGGCACCACTGTGGGACTTTCCCTCTGGTGGCCACTTCTGGGTGACCCACTGCCCTTGGACCAGCTAGCACTAAGCAATTTAGAAGCTTGTGGGTGACAAATACAAGATTAAGACACCTGTCCTTGCACAGTGGACATATAAAATTTCAGTGTAATTAGTTAGGCCAAATTTTTTTTTTTTTTTTTTTTTT
>VXAC01001325.1:409125-419698 GCA_013399225.1 Rhipidura dahli
TTTTGTTTTTTTTTTTTTTTTTTTTTTTTCTTTTGCATCCTGGAGGGGCTAGGAGGCTGAAAAATCAGAAGGTGTTGTCATGCATGTTGTCCTCTGTGTGTCTTACCTGTGTCCTGACTTGTGCTTTGTTTGAATGAATCACAGAATCATAAAATAATTAAAGTACCAGGTACATAATCAACTAGATCAGGTTGTTCAGAGCCCCAACCAACCTGTTCTTAAATGTTTCCAGGGATGGGGCATCTACAGCCTGTCTGGGCAACCTGTGACAGTGTTTCACCACCCTCATTAAAAAATTTCTTCCTTATGTCTAGATTAAATCCCCTCTTATCTCCTCTTTTAGCTTGGAAGCATTGCCCCTTGACCTATCACAACAAGCCCTACTGAACAGTCAGTCCCCACTGTTCCTATAAACCCCCATTGAATGTTGAAAGGCAGTAAGGTCTTCCTGAAGCCTTTTCCTCTCTAGGCTGAACAGCCTTCATTCTCAGCTCTCTCAGCCTTTCCTTACTGGAGAGGTTCTCCAGCCCTCTGACAATTTTCATCACCCTCCTCTGGACCTTCTCCAGCTGGTCCATGTCTTTCACTGAGGACTTGGGTGTGCTGTGCTTTTATAAGGGTGTTTGTGAGCTGAGCTGCTACAAGGCAATACACTATCATGTCAGTAAATTGTCTTCTTTTGTTTTGTTTATTTTTTTGTCACAAATACCAGCTCCAGCATAGGACATGGAGTAGTAAATCTTACATCCTGTGCCTGGTGTCTCTTTTATTTGTTTTGGCAAAGAATCATAGTCAATAGACTGTAGTCCAGGACAGCAGTATCACAGATATTTTTTCCTCCTTCCCTTTAACAAACCTCCTAAGTGATTTATTGAGGAGTAAGACCACTTTGACTATATCAGTATGCTGTACTTGGGGTGAAAAGAAAGGAAAATTAAGAAATTAAATTTCTTCTCTTTTTACTACTAGTTTCTCATGGATGAGTGCGTGGCTTTCCTCCTTTAAAAATCCATGCCCGTTGTCTCTGTGGACAGCTCCTCCTCTTGTTCACTTCCAAATCCCATGTGAGCCAAAATGTACAAGAGTGAAGTACGTGGTGTCACATCAATGAGAAATTGTGTCTGGTGCCATCACTGGGGCTTGCCTGTCAGGGACAGTGTCAGTAGGACAGAGGATGAGTGAGAGCTCAGAACAAGGTATTTGCTGTCACCTGAGAAGGAGGAACAGCAGGACCTGGCAACCAATGGCCTGTCCAGGAGCAATTGCTCCAGTCCTGACTGAGGATCACTGTTGGGCTATTGGTGAGTGCTCTTGGATCTCCAGAGAGAAGCATCAATGGAAAAAATACGGTCAGACTAATTTGTTGGTTTAAGCACTTGTGGTGAGTGAAACCTGCCTCTAGAAAGATGCTTAAAACAGTGGAGTGATCTCTGTGAAAAATTAGTTCAGTAAATGGGTTGTTTCAGAATTGTGAACCCTTCTGAAAATATACTTGCAGCATTTGTTCTCTCTTGACTTGTGCAAGTGGGGAATGCTGGCTTTTGTCATTGTGGAGCAGAGGGACTGTGGGCAGAGTTAGTAACTACATTTACCTACTGTACTAAAGTGCCTGTGCTGCTTTGGCAGTGTGCTGACCCTAGAAGCAGAAAAGTCATCCTTGTGCTCTGCTGTACATGTACACCAGTGTCCCCACCCTCTGGTGGCAGTGCAGTGGCTCATTCTGGACAGATAGAAGCAGCCCATGTGGATAAGCTGCCTGCTGGCCTGGGCTAACAGACTTCCTCACGGAGCTGGAGGCTGGAAGATGTGCTGTGTAGGCACCAGAGTAGCTGGGTATCTCCTGTTCTCATTGGACAATAATGGGCAAAACCTGGTCCCACGCAGTTACACGACTTGGGGGGTGTTGTGTCCTGTCCTGTGTTGTGTGTCTATGCCCTCATCCACACCACTCCCTTCCCCTCTTACACAGAAGGGATGAATGATGGGGTTGGGATTTTTCTCCTCTTTCTGTGCCCTGTCTCTGTGCCTCTGATTCTCCGTTGCCTTTTTCATTCAGGTGGGTGATGGCTGGTTTGCATAGCACCTACAGACACTTGTCCCAGCAGCCTTGCAGCACTGTCCAGGCTTTTCAGCAGCAAGTGAGGTCCTTGCCTTACTAGCATTCTTTCATCTAACTGTAAGGCATGAACACGGGGGAAAAATGAGATAAAAATTTATATTATCACAACTTTGTGTCAGCACATTATACATAAATTGCAGTCATCAGGATCAATTAATCTGCTTTTTATGTGTCTCACTGAAGAGTGCTTGGCCTTAAGTTTGGAAAAGGTCAGCATTCCACATTCTACATTTGAAGTGCTCCTGAACCAACAGGTCTCTGTCAGGCTACTCCAACAGTGGAGCTTTTAGCCTCCAGTGAGCTTACCAGCACCACCCCCCTGCCCTAGCCATGGTTTCTTCATGAAGAGAAACCTGAAATTTTCCATGCCATGGAAACAGGATGGCTTTATCAGTATTAATGATAAACAGCCACAGTATTGTGGTTTGACTAGTATGCAAAAATTTACTGTTGGAGAGGAGTTAATCATGTGTTGAATTTAATATTAAACCCTGGTAAGTTACTTAATAGCTGTCACCGTGGTAAGTGCAGCCTGCCTGCATTGCTGCTTGCACACACTGTTGCTGCCATTTGGCAGTGACTGCTCTGCTCCTTTTAGATGGAATCTGCAGTCCTTGCTGGCTGCCACAGAAAGAAAAAGGTCAAAAACTTCCATTATTCTCAAATGACAGTATAAAGCATCTCTAAGCAATTTTCCTATCCCATTAAAATTTCTTTTTTGTTTTGTTTTGGGGGTCAATGTGGCCTCAATTTGACCAGGCTGAGGAACAGATTTGGTTGTTCTACATTTCATCTTTTCTGACGACTGCAGTAGCTTACCTTTACCAGCTGCATGATGTGATAACCTTTGAGGTGCCTTGATTTGTCAAAGAGTTTTCTGGCTTTTGGACAGATACCCCTAAGAAGGACATTAAGTTGCATAAAACTGCATGTCTGTAACTGTCTTTCTGACCAGGTCATTATATTGTTGTACTTTAAAGTGAACTTTGCGTAAGCAGCACTTGCAAAATTTTGCTTATGCAAAATTGTGCTTATGCAAAATTTTGGTACCTATTCGGGTACCAGAGAACAACTTCTGGCATGTTAACTTTTCTGGTGTGAAAAATAAAATTTCAAGAGTGCTGAAAAGAGCAACAAAAATGAAGCAGCAAAGCAAAAAATCCCCCTGGACTTTCTGGAGATTTTTATTAAAAAAATGTTTCTGACTATAGAAAGATATGAACTTTTACTACAGCTTTCCCACCACTTTGAAAATCTTTCTCTTGCCTGAACACTCCTCATGGTGACCTTGGCCTCCTTGACAAGATTTGAGAATATCTTTTTTTTCCTTACCTTCCACAGCACTTGTTTAATCTTTGCAATCTCTAATTTCTGTCAAGATGGGCTGAAGTTGGCCAAGAGGCTCAAAGGTTGTTAGGATGGCTGCAGAGCATGACCACATCAACCTGCTTCCTTAAGTAGCACTTCATCTCTTTGAACTTCTGCAAACTTCTCATGGTTCACTTCTAGAAAAACCTTCTCTGCATCCAGCACTCAGTATCTGCCATTGCTTTCAAGGTCACATAAATTACATGTATTGTCTCCAGCATTTGTTTACAGTATACACAGCTGCATAGATGCAGATCATTGTAATCTGATTTTATTGTGTTGATATTATACTGTGACAGTCAGATGATGTTTACTTCTCTATTCATAAAATGGGCCCATGAAACTCACAGGGACACGCTGTGTAACCTCAGGGTTTAGAATGAGTGACTTCTCTATGCACTTACCTGTGTAAGCTCCAATTACTGAGAAATGCAAAGTATGAGTTAGAGGAGGGAGGTCAGTAGGTGGGTAAAAGCCATAAGGCAGCAGGAGGAATGATGTGCAAGTTAATCCAAGTGAGAAGTGTGGATTCACAAAAAGGAGATGAGAATCAATGAACAGCACCTAGAGGGTTGGCTGTACTCTGTATTTTATTTTCTTTCTAAAGGACAGATGAATGGCTGGTGGAACTGAAGATCAGTAAGCTGGTCCTGGCCTGACACAAGTCAGGCAAGCCTAGCCTGCATCACTCTGACATCATACTCCTCAGTATTTGTGAGGCCTCATGAAGCTGTTGTGTGATTATCTCTGTGGTTTTATGCCTACTTTTGGCATATGACATGGAAGCGCAGAAGAATTTTCCATGCTTATAAAATCCTGATAATACTACTGACTTAATAATGATGTTACCATGTGTGAAGAGTTGTATGTTTTGTGAGCACTGGTAAACACTCGAGTAATTAGGAATTTTTTTTAAATGCTGTGTTTGTCATCTAACCACAGAGCAAAACCTGGTGAGCTTGTTGCTCAGCTCTCTTTCCTCTGCTTGTGTGTTTGAAACAACAGTGTGAAAAGGGCTACAGAGAAGGCAGTTGTGTCCCTTCTGTGCAAAGCAACATCTCATCTGACCAAAATTCAAAAGGACATTAAAAACATGGCAGAAGGTGTTTCTTAGAGCTTAAGTCCTGTGCTGTTTGGCATATTACTACTCGTCACTGTGAAGCAATACTCACTGTGGGGGAGGCACGTGATGCCACAGAGTGAGCATCAGGGTATTTTTTTTTAATATGTCTATATATATCAATATCAATCACAACTGGATATGATGCTGGAACTAGTAAAACTTTCACCATAGTGGTAACTATTTTGGAATTAACATTTTGTAAAACCAGGGCCTCAAACATAGTGTTATAAAAAACAGGGAGTCACAGAGGTGGTTGTATTTACCTAATTGTAATTATTATATAATTATAATTATAACCAAATTTTTCTCTGCATTTTTTCCTTTAGCAAAATATCCAGAGATCAAGACTCTGATGGGACCAGATCCACATTTAAAGTGGATTGTATCTGGAATGGTTTTCACGCAGCTGCTGGCATGCTACCTGGTGAAAGACTTATCTTGGAAATGGATTTTCTTCTGGGCTTATGCTTTTGGGGGCTGCATCAACCATTCCCTGACCCTCGCCATCCACGATATTTCACACAACGTGGCCTTTGGCAACAAGCAGGCCAAGTGGAACCGATGGTTCGCAGTCTTTGCCAACTTGCCCATTGGCATCCCCTACTCTGCCTCCTTCAAGAAATACCACATTGACCATCACCGCTACCTGGGAGGGGACAGCTTGGATGTGGACATTCCCACAGACTTTGAGGGCTGGTTTTTCTGCACGCCGCTTCGGAAGCTGCTGTGGCTGTTCCTCCAGCCTCTGTTCTACAGCCTGAGACCGCTGTATGTGAACCCCAAAGCGATCACACACATGGAGATTCTTAACGCTCTCGTCCAGTTTTCTGTAGACCTCATCATTTACTACCTGTGGGGGCTCAAACCAGTTATTTACTTAATAGCAGGTACAATTCTTTGCTTGGGTTTTCATCCCATTTCTGGGCACTTCATAGCAGAACACTACATGTTCCTAAAAGGGTATGAGACATACTCTTACTACGGACCTCTGAACTGGCTCACCTTCAATGTAGGCTACCACATGGAGCATCATGACTTCCCCAGCATTCCTGGATGCAGATTGCCCATGGTAAGGATTGCATGAGTGAGTTGGATTTTTATGAAAGCTGCTAATCTGTCTCAAAGAAAACACTCCAAATCATACCAATTGATGAATTTAAGGAAAAAAAAAGGGGAAAATAAAGAAAACATCTTTCTGGATTTGTTTCTAGTTAATTTTAAGCCAGAGGTTGAGAGAAATATCTGTCAAACTGCTGTAATATTTAGTTTATTTGATACAAATTAGAACATCTGAGCTTCAGAGGGCTTGAGGAATACCTTTTACATGATGAAATCCTCCAACAAGACTTTAAATGTCTCAATTTACATCTCTCAGCCACCAAGTTTCAACTCTTTGAAAGTTTAAAGGCTCGTCTAAAGGGAGGCAGGTGGCAATTACTACTGGAAATTTGTCTAATGATCAATCTGCTAACTATATTGCTTGATTAACATCAAAGAAAAATTCTTGTGTTTTTGAGATGATATAAGTTTTAAAGCATGTTCCAGCCTGACACAGATAGCACTAGAAAATAAAGCCTCACTTTCTGTGACTCCTTTCAGCTCTTCTGCTCCACCCACAGAAACTGAGGAGGCCTGGTCTGTTGTTGGGAAAGTGCTGTGGCTTTCCTCTTTTGAAAGGCAAACCCCTTTTTGTTTATGTTTTATCAGTTGTGGGAATCAAATTTGCAAAGCCCAGGTGTCTAGGAATGGTTTTCAGTCTCCCTCCAGGTATGTAGCTGCTCCTGTGTGTTTTAATACAAGGGTTCCTCAGCAGGTGCTCACAGTGTTAGAGGTACGTGACTTCGAAGGATTACTCCTACATACAAGTTCTCTGGTGTAACAGGAAGGAAGCATCTTTCTCTGGCCTGATGCAAAGTTGGGAGCTGCTACTGCAATATAAATCCTTTCAGGTGGAGGTAGAGCTGAGGAGCCTGAGGATCAGGAGCTGTGACCTCCCCACTACCGATACCACGTGCAACTTCTATGATGGCATAGCCAGGCAAACCCTGCTGTGTGGGTTCATGTTCTCCATCACAGACACACTCTCTGAGAGGAGATTAAAGTCAAGTGGAGATTTTCTTGTGTAGAAGAGTATGGGAAGCCTCTATGTAGCCTGCAATCGTGTTTCATTCACCTCCCTTGCTGCTGGAGGTCTGTCCTGGGGATGCTGCCTGTTCCTGGCGAGGCCCAGAGGAGCTGGTACAGCAGCTCCCATTCAGATGTGAGGTTCCCCTGTGAGGCACTCCCATCACTGATGCACCTGATAGCACAGCAGGGACGTGCATCTGCTTAGCTTTGGTTTCAAATGTTCAAACTTGTTAGATGGGCTTTGATACTTAGATTACCAAAATGTAAATAGAAGAGTAGGAGGTTAGCTCTGTATCCTACACAAGAGAGGTGAGTGACTAATTGAACTTGCTGGGACTGTTGCTCCAGCCCTGATTGAGAACTGAAAAGCTCTTCTCTACCCACACCACAAATTGTTCAGCCTAATTCCTTTAGCAAGTACAGCAGCTGGAAATGTCCTCCCTCCCGTGTAAAGAGGATGGAGTTATTAGCTGAATTTCATGAGCTTGTGTTTTGCTCTTCGGTGACTGAGACTCGCCCTGCTGGTGAAGGAGAGCAGACTTGTTATTCACTGTTGCCTGACAGAAGTATATAGAAGACTAATGAGTATATAGAGTATATAGAGTCTACTGGTGGATCAATTACAAGTAAAAAATCCATTAAAAAGTGAAAATTCTTTGGCAAAACAGTTACTGTAGAAAATCCTTTGACTTTAAAAACAAGTTGGTTACTCTTTTCTGCAAAATGAGAAAAAAAATCTCTATCTCTCTGGTGGAAAGAGATAAGGAAACAGATCCTCTCTGATTAGCTTTAAATCTTGAACTTCATAGCAGGTAAGAAACCTCACCTTACTTTACTTTGCTTAACCTCCTGGCAAATTCTTCACTCAGCAAAGATCTGTTTTTTTCAGATTTAGTCTCTTAGACAGCTGAACTTCTAATAGTTGCATTGTATAATACGGATGACCTCTCAGTGAGACTTTTTATTTTTAATTATTGGCAAGTAGAAAGTGGAGTAAAGATTTATATTTTAAGAATCTATCCTGCATGATTGAGAGCAGGGGAGAAATAGGATTTGAGGATAACTGGATCTTAATCTTGGAAAGTAACTGGCTTTTCAGCTTGCTTATCAGGAAAGTAAATTCAGCTTTGTCCTTTGTTACAGGTGTGTCATTCACAATGTTCTGAGTAATGTGTTTGCCACTGGAAAGACCTTTACCCTAGGACTGTGGCAGATGTGAAAGAGGAAGAATTAGGCTCTGCTCCTAAGTTTATGGATATTAAAGATGAATGACATGGGTGTGCAGTAAGAACTTGTCCCACTAGTATAATGAGAGATTACACAAGAGACCATGAAATTTAACATTGCAATGAAGAACCTGCTCTAAAAAACCCTTGTAGACTTAAGACTAGATTAGTCTTGAATGAAGTCTTATAACTATAAAATACTGCATTTTTTACCAAATGAGTAGAGAGATCCATTCTTCATTGTCTGTAGGACTGAGTTTACTTATGAAGAGAGGAGACTGGAGAAGAAGGAGGGACCCCACTCCACCT
Source organism: Rhipidura dahli (assembly GCA_013399225.1). Taxonomy (NCBI): domain Eukaryota; kingdom Metazoa; phylum Chordata; class Aves; order Passeriformes; family Rhipiduridae; genus Rhipidura; species Rhipidura dahli. The sequence continues at coordinate 417,398 of VXAC01001325.1, forward strand.
AGAAGCTGCAATAAAAGCAGCAGTGTTACCAGAGGCAAACTAGTTACTCATTAAGCTTGTGGGAAAAGGAAAAGACGTGGTATGAAACCAGATTTATTAGACAGACAAGACTGGAAAACATGGTAGCTGTGCTGGTTTTGAATTGCAGATTTTGTTAACCCTATGATGGCCAGGAGGGCTAGCTTGGAATGCTCCTCACCCTGTGGTGGGGATGTAGGACTATGGAGGGAACTTCTGTAATAAGCCTTTGAGCACTCTAAATGTAAATTTGCAGCTTTGTGTCATAAGGTTCTCTAGTTTCTGTATAGCCCCAGGACAAAGAGTGTGAAACAGCCATGCTGAAATATTAGGCTGCATTTAACTTTTGTGCCTGTCAGGTATGATGGACTAGGATTGGGGTCTTATCAACTGTGCTCTACAAGCACAGAACCAGAACAAAAGTTTCAGTCCAAAAGGTATGATTTCCTACCCTGCCACCTTGATCTACTTGAAGAAAAGCCTCAATATACCAGGTGCCAAGTGCCTAGTAATTGTCCTGCAGACTTTGCAATCTCTTGTTATCCTTCCCTGATAACAGAATCACAGAATGGGTGAGGTTCAAGGGGACTGCAATTGGGTCACCCCAATGATTCAGCCTTCCTGCTCAAACAGAGACGTCCCAGAGCACATGGCACAGGATTGTGTCCAGATGGTTCTTGAAAATCCCCATTGAGGGAGACTCTGCACCATCTCTGGGCAACCTGTTGCAGTGCTTGGTCACTGCACAGTAAAGTTTTTCCTCACGTTCAGGTGGAACTTGCTGGGCATCAGTTTCTGCCTGTTGCCTCTTGTCCTCTTGCTCAGCACCACTGAGAGGAGCCTGGCTCCATCCTCTTGCCACCCACCCTCCAGATGCTTATCAACATTGATGAGGTTCCTTCTCAGTTGTCTTTTCTTGAGGCTGAACAGGCCCAGCTATCTCAGCTTTTTCTCATAAGAGAGATGGTCCAGTGCCTTGATCAACTTTGTCACCTTTTGCTGGACTTGCTCCAGGAGCTCCATGTCCCTCTTGTACTGAAGAGCCAGAACTGGACACAGCACTCCAGATGTGCCTCATCAGGGCTGAGTAGAGGGGCAGCACCACCTTCCTTGACCTGCTTGCAATGCTCTCCCTAATGCACCCCAGGACTGAATTGTCCTTCTTGGTCCCCAGGGCACTGCTGGCTCATGGACAGCTTGTTGTCCACCAGGACCTGCAGATCATGCTCCTCAGAGTTGCTTTCCAGTGGGTTGCCCCCAGCCTGTGCTGGTGCCTGGGGTTATTCCTCCCCAGGTGCAGGACCCTGCACTTGCTTTTCCTGAATTTCAGACAGTTCTTTTGCAATTTCCATTTACAAACTAGCAATGAGTTAAGACTTAGAGTTGAGATTTGTAAGGAAGAAGGTGGGGAGGAGTTGAAGAAAATGAACCACCTACAATGCAATATATGGAGAGCTTGAGGAGCAGGATTTTGAAATACTTAATCACAGTGCCATCCTCTTTAAGACAATCTATGATCTGTCACAAAACTTGTTACCTGGAAACTGCCACCTACAGGTTTTGTAGTGTAATCAGAATGTACCACAGAGGATGAATCTTTCAGCCTCAACCATACTTAATAGGTAACTTAGCATGATTAAGGTTGGAAAAGACTTGCAAGATCATTGAGTCCAACCTTTTATCTAGTTCCACCATATCAGCTAAAGCACAGGATGAAGTGCCATATTGAGTCATTTCTTGAACACTTCCAGGGGTGGTGTCTTGGGCAACTGTTCTCGTGTTTGACAAGTCTCAGTGAAGGAATTCTTTCCGCTGTCCAACCTGAACCTCCCCTGGTGCATCTTGAGGCCTTTTTTTCTCTTGTCCTGCTGCCTGTTGCCTGGGAGAAGAGGCTGATCCCCACCTGGCTACACCCTCCTTTCAAAGATTTGTAGAGTGTGATAAGGTCTCCCCTGAGCCTCCTTTTCTGCAGGATAAACAGCTCCAGCTCCCTCAGCCACTCCTCATATGATGTTGCATTTAAAAGGGAACCTACACTAAACTCCAGTTACTTTCTGCCCTCCCACTATCAGGATTTTCTGGTAGGTAAGGTGATATTTCGGTTTTATGTGTGGAGATGCTGAAAGAAATAACCAAAAATGAGATGGTTTTGCTTGGAAACTTCTGTGTAGATCTATTATAAAAGAGAAACCTTTTTTAAAATTCTTTTCTGCCATGTGATAGCAAGATGGGAACATGTATCTTAAAAATTTCCTTCTTTTCAATAAGAAAATCCTTCAGAAG